>JANAVB010036618.1:1731551-2044372 GCA_029216955.1 Iris pallida | reverse complement strand
GCGACAAAATTATCGTTTTAGCGACGTCTTTAGGCGTCGCTAAAATGACTTATTATGGTAGTGTCTAAGCATGGTAGTAACTGAAAGTACAACATGTGAAGATTTAACTTGCTACCCCAAGGATCAGCATTTATATGGTTGGATTTGCAGTTCATTTATGTAACAGTATGTAAAGTTTGTAGAGAGTACTTGCCTCTAGCAAAGCAAGCTGCGATAAAAGTGCTATAGATGCCTGGTAACTCGTCACTGTAGAAATAAATACATAAACTTAGTTTTTACACTAAGCTAAATACTAGGACATTAATTGGTGCAACACGACTTGTGACTGGGCACCTAGTCAAAATGATGACTTTAGCATAGGAGACCAATGTGGGGTGACACACTACTATAACTAACTTTCTAGGGTCTTTACACTAGTGAGGGGTGAGGTTTAACACGGCTATAACTCAAAATAACACAAAAAGTTGCAAGTCGTAATATTCAATAAATAAATCAATGAACATTGTGTTCCAACAATTTTTGAGATAGACAAAAAGTTCAATTTTACATAAAATAAAGTACCAAAATGATCCTTATTAATTATAGAAATTTATTATAATTTTTCTGAAATTTATTAACCAGTACAAGCATTTTATAAAAATCAGTTTTCCTAAGTACACAGAAAATGAGTTTTGGTTTCATATGCCAAAATAGTGGCAAAACTGTAAATTAAATACTGTAAAAATTATACTAAATTAGCTAAATTAACATAGTATCTAAATACTATTTTTTCCAGAATTTTAACAGCAATTAAAGTATTTTTAGAAATTCAAAAAAAGTATTGTACACAATTGAAATTAAATAATTAATTATCTGCGTATTTTGTCCATGTATATAATTTGAACCAAAGTTCAAATACAGGACCCAAGGCCATGAATCAAGTCCAATATGACATGTACAGGTCTTGAATGTGGGAAAACACATTTGAGCCCAAAAACCCATGCTAGGCTTGGACACCAAATGGTTGCAGTAATTAAAATACACCAAAAATACAAAGTGGTAAAAGTACAAAATAAATATTAATATTTTAATAAGGTAAAATTATACATAGTAGTCATATAAATATGACAAGTATATTTACATATATTTAAAGTATAATATGTGTGCAATATTATGCAAAGTACATAGGCTAAATAGTTATGTATGTATACACATACATATAAAACATATATATATATATATATATATATATATATATATATATATATATATATATATATTTTATATATATATATATATATATATATATATATATATATATATATATATATATATATATATATATATATATATATATGTTTAAAACAGTAATATAATATATAATAATATACATATACATAAAGAAATACATTATACTATATATATATATATATATATATATATATATATATAATATATATATATATATATATATAACATATGTATATATATACATTATATAAATAAAATACTAAATATAATATATATATATATACACAAATATAAATACTGTATATAAATACTTATATAACAGTATACAATAATACCTAAATACATATATACATATATATATATACATATACATATACATATATATAAATATATACATATAAAACAAAAATGAAAGAAAACAGAAAAAGAAAAAGAAAACAAAAGAACACCGCGGGGGAGGGGGGGAGGGGGGTTCGAACTCGGCCCTCTGGGTCGGGTTCCTAGACTAGGTCAGGCTGGCCAGGGGGTCAGCCCGCGGCTTGTGTTAGGGTTAGGATTTAGGTTTATTTTATTTAGGTTTTTAGTTTATAACAGTACACCCGAAAAATCAACTCTGTGTCCTGACAGTTTGGGACACAGAGTCTACGTGTCCGTGCTATGCACGACACGTACGAGTCATGAAACGCGTGTCCGAGCACAGCGTTGGGTTCGTCGTGTCCTAGCGAACGACATATGTCGATTCGAGACACGTACGACACAAATACGACACTGCCACTTACGTGTCCGGCAGTCGGTAAGGGTTTAGGATGTGCTGGACGGCGGAGGAGGCGATGGGGAAGCGGCGCTCGGGTGGCGATCGACTCGCCTCAGCGCGGCGAGTCAGCTGATGGTGGTTGGGGGCGGTGACGCTCGTCGGGGAGGTGGATTTGGGGGGTTAGTCGGAGCTAGGGTTCCGGTTGTGGGTTTTGGGGAAGAACGGGACGGTGATCGTCGTAGGTGGGTCGGGGTGGTGGTGGTCGAGTTGAGGGGAGTGAGGGGGTCTTTATAGGGGGGTCGAGTCGGTCGGGGGCTGTCGTGCTGGCCGGAAATGGCGGGGTCAGTGAGTCGGCGGTCGTCGGACAGTCGGGGGGGGGGGGGGGGGCAGCCTGGTCGTCGGGGGTGGGTAGATTAGGAATTTAGCGTTAGGGTCCCTAGACTTTTTAGGAATTACAAGTAGGTCCCTAACAGACTAAATGCAAAAAGAAATTTGCATTCCGCAATTTAAACAAATAATTAATTACAAACTGCTATTGTAACAATTTAATAAATTACATAACTATATTAAAACAATTCTAAATATTACAAAATGATATTAAAACTTTTTAATTAATTGCAAATAGGTATTTTTGTATTTAAAATTCGTTTAAAAATCATTTAAAAATTCTAAAAAAATTCCTAAAAATCATAATAAATATTTTAAGGCTAAATATGACATTAATAATTAATTAACACTAATTAAATAAATTTTGAAAAAACAGGGGCTCACACCTCCTACCCGCCCTCCGAACTACCCCCTCCTCCCCCCGTCCCCCTCGACTGCTCCCACCTGCGCGCCTCCCCCCGTCCCCCTCGACTGCTCCCACCCGCGCACCTCCCCCCGTCCCCCTCGACCGCCCCACCCGCGCCCTCTCCTCTCGCCATCCTCCCTCCTCCCACCGCCCTTACTTTCGCACACCGTCAGAGGAGACGGGAGGGGGGCATCAATCGCCGGAGAGAGGGGGTGGGGGGCATCGCTGGAGAAGGGGGGGAGGGGTTGCATCGCCGAAGAGGGACGAGGGAGAGATGGGGGCAGGGGTAGTTTCAGAATTTTTTTTATTTTCGGGTATGCATTTGAAAATATTTAATAGTTGATGGTATCAAGTTGTTGAGTAAAAAGTTTAGGGTATTAAGTTGAAAAACTGTAATAGTTGAGGGTATCAAGTTGCAATTAAACCTAAATTTTAAGCATGCGAAGTTTTAAACGTGTTTCGTATAAATTATTAAAAAAGTGGGCACGAAAATTGTGGTGAGAACCTGTTTAATTAACCAAATTTGACAACATATTTAAGAATGTGAAGTTTCTAACCTCAATATTTTTCATTTTTTAAATATTTGACCGAATTTTTGAACGTATTTTATTTGCACTGAGCCAATTTATACTCGTACTTTTGTCGTCCCGAATTTTTTTCGTCTGCCGAATTGCTAACAAGGATCCAAACACTTATTCTAAATTATTAAAAAATTGTGTAAATTATTAGTTTTAAAGTATCTTCTTGATATTGGCACACGATGATACACTCCAAACAAATATTCAAATTTAACATACTTCCTCTTCTTTCTCCTTATTTTCCTTCCATGTTTGCTAAGATATTTTTATCCCTCTTTTATCTCTTTATTTTTCTTTCATGTTTAGTAAGAACAGTTAATTTGGTAGGCCCGTGAATTAATATAGTGCAGCAGCTATGACACGCTCTAACTCTGGAGTGTTTCTTAACTTTCTAACAATTTTCAAGTATGGACAAGTGTCCACTGCAGCCTCCAAGTACTATAATTAAAATTTAACTAAAGTCGAAATGTAGCACTTGAAATCTCTCTCATTGTGGATGCTATAATTTCCTATTTAATTTAAATTATTTTAATATTTTAAGATTAACTACATAGTATTATCTAAATATATATTCAAAATTCTAAAATCATATCTAAAATAATTTTTAATAAAAAAATATTAAAATTATATAAACTATTTTAATATATTTTTATCTAATTATTCAATAATATTAGGAAAAAAAACTTACTACGAACATGACTAGTGTTTTATAAGTGCTTTGGGGACTACGGTTGTACAAATCTTTCTTTTAGAGAGCCATTAGAGGTTCTTTATTGTTTTAGGTTTTTTTTTTTTTTTTTTTTTCATTTTGTGTGCAAATGTACAATTAGTTTAGAATGATGTATTAAGTTTATACTGAGATGTTACTTCCCAGAAATATAATGTCTCATTTTTGAGCTAAAAGTTTTGGACCATACACTAACAATGGTTTGTGCCAACTACATTTGGTATTGTCATCCTGCTTTTCATTTGATCCTCTTAAGGCTATTTTGTAAATGCATTATACATCTCATTCTAAGTATACCCGTTGCTTATATGGCCTGTTTGGTAAATGGTATTTGGGGGGTGGATTTGCTCTTCCCTAAGAATTCAGAAAATTTACTGTAGCGATAATAATTTTAATAATATTTGTTTAAACGATAGATGTTTGAAAAATTTTGTCAAACAATACAATCCGACAGACAGTTTGTCGGAAAATGGATATGTTGAAAATCCGACAGACTGACTGTCGGAAAATGAGCATCAGCTCAAATTCCGACAATCCGTTTGTCTGAAATAGAGCACTTCCACTTTTAGGTGGGTTTGGTTTAAATTGTTTACGGTTTGAGTTGGGTGGTGGGTTAGTTTGGGTTTGGTTTTTTTTTTGGGGGGGGGGGGGGGGTTGGGTTGGGTTGGGTTGGTTATTATTGTTGGGGGTTGGGTGGGTTTGGTTGTTTTTTTTGGTTGGTTATATTTTTTGGAGTTGGGTTGGATGGGTTTGGTTTTTTTTTTTTTGGGTTGAGATGGGTTATCTTTTGTTGGGTTTCTAACGTTACAATTCTTAACGTTACAATTGTAACGTTCTAATTCCAACGGCTATATTGAGCCACCACCATCTATAAGTATCAAACCAATTCACAGCATCTCTCTCATTCACTTTACTACATCTCTCTCATTCACTTCACAACCTCTATCATTCAGCAAAGCCGAAGCTCCTCTCTTCCTACAGAAAGTTCATCTTGTTGTCAACATGGATGGAAATCTAACAATTCTATGCTCGCTTTGTGGTGTACTAAATGGGTTAGCGTATCAAGGAGGTTTAACCCAAGTTCTTTTAGTTGATCGAAATATTTCATTTCTTAGTTTACATAATCTACATAATCTAATTATTGATCAATATTCTATCGACTACGAATTTATATTAGTACATATTTTCGTATCTAATTGTATAAATGTAGATAGTGAAGATGCATGGAAATTTGTTCTTCAAGTGAATGCACAATCACTGTATATTAATATCTATGTCACTCCGCCCCCATCTATGAATGTAAGTAATATACCTGCTTGTAATACTTTTAACGCTGGTCCTAGTTCTTCTCATCAAGTTATTTCATTTACTGAAGAAGAACATGTAGTAGATGATGTTAATAACGATGACAAAAATAGTGATGATCTAATTGAAAATTTAGATGATGAATTTGATGATTCTGTTGATAGCCTTAGCACTCCTGAATTATTTATTGGAAAACAATTTGAGAATCGTTCTAAATTTAGAAGTTTTATTAGTGATCTAGCAATTAGACGTAATTTTACTTGTTCAGCTACTTTAAATAATGCTACTGGAATTATATATAAATATAATAGTTCAAATTGTCATTGGAGGGTATACGCTAAAGCCATAGGTAGAGGCAAAATATTTTCTATTGCAACGCTAGAAAATATTCATTCTTATTTAGGTGGACTTACAACTGGTTCTCATCCATTAGCTACCACTGTATGGGTTAAAAATCAGATTATTGATAAAATTCGAGATAATCAGTCGTATAGTCCATCTTGTGTTGTAAAAGATATATTTAGGAAACATCGAATACATATTAAATATTGTAAGGCTTGGAAAGCTAGAGAACTTGCTCTATCCGAAATAAATGGTAGTTATATTGATGCATATAGTAGTCTCGATGAGTATGGTCTTAGAATTATTGAGACAAATCCAGGTAGTCAATGTTTATGAAGATTACAGAAAATAATAGGTTTAAAAGAATTTTTATTTGTTTCAAGGCATGCATTGATGGATTTCTAAGGGGATGCTTACCTGTGATTAGTATTAATGCTACTTTTCTTTTCTCTAAATATAGAGGTATTTTATTTATTGCTTGTGCTCATGATCCTAACTATCAACTATATCCTATTGCATATGCTGTTGCTGAGAGTGAAAACACTGATTCTTGGAATTGGTTTTTAAACGGTTTAAGAATATCTTTTGAAAGATTTTTTGATGCCTGGAATATAATTTCTTTTATATCGGATAAACAGAAAGGATTGATAAATGCCATGCGTGCTATTTTTCCGGAATCGCCTCATTTTTTCTGTATTCAACATTTTAAAGCAAATTTGAAATCAATATGTAGATCAAAGCATTTTCAACGTAGCTTGGACTCTCTTGCAAGATGTTATAATGAAACAGATGTAAATAATTGCTTGGAGATGATTAAAGCTGAAAATGTTTATGTTTACAATTGGCTCGTTGGAGTAAATGATAAAAATCGTGTTTTCTCACACTGGATTATAGCGTATTCTCCTTGTCCAAGACTAGATATTAATACGTCAAATCTTGCTGAATCTTTCAATAACTGGATTAAAAATCTTCGTGATAAACCAATAACGACACTACTTGATGGTATTCGAGCCAAGATTATAACACTTCAGGACAAAAACAGACAACAAGCTGAAAATCTTGAAACAAATTTTTGTCCAAAGATGTTAAAAACGATGGCTCGTATCACAAAAGAAATCCATCAGCTGGAAATGTTACGGATAGTGGGTCATTTGTTTGAGATATTAGATCGTCAAACAAATAGAACATATGTTGTTCGTTTAAATGAAAACTATTGTTCATGTTTAAAGTGGTATCATACTTTTCTTCCATGTGTACATGCATGTCATGCTTGTAATTGTTGCAATATCAGGATTGAGCATTACTATCCAGCTATATTTTTAAAGGAAGCATTAAAAAGTGTCTACGAGCCGCACTTGGAGCCAATTCCAGTCCCTTACAACATTCAAAGTGCATTGGTTAGAGGCGACATTGGAGTACCAGATGTACGACGCAAAACCGGAAGACCAAAGAAGAACCGTACTATGGCGAAGGATCAATCTTCAAGAGATCTCCGATGCAGTAATTGCAATGGTTTAGGACACAATAGAAGGAGTTGTAGAAATCAACCAAGAGAATGAATAGTAAACATCATGTGAAGTATATGTAATAGTTTGTAAAAGAAAGGTGACTTTTATATAAATGAAAATAAAACATCATACAAGTTCAAAATTTACATCTATCTTCCTTGTCTGTCCAATTCCCAATAGTCTGGACGATCAACTTCTCTGAGATTAAGTCGGGCTCTCCTCCGTATCGTATCCTCCTGGGACGTATCACCACCTTCGTCTTGCGTGGGTGCTGGTGCTGGTGCCGATGGAGTCGTTAGTATCTGTGTATAATAATCTCCATCCAAACCATAGCCTTGGAACCAATCTGTCACTCCCGGCCAATGCGAAGTCCCCTGAGAAGTCTCTTGGCCAGCCCCCTGGGAAGAACTCTGGCCAGCCCACTGGGAAGAACCCTGACCAGCCCACTGGGAAGAACCATGGCCAGCCCACTGGAAAGAACCCTGGTCGGCCCACTGCAAAAAACCCTGGCCAGCCCACTGCGAAGTCTCCTGTCCAGCCCCCTGGGAAGAACCCTGGCCAGCCCACTCCTCGTCAGCTTGCTGAAGCGGGATCTCGTCAGCTTGCTGAGGTGGGATCTCGTCAGCTTGCTGAGACAGACTATCGGGGAACGGCTGGGTGACATGGGGCCTAACCCTGCGGGGAAGTGGTTGACGTTGGCTAATAATGCCTACAGGATAATCTGGCGGAATATGTAGCGAAGGGTTCGGAGGCTCCGGATCCGCTTTCACCCATCCAGAAAGTTTCTTACTGTCGTTCTCAAGACTTCAGGATCTGGGTTATCATATGCTTGCTCCAAAGCTTGGAACCTAAAATAATAACACTTTATTTTAGTTCTTATGCAAGCTAGAACATTGTAATCTAAATATTGTAAACTAAAAATAATTACTTACATCAGTTCTTATTATATGTTCATAAAATCCACGCAGACTAGAATCATCTATAGCTCTATGCTCGAAGCGAGGCTCCTGATATATGTAGTGTCTGTTGCTAATAACTAGAGATCCCCACCAAGATCTAAATGCAAAATCTTCGTATATTGTTGCATATACGAAATATGTGAGATGTTATGAGAAAAATGGGACAAAAATATTAACTTCAAAATAACTTACAGTCCTCCATAGTAGCTATGTTCTGAGACAAATGTGAGGTGTTATGCGTCTCTAGTCTGGAATTCCAAGCAGGAATTAATTTACGGGCTCTGACGGTTGCACTTCCTCTACCACGATTGTAGTGAGGCGGGTCTTCGGGTATATGTTGTTTCATACCGAATTGCCGTATAACCCGATCAGCTGGATGATACATTATGTCTCCATGGTATATTATGTAAAACCGAATTGCCAGCATTGACGCTCCCCATGCTTGATATATAATCTATGTGCACAAATATTAACCACAAATGTAATACTTACCCGTTCCTCATCAACTGATATTTCTTGGTCACCGATACGATCTATGTGCATAAAATTCTCCCGGAGCCATGTATACGACACTAGACCTTTGCCTTTCAATTTTGGTGCCTCCACACCTAGGTATGTCGTGATCGCTGTCTCACCAGAAAATTGTTCATCAAATATTATAGGTTCACCTGTGATAGATAGACCTAAAATATTTACAACATCTTTAAGCACAATAGACATTTCTCTAAAAGGTAGCTGGAACGTATTTCGTCCGGGCCACCAGTGCTCCACTAGACTCAGAATCAAGTCTCTATTGTGACGTAGAAAATATATTTGGTCAAGGTAATGAAAACCAAATACGTGCAATAAAGCTTCTTGGTCACTAGCCAATTTCCAGAAACCAAGTTGGCCCTCATAGCGCCATGTATTGTGTTCTCGAAGCCGCACTTTCCTTTTATAATCACATAGCTATATATAAAACATACAAACTATATTATTACTAAACATATAAAATAAAAAAATTATTGACTACCACAATTAAAAGTATATATACCTCTCCAGTAAATATCAGACTACATATGTGCGACTCGCGTTGCTGCTTAATCAAATCTGTAGTTGGCCCCCCTGGTATATGACCATCGTTTTGGGTAGCCATCTGTAAAAAGATGGTTGTCAAAACGCATATTTAAGAATAGGATTGATTAGGGTTGGGGTTTATATGGGTAAGACTTTGGATTATATTAGGGTTTACTTCACGTGTTAGGGTTAGGGTTAGGGTTATGGTTAGGAAAAGTGCTTGGATTAGGTTAGCGTTAGGGTTATGGTTAGGAAAAGTGCTTGGATTAGTGGAGTGATTATGATAAAAGTTAAGAGTGAGAGGGTTTAGGTTTACATTATGGTAAGGGTTAGGGTTTAGTTTCGGGTTAGGAAGAATATTAAAGTTGGAGTCTAGATTAGGTTTAGATTAGTCTTAAGGGTTAGAGTAGAGATTTAGATTAGGGTCTATATTAGCCTTATGGAATGTGGATCTACAATAAGTAATAAAGGGTTAGAGTTGAGATTAGCCTTATGGAATGTGGATCTACAGTTAGAGTGGGAGGGTTTGGGTTTACATTATGGTAAGGGTTAGGGTTAGGGAGAAAATTAGAGTTGGTGTCTAGATTAGGTTCAGATTAGTCTTAAGAGTTAGAGTTGAGATTTAGATTAGAATCTACATTAGCCTTATGGAATGTGGATCTACATTAGTCTTAAGGGTTAGAGTTAATATTTTCTTGGATTAGATTATAGCATTAGGATTTATATTATAATAGAATCATAACATAAGTATAAATATATTTAAAAAATATAAACTAACCTTCAACTCCAGGGTCTTCTTTCTCCTCCTCCTCCTCCTCCTCCTTCTTCTTCTTCTTCTTCTTCTTCTTCTTCTTCTTCTTCTTCCCGAGCTCTTCTGATCTTCTTACTCTTCTTACTCTTCTTACTTTCTACTCTTCTGGTCTTACTTTCTCTTCTTCCATTTTTTTTGTTTGATTCTCTTCACATAACTCCAACCATTCAAAACAACACTCACCCACCCGTATTCAATTCCAACCAACACTAACGTGAACCATTTTAACCCAACCAACCAACACTCACGTGAACCATTTTAACCCAACCCAACAGAATAAAAACCCGCTCAAAATCCGACAGACGGAGTGTCGGAAAATTGGACGCTGTCCATTTTTCGACACACGGTCTGTCGGAAATTGGACAAGTCCAATTTTTCGACACTTCGTCTGTCGGATTGTATTATTACAGCACATTTCTAAAACTTTTATCGTTTCAACAATATTATATAAAATATTATCGATACAGTAAATTTTCTGCTAAGAATTGGAAGGGGAAAATAAAATCATGTGTTTGGTTCTTAAGATTTAGGGGACAGGAATTGGAGGGGAGGAGAAGTGGAGTTTCTATCCCCCTCCAAATCTATGTTCCTCACATCATTTTTTTTTAGAGGATGTGGCTGGAGGTTGTCGACGTCGACGGACTCTCTCCTCCCATGAGAGTACGTGGCCGGGAGGCGGTGGAGAGGGGATCGGGAGGCGGACGAGAGGGGAGTGAATTTTTTTCTTGTTTGGTGAGAGACAACTCTCTCCTCCCATGAGAGCAGAGAGACGTGAGTGTTGCTGAGAGAGATGAGAGAGTAGGTTTTTTTTTTTTTGTTTGTTTCTTTTTTTTTTGAGTGGGTTTTGCATTTTTTATAGATTTTTTGACTTAATAATAATAATAATAATAATAATAATAATAATAATAATTAATAATAATATTATTATTATTATTATTTAAATAGAAAACAATTATTATTATTATTATTATTATTATTATTATTATAAATAATTATCATATATTTTTATTATTATAATATATTATTCAACTTTTCACTTCTTACTTCCTATCTCAACCAAACACCCATGTACAAGAAAATGCATGAATTTCAATTATTCTTTTCTTCTTGAAAGTCTAAATCCAAATTCAAATCTAAATTCACTTTATGTTTACCAAACAGACCCAACTGAAGTCTTGTAGCAAAATTTTCTTGATAGATTGCTAATGCAGCTAAAGAGACGGAGAAACTTATGTACTTTGTACAGTCCTCTAACGAGTGATAGGCAAAATCATTTTTGTGAAGGGAAGTGTCTTATTACAGACCGAAAATAAGGATTGTACGTCAGCTTGAGGCCACATGGCAGCCCCGCTGTGTGTGTGTGTGTGAACGAATAGGAAACAACACCTTGCTTCGATTTACCATTCCCCTTTGGTGCGTAGGACATTTTTCTTTTGCGAATACTAATGATGGCAACTTTAAAAGAGTGATTGGCTCTTGGGCGTATACATTCCAATTTCTCAAGGAAAGGAGAAGGTTCGGTCTCCGTGGAAGCTTCTAACCTGATTCTTGATAGAAGTTTTTGTTAGAATTATTCAATAATTAAGGGGCCACAATATAAAATTAATTGTGTTGGGCTATCTAAATAATTAAGCCAAATTAAAGTGGTCTATTTGAAAATTGGCTTAAGTGTATAATTGTCATGGAATTAATGTGTAGATACCGGAGATAATTCTAATTTGATGAGAGACCAAATTAGAAATATCAACACATATATAAATATGTGTATTCATTAGGGTTATGGTCCCCAACTCATACGGCCACCAAGAGAGGGTTTTCTCTATTCTCTTCTGTATCCCCATCAACAAAGAGAGGAACAAAGATTTCATATTTGTTATTAAGGGCCGTAGCAAGTTGGAAGATCGAACCCAATAAAGAGACGATCGCTTCAACATCCATCAAGCCAAGCAATGGATTCAGGTACGCTTATCAATCTAATTTATGTTCTTCATCTCATGAATCGACAGGGTACAATAAAAAAATCTAACAAATGGTATCAGAGCCTCCCTTGTTTGATTCATGGGTTTGAAGTTTCAAGATTCAATTTTTGTTGTTGTTCTGAAACCCTAAATTGCTCGATCTAATTTAATTTATGGTTCCGATTGTTCGATCTGCTTGGATGGTATCTGAATTTGTGTCTTCACATATCTATTCCTCATGTTCAGATTATTTTATGCTTTCATATTTGTATTTTGAAGTTACCGTGCCATGATCTAAGCACCAGACCATATATGGTTAGGAGTTAATGCAGTCGGTTGTCATTAATCATCTTCACACGTCTTCTCTACGATATGTAATTGAATTTCTGAACTGTTAGTATTTTGAGAAAGTCTTCAGTTAGATTTGATGTATAGCATCTCCATAAATGTTCATAAGAATGTGGTTGTGGACGTCCATAAATGTTCATAAGGTTGTGGTATGATCCATCGAGCATTTATATAATATAAGGTGCAGTTAGAATCATTAGGGTTTGTAATTTTGTATAAAGTTTTTTTTTAATTATAAACATCGATTGTGTTTTCTGTAACAAGGTTGAATTTTTTTTAATCGGCCGATGTTGTTATCTTATGTTTTAGAACTTAGTCCTGGCGACATTTCGAACTGAAGTATCACATGCCGCCTGTAAGTTTTGTTTGATTGGCCACACAATTAATTGGGGTTAAAAAAAAAGGCTACTAGGGTTAGTTGGTTGCTGAGTATGCAATTGTTTGTTGATAAGTACAACATCAACTAGTTTTTTTTGGTTCCAAGATTTGTAACCCATGCCAAATAAATTTCTAACAATGTAATCTGTTAATGCATATATTTGGTCTTCTATAGATTATTCTATTTAAAGTAATCCTTATGCATTATTTGATATCATCTTTGGATGCATATCCTCCTAGATTATTTCATGAATTTTGTTATATTGATAATATCCAATTTTGTCGAATTGAAATTCATGATTATGCTTTTGATTACTTTATTTGAGTAATAATTTTATGAATATGCATGTATATAAAGTTTTGGACATGATTCAATTTTGTAAAATTTAGTCAACATTCAATTTTTTTGGTGCCTTTTAAGACTAACAATAGTTGTCCAATATTCTAAGTAGACTCATTGAAACAAGATGTCGCCAAAGTGACCTCTCTTGCGTAGATAGTCTATGAGGGATGTCGGATGTTTGTGTGTGTATATTCATCCGGGTATTAGCCGGCCCAAAGGAAGGTTAATACTTGGCCGAATTGCACACATACTCGTGGTGATAAATGTGTGACAATTATACAGTTTACATGTGAATAAATTCAAAGATAGGCTTATTATTTGACATGACTTATTGTCAACATTTGATCACTGCACCAAGAGTACCACTTGCAGTTAATATCACTGTCCAAAGACTTGATATTAATGATGCACTAGGTATCTTGAGATGGGGTTCATCATTGTTTGGATTTGTTTGACTATATTTTACTCTTTGGTTATTAATTAGAGCATGTCCATTTTTTATTTTGTTTTGTTCTCTTTACAGTTAATGTTGCTATAATATCCGCCAATAAGAATTTAGTTTCCAAGTTTAATGGGATAAACTTTAAGGACAAAGAAAATGAATACAGTAGCTGCTAAGGGTCCAGCTCAAATGAAACAAAAATATAAAACTAAGGGTTGTTTCATTTGTGACAAGTCGGGACACATAAAGAAGAAATGTACAAAGTACCATGTATGACATATAATGAAAAGTATATTTCTAAATTTGGTCTGTTCTGAGGTTAATTTAGATTTAGTACCTAGAAACACATGGTGGTTAGATTCTGGTGTTACTACCCACATTAGTGTTTATAGACAAGGTTGTCTGAGCTACCGAAAGCCAATTGATGATGAAAGATACATCTATGTGGGTGACGGAAAATCGGTACAAGTGGATGCAATAGAATATTTTAGGTTATTTTTAGGAATTGGTTATTATTTGGATTTGATAGACTTTTTTTATTGTACCGTCTTTTAGACGAAATTCAGTTTCAGTTTCCTTAATGGACAAATCTGGTTATCATTGTTCATTTGGAAATAATAAGTTTAGTCTATCTTTAAATCCGAATATTATTGGTAACGGTTCCTTTAAGATTTATGATCGCCTATATTCAGTTGAAACTATTGCAGCTTAAATGAAACCTTGCAAGTGGAGTCATGTGGTACTAAACATAAACTTAACAATAAATATTTTTAGCCTCATTATGACATAAGCAATTAGGTCACATCTCTAGAAATAGAGTTGAACGACTTGTGTCTGATGAGATTTGGATTTTATTGACTTTATAGACTTTAATGTCCATATTAATGTGTAAAGAAAATACAGACCAAAGTTCAACTGTAAGCAGCTACTTTATTGACTATGCGGACAAATCGAGGGATTAATAATTATACAATCCCACACAAAGAAAATTTTGAGACGAGAAGTGTAATAGTTTTTGAGGATGTTGAGTTTGGGGGAAAAATAAAGTCAGGATCATTGTCTTTGAGAAGGAATCAATTACGATTCCTACTATCACTTTTGACGATGTGCAGGATTCTATACCTGTCATGATCAAGAAGTGAATTCGGAGTCTCAATAAGATAATGTTGAAATACTTCTATAATTAGTCGTTGTTGAGATACCTTAACAACGACAACGTAGCGGCACCCCATTCAAGATAAGGTAATTATTCATAAGGAACAAACTCAACAACCTCAAGAACTGGTAATATTAAGATGGTCCACCAGAGAAAGGAGAAATATAATTTCGGATAATATTGTCACATTTCTCTAGGAACGTGAGGAAGACTGTGGATACTGGAAGATGATTTAATCAACTTCCGTCAGGCCATGAAAAGTTCTAGTTCTCAAAGTGGATTGATACAATAAATAAGGAGTATAAGTTCATGCAAGACAATAAAGTTTAAGAACTTGTCCCATTACCAAAATGTATGAAATCCATTGGTTGCAAATGGATATTTAGAACCAAGAAGGATTCGAAGGGTCATGTGGAGAGGTATAAAGTATGTCTTGTAACTTGTGACTTTACTCAAAATTTTGGGATTGATTTTAAAGAGTTTTTCTCTTCGGTATCTTTGAAAAACTTATTTAAAATAATCATAGCACATGTTGCACATTTTGATCTTGAGTTACATCAAATGGATGTCAAAACGGCGTTTCTTAATGGTAACATTGACGAAACTATTTATATGGTGCAGCCAGAAAACTTTGTGTCGAAAGATCCAAATAATATGGTTTGCAAATTGACAAAATCTATTTATGGACTCAAGCAAGCTTCTCGTCAGTGGTACTATAAATTTCACCAAGTTGTTACCTCGTTTGGTTTTGAGGTTTGTAAGCCCCTATTTTTTTCAAATTTCATTTTAATTAGTGTTAATTAATTTTTAATGTCAATTTTAGCCTTAAAATAATTATTTAGATTTTTAGGAATTTTTCTAGAATTTTTAAATGATTTTTAAATGAGTTTGAAAATACAAAAATATTAATTTGTAACTTTCTAAATTGTTTTAATATCATTCTGTAATTTTTAGATTTGTTTTTATATCAGTATGCAATTAGTGAAATGTTTTAAAGTGTGGAATGCAAATTCTTATTTGCATTTAGACTCTGATAGGGCCTTCTTGTAATTTCCTAAACTATGGGGGCCAAATTGCAAAACCCTAATCTACCCACTCCCCCGACGACCCGGCTGCCCCGACTGCCCGACGGCCACCGCCCACCTTTCCCCCGCCATTTCCGGCTGCCCCCGACCGACTCAACCCTCTATTTAAACCCCTCTCCTTCCCCCGACCAAACCCTAACCCTAAATCATCACCCAGCCACCCCGACCACCTCGCCCATAGCCCCAAACTCCAAACCCTAAACCTAACTCCGGCGAACTCTCGTCCATCCCCCACGACGAGCGCCACCGCCCGCAACCACCATCCTCCGACGCGCCTCGACGAGACGACCCCAGCGCCACCCGAGCGCCGCCTCGCCGATGCCTCCTCCGCCGTCCAGAGCTATCGAAACCCCCCTTCGACGCCGGACACGTGAGTACCAAGGCTCATTTCGTGTCGTCCGTATCCCAAATCCACGTACGTGGTTCACCAGGACACGGGGACGCTCGTCTAGTAGTTGGACACGTGAATTAGTGTTCGTGCGTGTCGTGCATAGCACGGACACGTAGAATCCTGTGTCCCTAACTGTCCGGACACAGGATCGAGTTTATTTTTTTTTATGTGTTAATTAATTCAAACCTAATTAAATCTAACTAAAATCTTAACTCTAACACAAGCCATGGGCTGACCCCCTGGCCAGCCCGACCCGACTTAAACCCCCCCCCCCCCCAGCGCTCTGGCTCGGGTTCGAGCCCCCCCTTTACTGCTGTTTTCTTTTTCTTTTCTTTTCCTTTTTCTTTTTTCTGTTTTCTATATATATATATATTTATATATATATGTATATATATATTAGTATATATATATATATGTATATACTGTATTTTTGGCAGTATTTTATATATGTATATATAATTTTATAGTTAGTAAACTTTTATATATATATATATATATATATATATATATATATATATATATATATATATATATATATATATATATATATATATATATTATATATATTTGTGTTTATATACATATATGTATATATTTCCATGTGTATATATTATATATATATATAGAAATATATACATATATGTATATAAACACAAATATATATATATATATATATATATATATATATATATATATATATATATATATATATATATATATATATATATATATATATATATTTGTATATGTATATATACTTTATAATTAAGTATTTTCTTATATATATATACATATGTACTTTTAACATGGGTATGTATATATTCACTTTGTATAAACTTTACCTTATTAAAATATTAATATTTATTTTGCACTTTTACCAATTTGTATTTTAGTGTATTTAAATTACTGCAACCATTTGGTGTCCAAGCCTAGCATGGGTTTTGGGTCCCAAATATGTTTTTACACATTCAAGACCTGTACAAGTCATATTGGACTTGATTCATGGCCTTGGGTCCTGTATTTGAACTTTGGTTCAAATTATATACATGGACAAAATACGCAGATAATTAATTATTTAATTTCAGATTGTGTGCAATACTGTTTTTAATTTTCTAAAAATACTTAAAGCACTGTTAAAATTATGAAAAAATAGTATTTAGATACTATGTTAATTTAGCTAATTTAGTATAATTTTTATAGTATTTAAATTACAGTTTTGCCACTAGTTTGGCATATGGAACCAAAACTCACTTTCTGTGTACTTAGGAAAACTGATTTTTATAAAATACTTGTACTGGTTAATAAATTCCAAAAAAATTATAATAAATTTCTATAATTAGCAAAGATCATTTTGGAACTTTATTTCATGCAAAATTAAGCTTTTTGTCTATCTCAAAAATTGTTAAAACACAATGATCATTTGATTTATTTATTGATTAATTACGACTTGTAACTTTTTGTGTTATTTTGAGTTTTAGCCGTTTTGAACCTCACCCCTCACTAGTGTAAAGACCCTAAAAAGTTAGTTATAGTAGTGTGTCACCCCACATTGGTCTCCTATGCTAAAATCATCATTTTGGCTAGGTGCCCAGTCACAAGTCGTGTTTCACCAATTAGTGTCTTAGCGTTTTAGCTTAGTGTAAAAACTAAGTTATTACATTTATTTCTACAGTGACGAGTTACCGGACATCCATATCACTTTTATCGTAGCTTGTTTTGCTTTGCTTTGCTAGAGGCAAGTACTTTCTACAAACTTTACATACTGTTACATAAATGAACTGCTAATCCAACCATGTTAAATGCTGATCCTTGGAGTAGCAAGTTAAAATATCACATGTTGTACTTTCCATTACTACCATGCTTAGAACAGTTTTATGTATCTCTCACATGATTAGAATATGGGTTATGGAGAAACTGATAGTAGAGTACGTGATCATGTCCCCTTTATCGTACCGAGCAAAGTTACATTTTATATGTTACTGCGCCGTAGGCCTTTATTCCATATTTCTGTATGGATGTACACCTATGCTGTACACTTGTATGTATGTACATTTCATTTACATGTGTCCCAGCACATTGTACATCTATTGACCGATCACGTACCTGCTACAGTTTTAAACATTACATATACATCTGTCTCTATGACATATGTGTCCTTGCCATTATAGATTGTGTGATGTCATGTTTCCAGTTATTTCTTCGTATGTTCATTTCCATGTTTCATATGCTAGTTTGCTAGATTCAGTACTTGCTCCCGTCCTGACAGGATAACGTTGTAGGTGTCCTTACTGAGGAGGAGTTGCTCTGTGATCCGTATTATGGAGTTACTACCGAGGACCCGGCTCTGCTTTACGAGGATGTTCCTGCGGGGAACCTCGCCTAGTTGTCTTTTTGTTTTTAGACTTTTGAGAGTAGTCATGTATTTAGACTACGTATTTTGTAACTGGACATGTATCCAGTTTTACATTTCAGACTTGTACTTTGGACATTATACTATATGAGACGACTTTTGTGTTTGGAGTATTTATGACTTTTATTCACTTATAGAACTGTTAGCACATTTAGTCTTATCCTGTTGTCTTTAGAACAGCTTACTACGTTTTATATCAAACGTAGGCTGGGCATGACTCGGCCTGGCCCAACAATTTAGGTAGCGGGTCATGACATGTTTTTAGTAGTGGCCCATGCAGGTCCTGACTAAATTGTTTGGTTACGTTATTGTACCAAGCATGCCTGCAATTAGGAACTTAAGGTAATTAGACAACATTAGGAATGATGCTTAGAACACCTAGAGGAATGCTAGGATTGCAACATAGGAAAACATCACATGCTTGCTATTATAATTAGATTTTTTTGCCTATGATTGCTTACTTTAAACAAGTCCTTATAAGTCCTTTTTACTTTTAGATGGTGCTTACTCGTTCGTCCCAGTATGTTACACCTGAGAATGGTGCACTCCCTATCCAGTCAGCTGACCAGTTGACTGATACACCCCCACCTCCACTTACCACACTCCCCCACTCCACAGATCCACAGACCCAGATGCCTCCACCACCTTCCACATCCCAGTCCCAGCAGGCCCCGATACTTCTACCACCCTCTATCATCATACCTACCCAGGCTTCCGTCACACTCGACGGGAAACCAGCTGCTCACTATGATCCAGGGGTTCCTAACAACCCATCAGGAGCAGACTGCCCTACTCTGCCAGAGCATGGAGCGTTCTGAGGAATGTCCCGTGGTCCCACCACCTGTAGAGCCACGGTAGAGAGCGGGGACGATCAAGGACTTCATGGGTCTGAATCCCAAGGAGTTCTCAGGGACTGAGGGAATAGTAGTAGCAGATGACTGGCTAGATTCGGTAGAGAGGAAGCTCCTAGGAGTCAGGATGCCGGGTGACCTCCAGGTCGAGGCAGCGGGATTTCTGCTGATAGACTTGGCAGGAGTCTGGTTTCGGAATGAGCCGTTATTTGCGAGAGGGAGAGTCACTTGGGATCAGTTCAAGACCCAGTTCAAGAAGAAATTCTTCTCGACCACTGCTAGAGTAGCCATGGGGCTACGATTCCAGAACATCCAGCAGGGAAACCGTTCTGTGAACGAGTATGCGGCAGAGTTTAGTCGCCTGAGCCGTTTCGCTCCTAGTCTGGTTGCAGATCCAGAGGAGATGACCCGTAGGTTTTGCCATGGTCTAGTTCCAGACATCGACATTCTTATAGTGGCGAACGGTACGACTGACTACTACCAGAGCCTAGAGTTGGCCCGGAGCATCGAGGAGCGTCTTCTGTCTAGCAAGAGGCCGGCTTCTGTACATCATGAGGGACCGTCCAAGCGTCAGGCTTTCCAGCAGAGAGCACCGACGCCACCCCAGCAGACTTACCGTCCCCCTACACCACATCATCAGACCCCGCCAGTTAGAGCCCCGGGACCCCGACATCAGCAGCAGCAGCCGAAGGGAGGTGTGTGTTCATTCTGTAGGAGGCCAGGGCATGATTTTGCCGTCTGCAGGAAGAGGTTGGGGCAGTGCTTAGTTTGTGGGTCTCCCACCCATCAGCTTCGGGAATGCCCAGTAGCGAAGACTAGAGGACCGCTTTCGACTCAACAGCAGAGGTTTGGGCAGCATCTGCAGCAGCAGAAGGGACCTCAGGGGAAGGTTTATAGCCTAACCCTTGAGCCGGAGCAGGTTTCAGAGCCAGATTACTTAGCTGACGTCATCACAGGTCATATTTATTTGCATAATTTTCTAGCTGTATGTTTGTTTGATTCTGGTGCATCTCATAGCTTCCTATCATTAGAGTTTATGCATAAACACCATCTAGTAGCTACACCTACTACGGAGATTAGTATAGTGATGACGGGAGGAGGACCAGTGCCTATTAGATCTATCTATAGATGTTCTATTTTTATAGCCGGAAGAGAGTTCAGGGGACGATTCTTTGTAATGCCACTCCCCGGTTATGATATCATATTGGGGATGGACTGGCTTAGCTATGCCCATGCATCTATAGACTGTCATGAGGGTAGTATTTTGTTCAGTCCCCCAGGCACAGCACCATTCAGTGTCAGGAGGACAGGGCCGGAGATCAGCCTAGAGCCGAACTGTTATGCGACAGTTGGGGACGTAGCACCGCCACACCCTATCATTAAGGAGTTTATGGATGTATTCCCAGAGGATCTTCCAGGGCTTCCGCCTGACAGAGATGTGGAGTTCACTATAGATTTAGTGCCGGGTTCATCACCAGTATCCCGGGCTTGCTATAGAGTGAATCCCAAGGAGGCCGTAGAGATGAAAGAGCAGATTGATGACCTGTTGAAAAAGAGTTTCATTCGATCCAGTGCTTCTCCATGGGGAGCGCCAGTGCTCTTTGTGCCTAAGAAGGATGGAACAGTCCGGTTGTGTATTGACTACCGGGCCTTGAATGCCATCACCATCAAGAACAAATATCCTCTGCCTAGGATAGATGATTGTTCGACCAGTTGAGCGGGGCGAAGGTGTTTTCCAGGATAGACTTGAGATCCGGGGTACCACCAGGTGAAGGTTAGGGCAGCAGACATCCAAAAGACGGCGTTCAATACGAAGTACGGGCAGTACGAGTTTCTGGTGATGCCATTTGGTCTCACAAATGCGCCAGCTGTCTTTATGAACTTGATGAATAAGACATTTCACCAGTATCTGGATAAGTTCGTCGTAGTGTTTATCGACGACATCCTGATATACTCGAAGACGCCGGAGGAGCATGCAGAGCACTTGCGGATAGTTTTGGGGATTCTGAGGCAGGAGAGATTGTTTGCCAAATTGCCGAAGTACGAGTTCTTTTTAGACCGAGTAGAGTTTCTCGGCCATGTAGTCACTGGAGATGGAATCTCGGTGGACCCCAGGAAGATTGCTGCAGTTGAGACATGGAAGGCTCCGACGTCAGTTTCAGAGATCAAGAGCTTTCTGGGTTTAGCAGGCTATTATAGAAAGTTCGTCCAGGACTTTGCTAGGATAGCTGAACCCATGACGAAGCTGACGCGGAAGGACGCAGAGTACATCTGGTCAGAGGACTGCCAGGCAGCGTTTGAGGAGCTGAAGAGGAGGCTGACGACCGCTCTAGTTCTGACTTTACCTTCAGGTTCTGGAGGTTTCACCATATACAGTGATGCTTCTGGGAAGGGGCTAGGATGTGTCCTACAGCAGCATAGGAAAGTGATTGCTTATGCATCTAGGCAATTGCGGACTCATGAGAGGAATTATCCTACCCATGACCTAGAGTTAGCTGCGGTGATCTTTGCACTCAAGTTATGGAAACATTACTTATACGGAGAGCGTGTGGAGATCTTTACTGACCACAAAAGCTTGAAGTATGTGTTCACGCAGAAAGAGCTGAACATGAGGCAAAGACGATGGTTGGAGTTGATGAAAGACTTCGACATCGATTTACAGTATCACCTTGGAAAGGCAAATGTAGTGGCGGATGCGCTGAGCAGGCATCCGATGGCATGGTACCTGATGGTTGATCGGCATTTGCGGGAGGATCTGGAGAAGCTCGGTATCGAGCTAGTTCGGCCAGGATCAGTGATACAGATGATGGCGCTTGACATTCAGTCAGGTTTGATGGAGCAGATCAGGGAGGCACAGCCTACAGATGAGAGCCTTCGCAGACTTCGAGCCCAGGCTTTAGCTGGATTGCTGGATGACTTCATTATAGCAGAGGATGGATCCTTGAGACATGGCAGCCGATTGTGCGTACCGAAGGGAGAGCTGGTAGAGGCAGTCTTGCAGGAGACGTACCGATCGAGATATTCTATTCACCCTGGTGCTAACAAGATGTACCGTGACTTGCGGGAACATCTTTGGTGGCACGGGATGAAGAGGGATGTATCACGTTTCATCTCGAGATGCCTAGTTTGCCAGCAGGTCAAGGCGGAACGCCAGAGGCCAGCTAGTTTGTTGCAGCCGTTACCCATTCCCGAGTGAAAGTGGGAACATATTACGATGGACTTCGTCTCAGGGCTTCCTCGTTCCCAAGGAGGGAAGGATGCCATTTGGGTCATCGTGGACAGGCTGACGAAGTGTGCGCACTTCATACCCTTCAAGGTGGGGCTTTCCACCGAAAAGTTGACGGAGCTATACATGCAGCAGATAGTTCGCCTACACGGAGTGCCGGTGAGCATCGTGTCAGACAGAGACAGCACATTCACATCCTACTACTGGAGGAGCTTGCAGGAGGAGTTGGGCAGTAGGCTCAAGTTCAGTACGGCGTACCACCCGCAGACAGATGGGCAGTCCGAGAGGACGATACAGACACTGAAGGATATGCTGAGGACCTGCGTGCTGGACTTCGGAGGATCTTGGGAGAGCCATCTGCACTTGGTAGAGTTTTCATACAACAACAGCTACCAAGCCAGTATCGGTATGTCTCTTTTCGAGGCGCTTTATGGACGACGATGCCGCACACCGCTCTTTTGGGATGATGTTGGAGACAGAGTTATGCTTGGGCCAGAGATGATCACGGATGCAGCAGAGAAAGTCGGGATGATCAGAGACAGGCTCAGAGTAGCTCAGGATAGGCAGAAACACTGGGCTGATGCTAGTCGCAGGCCGATGGAGTTCGCAGACGGTGATATGGTGCTAGTGAAGATATCACCTACTAGAGGGACGATCCGGTTCGGACGAGGAGGAAAGCTGAGCCCCAGATACATCGGGCCGTTCGAGGTACTTGGCAGGATTGGAGAGGTAGCTTACATGGTTGCACTTCCACCCAACCTAGCAGGAGTTCACGACGTCTTTCACGTATCTCAGCTGAGGAGATATGTTCCAGACCCCAGTCATGTGCTAGATCATTCAGAGTTGGAGGTCGAACCGAGCCTTACAGTTTCTGAGCAGCTAGTGGAGATATTAGACAGGAGAGAGAAGAGGCTGAGGAACAAGGTTATACCCCTAGAGCGAGTAGCTTGGAGCCGTCACTCCCCAGGTGAATCTACTTGGGAGAGGGAGTCGGACATGAGGGAGAGATACCCTTACTTGTTCGTTCCAAGCGCTGCGAGGGAACCACCCGTTCCCGCTTGATACCTTAGAGGTTAGTTTCGATCGCAGCCTTAGTCATTTTATTGCATTACTTGCTATGTTAGAGTATTGTAGGGTCTTCAATCCTTGTGAATTTCGAGGACGAAATTTTTCAAGGAGGAAAGACTTGTAAGCCCATGTTTTTTTTTTTCAAATTTCATTTTAATTAGTGTTAATTAATTTTTAATGACAATTTTAGCCTTAAAATAATTATTTAGATTTTTAGGAATTTTTCTAGAATTTTTAAATGATTTTTAAATGAGTTTTAAAATACAAAAATATTAATTTGCAATTTCCTAAATTGTTTTAATATCATTCTGTAATTTTTAGATTTATTTTTATATCAGTATGCAATTAGTAAAATGTTTTAAAGTGTGGAATGCAAATTCTTATTTGTATTTAGACTCTGATAGGGCCTTCTTGTAATTTCCTAAACTATGGGGGCCAAATTGCAAAACCCTAATCTACCCACTCTCCCGACGACCCGGCTGCCCCGACTGCCCGACAGCCACCGCCCACCTTTCTCCCGCCATTTCCGGCTGCCCCCGACCGACTCGACCCTCTATTTAAACCCCTCTCCTTCCCCCGACCAAACTCTAACCCTAAATCATCACCCAGCCACCCCGACCACCTCGCCCACAGCCCCAAACTCCAAACCCTAAACCTAACTCCGGCAAACGCTCGTCCATCCCCCACGACGAGCGCCACCGCCCGCAACCACCATCCTCCGACGCGCCTCGACGAGACGACTCCAGCGCCACCCGAGCGCCGCCTCGCCGACGCCTCCTCCGCCGTCCAGAGCTATCGAAACCCCCCTTCGACGCCGGACACGTGAGTACCAAGGCTCATTTCGTGTCGTCCGTGTCCCAAATCCACGTACGTGGTTCGCCAGGACACGGGGACGCTCGTCCAGTAGTTGGACACGTGAATTAGTGTTCGTGCGTGTCGTGCATAGCACGGACACGTAGAATCCTGTGTCCCTAACTGTTCGGACACAGGATCGAGTTTATTATTTTTTTTTATGTGTTAATTAATTCAAACCTAATTAAATCTAACTAAAATCCTAACCCTAACACAAGCCGTGGGCTGACCCCCTAGCCGGTTCGACCCGACTTAAACCCCCCCCAGCGCTCTGGCTCGGGTTCGAGCCCCCCTTTACTGCTGTTTCTTTTTCTTTTCTTTTCCTTTTTCTTTTCTGTTTTCTATATATATATATATATATATATATATATATATATATATATATATATATATATATATATATATATATATTATATATATATATATATATATATATATATATATATATATATATATATTAGTATATATATATGTATATACTGTATTTTTGGCAGTATTTTATATATGTATATATAATTTTATAGTTAGTAAACTTTTATATATATATATTTGTGTTTATATACATATATGTATATATTTCCATGTGTATATATTATTATTATATATATATATATATATATTAATATATATATGTATACAATATTTGTATATGTATATATACTTTATAATTAAGTATTTTCTTATATATATATATACATATGTACTTTTAACATGGGTATGTATATATTCACTTTGTATAAACTTTACCTTATTAAAATATTAATATTTATTTTGCACTTTTACCAATTTGTATTTTAGTGTATTTAAATTACTGCAACCATTTGGTGTCCAAGCCTAGCATGGGTTTTTGGGCCCCAAATGTGTTTTCACACATTCAAGACCTGTACAAGTCATATTGGACTTGATTCATGGTCTTGGGTCCTGTATTTGAACTTTGGTTCAAATTATATACATGGACAAAATACGCAGATAATTAATTATTTAATTTCAGATTGTGTGCAATGCTGTTTTTGATTTTCTAAAATACTTAAATTACTGTTAAAATTCTGAAAAAATAGTATTTAGATACTATGTTAATTTAGCTAATTTAGTATAATTTTTATAGTATTTAAATTACAGTTTTGCCACTAGTTTGGCATATGGAACCAAAACTCACTTTCTGTGTACTTAGGAAAACTGATTTTTATAAAATACTTGTACTGGTTAATAAATTCCAGAAAAATTATAATAAATTTCTATAATTAGCAAAGATCATTTTGGTACTTTATTTCATGCAAAATTAAGCTTTTTGTCTATCTCAAAAATTGTTAAAACACAATGATCATTTGATTTATTTATTGATTAATTAAGACTTGTAACTTTTTGTGTTATTTTGAGTTTTAGCCGTTTTGAACCTCACCCCTCACTAGTGTAAAGACCCTAGAAAGTTAGTTATAGTAGTATGTCACCCCACATTGGTCTCCGATGCTAAAATTATCATTTTGGCTAGGTGCCCAGTCACAAGTCGTGTTTCACCAATTAGTGTCTTAACGTTTTAGCTTAGTGTAAAAACTAAGTTATTGCATTTATTTCTACAGTGACGAGTTACCGGACATCCATAGCACTTTTATCGCAGCTTGTTTTGCTTTGCTTTGCTAGAGGTAAGTACTTTCTACAAACTTTACATACTGTTACATAAATGAACTGCTAATCCAACCATGTTAAATGCTGATCCTTGGGGTAGCAAGTTAAAATATCACATGTTGTACTTTCTATTACTACCATGCTTAGAACAGTTTTATGTATCTCTCACATGATTAGAATATGGGTTATGGGAAAACTGATAGTAGAGTACGTGATTATGCCCCCTTTATCGTACCGAGCAAAGTTACATTTTATATGTTACTGCACCGTAGACCTTTATCCCGCATTTCTGTACGGATGTACACCTATGCACTTGTACGTATGTATATTTTATTTACATGTGCCCCAGCACATTGTACATCTATTGACCGATCACGTACCTGCTACAGTTTTAAACATTACATATACATCTGTCTCTATGACATATGTGCCCTTGCCATGATAGATTGTGTGATGCCATGTTTCCAGTTATTTCCTCGTATGTTCATTTCCATGTTTCATATGCTAGTTTGCTAGATTCAGTACTTGCTCCCGTCCTGACAGGATAACGTTGTAGGTGTCCTTACTGAGGAGGAGTTGCTCTGTGATCCGTATTATGGAGTTACTACCGAGGACCCGGCTCTGCTTTACGAGGATGTTCCTGCGGGGAACCTCGTCTAGTTGTCTTTTTGTTTTTAGACTTTTGAGAGTAGTCATGTATTTAGACTACGTATTTTGTAACTGGACATGTATCCAGTTTTACATTTCAGACTTGTACTTTGGACATTATACTATATGAGACGACTTTTGTGTTTGGAGCATTTATGACTTTTATTCACTTATAGAACTGTTAGCACATTTAGTCTTATCCTGTTGTCTTTAGAACAGCTTACTACGTTTTATATCAAACGTAGGCTGGGCATGACTCGGCCTGGCCCAATAATTTAGGTAGCGGGTCGTGACAAGGTTAACGTTGTTGAAGATTGTGTGTATCACAAATTCAGTGGGAGTAAAAATTTTTTTTTGGTTTTGTGTGTTGATGACATACTGCTTGCCACAAATTATATAGGCATATTGCATGACACTAAGAAATTTCTATCAAATAACTTTGAGATGAAAGATCTTGGTGACGCCTCTTTTGTATTAGGAATTCAAATACACCGAGATCGTTCTCGAGGTATTCTTGGATTATCACAAAAGAGCTATATCGATAAAGTGCTTAAAAGATTTAGCATGTTGGAATACAAACCAGGTGACACCCCAGTCGCTAAAGGAGACAAGTTCAGTCTCAATCAGTGTCCTAAAGAATAGCCTTGAAATTAATAAAATACAATAGATTTTTCCTTCATGATCAGTTGTAGGGAGTCTAATGTATGCTCAAGTATGTACGCGTCAGGATATTACGTACATATTAGGATGTTAGGCAGATATTTAAGCAAATATGGATGAAACATTGGGTAGCAGCCAAACTACTTAAGTAATTAATAGAGAACAAGAATTATATGCTCTTTGTAGGAGATCGGATAATTCTGGAGATCATAAGGTATTTCGACTCCGATTTTGTTGGATGCCAACACAGTAGGAGATCCACATCAGGTTATGCTGACTAATGGAGATATATTTTGGATGAGTGTCAAACATGCACTCATAATTTCTTCCACTATGGCAGCAAGGTTTATAACATGCTGTGGGACATCTATTCAGGGAATATGATTGCAAAATTTTGTCACAAAAATGCGCCTACGGTACGGTGTTGAAAGACCACATAAAATTATGGTGTGACAATAAATCAGCAGTACTGTATTCCAATAATAACAGAAACTTGTATAAGTCAAAGGATATTGACATAAAGTTTCTAGTTGTGAAGGAAAGAATTCAGAATGGTTATAGCGTCCATATAGCACATTAGGACAAACTCCATGTTAGCGGATCCGCTCACAAAAGCATTATCACCCAGGGTCTTTCATGAGCATACTGCTCATATGGGTGTTATCTTAATTAAGAATATGGCAATACAGTGGGAGTTTGTATTTTATGTATTTGGGTGCTATTTGGTTTTGGGCACATTTATGTATTAAAGTATTTTGGATATTTATCTGATCAGATATATGGAAATTCAGTTCATTCTGTTTTTATTATGTTAAAGTATTGATCTCATTAAAGTTAAGGAGGACCAGTTGGAAATAGACATGTATTGATCACATTGCGTGTAATTTTCATGCTACGCATCCATGATTGATCTATGTCATTTAGCTATATTGGTATATGTGACCATTAATGGTTTAGTTACGCTATATGAGACGAAGGCCGCTTTGATCCTATATTTATATGATTAATGGACGAGATTGTCCGGATATACCCTAAGGATTAAGATAGCAATTTATGAGCTCACTAAGGTTAACACAATTATAAGGTTACATATGTGGCCCAGTGGAAAATTGTTGGAATTATTCAATAATTAAGGGGCCACACATGTAAAATTAATTGTGTTTGGGCTATCTAAATAATTAAGCCAAATTAAAGTGGTCTATTTGGAAATTGTTTTAAGTGTATAATTGTCATGGAATTAATGTGTAGATACCGGAGATAATTCTAATTTGATGAGGGGCCAAATTAGAAATATCAACACATATATAAATATGTGTATTCATTAGGGTTATGGTCCCCAACTCATACGGCCACCAAGAGAGGGTTTTCTCTATTCTCTTATGTATCCCCATCAACAAAGAGAGGAACAAAGATTTCATCTTTGTTATTAAGGACCGCAACAAGTTGGAAGATCGAACACAATAAAGAGACGATCGCTTCAACATCCATCAAGCCAAGCAATGGATTCAGGTACGCTTCCACAATCAATTTAATTTATGTTTTTCATCTCATGAATCGACATAGTACAATAAAAAAATCTAACAGTTTTCTTTACTAGTAAGTCGTTGCCAAGCATATTTCTAACGGCGGTGCTATGTTGTTCGTAGATCTAGACTGCGGACCACGTGTTGTACGTCCATTGAAGAAGAGAGGGGAGATGGTTAACACGCGGGGCGGTCACCTCTCGTGGACAAAAAAGAAATTCTGTATTTCTAATTATGGACGTCAGAAACAATATGATTGGCTAAAGAAACCATGTCAAAAAAAATTACATTACTTGCACCACAATGAGCTGCACCATGAGCTACACAAAATATATCAGATAAAACATAAACATGATAAACTAATTAAAAGAGAGAGAGAGAGAGAGAGAGAGAGAGAGAGAGAGAGAGAGCAAGGTGATTTCTCAATAGGCTGGTCTTGAGAGAGAGAGAGAGAGAGCAAGGTGATTTCTCAATAGGCTCGTCTTGTTCATGGAACTCCTACCCCTACAAGTGGGTTGTCATGGATTTCTTCAACCGTCATGACATCGACTGCGCCGGCGACGGCTTCCTTGAAAATGACCTCGTCCCAATCAGAGGCCTACAATATCAAATTAGTACAGCATATCAATATCAACATATATATATTCTGACAGTTGCATCAATTGTTAATATAGTAGTTATAATCAATTGTTAATATAGTAGTTATAGTCATTTTTCTGACTCTTCTTGGTGAACCCATACCAGGTTCAGCTATTCCTGTGTGCTGCGTTCATGGTCTTCGGACGAAACTCGGCTTAATCTTTAAGTCTCTGTTATTGATTTCAAATTGTTCACTCAGTTTTTAAATCACTTTCATTACCACATGTGTGAGAATGAGACCACCACTTGGGTTTATATTGTTCTTATAAAGAAGGTACATGGTAGGTTCTCTTTACCAAGAAATCATCAACACCATCACAATTCCAAATTATAGAAAGAAGAAGAAGATTGATTCGAGTTGTACTGTGTAACTAGGAGTGGCATTATTCAGCTTTGAAAGAAATTCGGTTTCATTTTAGTTTTAAAAATACTTAAATTTTATTATCCGGTTTAGGTTTTGAATTTTGGTTTCAGTCCAAAATCAAATAAAACATATGTAATTATGTAATTATTTTCAATTTTATGCATATTTAATGATAAAAATGTGTATATTTTTGTATATATTTAAAAAATAACAAAATTTTAACTTTAATAATTTAGTAACTAGTCTAATTTTAAGTCCAACTTTGATATACAAATGTAAGTATAAAAATTATATTTTGAAATATAATTTAATTATAATTTTAACTTTTGATTCGGCCAATGAATTAATAAAAATAGGCCAATCGAATAAACCAAATTGACTATCGGTTTAATTCGGTTTCCATTATAGCCAATTTTGATTCGATTTCGGTTTTGACTCTTTTGGTTCGGTTGAAACCGAATAAATTATAATCTGGTAGAACTAGCAACATCGTTCATATCTACTACCAATAAAATTAAGTTTTTAGTAACACAGATTGCAACATAATTACCAATTAGGGGTTATATTTACTTGCACTCACATTTCCAATGCTTTTCGTTTATTAAACAGATCTCTTACTTTTAAAATAGTTGCATGGACCTCCCCCCTCCTTTATGTTGTAAGCATGGCTAGTATTAATAAGGATTTTTTGAGCAAATAACCCTGTCAATAACTTGTATTTGAGTGGTAACCCCACTTTATTTATAATTTAGGAAATAACCCTATTTTGGACGGATGTTAACATTCTGTTAACAAAATATTTGTTAATATATGTATTAACTTTAACGGATGTTATCATTCCGTCCAAAACAGGGTTATTTCCTAAATTATAAATAAAGTGGGGTTACCACTCAAATACAAGTTATTGACAGGGTTATTTGCTCAAAAAACCCTATTAAAAAAAATGCTATTTATCCCTTCAAAATATTTATCCAAGTATTTCTCATTATGCGGAGCTTACGTGTCGTCTGACATAGTAGCCGACAAAGTAAATTTAAAATTAAAATTAAAACTAAAACTAAAATTAAAATTAAAATTAAAATTAAAATTAAAATTTTGGATAATTATTTTTTTGGTTAGAATTTGCAATGTCAACTGACATGTCAGATGCTACGCCAGCAACCACGTAAAGAATGATAGTTTGGAAGGGCATTTTGGAGGTACAAATAGCATTATCTTTAGTGAATAATGCTATTTGTCCCTCCAAATTGTTCTTCCATACCATCCCTCCTTACGTGGCAGTTGACGTGACATATTGATGTGACAGCTGACGTGACAAATTTTAACATTAAAAATTAATATTAACATTAATATTAACACAAACATTAAAATTAATATTAACATTAATAATAATATTAATATTAATATTAACATTAACAATAACATTGATATTAATATTAAAATTAAAATTAAAATTAATATTAATATTAACATGAAAAAATTTGGGTAGTTATTTTTTTTGGTTAAAATTTTCCATGTTATATCACACATAATATTATTTAACATTTCATGTCAGCTGCCACATAAGAAGGAATGATTTGGAGGAACAATTTTGAGCTACGAATAGCATTACTCTTAGTCTAATTATTCTCAAACTGAGAAAGTTTCGTTTAATAAACACGAGGTTAGTGTAAATAATCCTAATAATTATAATTACTTCACCATACCTTGATTTCAAACTTGAAGTTTATCCATGCAAATAGATCCAATCTGTGCGAGTGCGAGCAGGTCTTGGCATCCATCGACAGCAGGCAGAGAACGCTCATCCGCTTGAGGCATTCAAGCACGCAGAGAGCCAACTCGATCAGGTCGCATCCCGCGGCGACCGCGACCTTGAGACCGACCCTCTGAACCCCTCTCGCATCTTGGAAGGCCTCGGCAACTCGAACGCACACTCTCCCTGCCGAACCACCACCGTCCTCGTCGTCGTCGGCATCGTCGTCGACGACGATTCCTTCTTTCGTGTCGTCGCCGTCGTCGTCGTCTTCACCGAGAGGCGAAAGATGCTTCTCCAGCGTCTGGTTCTTCTTCTCGAGCTCGAGAATTTGACCCTTCAAGGTTTTCAGGTAGTCCTTGGTCTTGTCGAGCACCGAAGCCTTATCCTTCTGTTTGTAAGAAAATTATAATTCCGAAAATTTATTGGTATTAAGTTTTCTTATAGTTTTTGAGCATGTACAAGTTGTACAATCGTATAGGATCCGAAAAACTAAAACATTTTTGGCTAAATTTCAATTTGATACCCTCAACTATCCATGTTTTGCAACTTGATACCCTAAACTTTCAAAATAGCCAACTTGATACCCTGAAAAATATATTTCCCAAAATGCCCTCCTCCCTCTCTCTATTTCCCAAACCCCCCCTCCCTCTCCGGCCGCCGCTGCTGCGCGCCGTCCCGCCGCCCCGCTGCCGCTACTGCTGCGCGCCCGCCGCTGCTGCTCCGGCCGCCGCTGCTGCTGCGCGCCGCCCCGCTGCTGCTGCTGCTGCACGCGCCGCCGCTGCTGCTGCGCGCCGCCCCGCCGGGGGAGAGAGGGGGGGGGGACGCCGGAGGGGGAGGGGGGGAACGCCGGAGAGGGAGAGGGGGGGGGGGGGGGGGGGGGGGACGCCGGAGAGGGAGGGAGGGGGGGGGGGGCAAGGGTATTTTTGGAATTTTTTGGATTTTAGGGTATGAAGTTGAAAATATTCAATAGTTGATGGTATTAAGTTAACTATTTTAAAAGTTTAGGGTATCAAGTTACAAAACATGGATAGTTGAGGGTATCAAGTTGAAATTTAGCCAACATTTTTTATAAACTTCAGTAACAAGACCTTTAGGGTAGAATTATAGGGGTAGCGGTTATGAGACGTTTTTAGAGTACCGGTTATGATCAGTTATCATGGTTCCGATTTTGGATAGTTTTACAGTAACGGTTTTTAAACCAGTCCAATACATGCTTGATAATTCACTAACGAGCAATTTTGAAAGTTTTTTACACGAATAAAATTAAATAGAGAAAGGTATAAGTAGTTATAATTATATATTTTTTTATGAAGATATAAATGAAATAAAATAATAAAGTCTCTCAGAACCTACATATTTTTTGTGTTTATAAAGCCACCCTAAATTACATCACAATAATTTTGGGGGATTTTTGAGCCGGCAGTGCCTCAAAAAGATTAGAAATTTGTTATGCCTACAACCAATGTTTACAACCTCCCTACAACTCGTCACGTGTCGGACTTCGATTGAAGGAGTAGAGTAAGTGATGGGGTCGGGTGGAGCCCATGTAGCAGAAGGTGTAAGGGGTGGTGGTATCCGGTGGGGCCCATGTATAAGGGTGGGTGAGTCACGTGAGTGTGAGGTTGTAAGAATTTGGTAGTAAACTTAGCATTTTCTAAACGATTAACGAGCAGGAGCTTTCATATCAGAAGTGCGTACGCACCTTTGAACCTGGAGGAAGAAGCATTCTGAGAGCATGAAAGCTTCCGTTGAGCTTCTCGCGCCGCTTGCGCTCCGACATGACGTGGTGCAGCTGGTTGATGCTCCGGAGCGAGTCCTTGGTGGCGCCTCCGTGATCTCTCATCAAGCCGATTCTTCTCAGGATGGAAATCGAGTTCTTGATCATCTTCTGGCCGCTGCATGGTTTCTTCTGATCAGCTGACTCGTGCACCGCCGGCGCAGGACCCGAACCGTAGGGCCTGAACACGGACCGGAGCCTGCAGGCCTGCACGTCGGTCCGGCTCGGTTGGAGGAGTGCCCTCTCGTTCCATGCCGCCGCCGCCGGGGTGGCGGAGGAGGAGGAGGAGGAGGAGAAGATGGCCAGCATTGCGCTCGCGATCGCCGTGTCTTCGCTCGCGGAGGCCGGGAACAGGGCTTCTCGGAGCTCGTCGTAGGCGGGCCTAGCGGATGTCGGCAGCGGCGTCGCTCGCTGCGCAGATGGGATCGTCGTCGTCGTCGAGGGGTTGGAGCTCGTATTGTTGAGACGGAGAGGAGAGTTGTCCGGACTGCTCGCGGAGAGGGATCTCCGCGGCGACGACGAGGACGAGGAGGGCTGCTGCCATTGCTCACCTGGGAAGGGCTCTGCAGATTGCGTGTGCCGAACAACAAATTCTTCGGAGAAGAGGTGATCCATGTCCAAGTCCATGTATACCTAACCATGCATTAACCTCCAATTAAAACGGAGATACATCTAACTAACATTGTGACACCTAGGAAAGACCGACATATATATGTATCTGTCAGTGTCCTATCGTGTCGGACACATGTACATAAAGCATAACACTCCAAACTATATTAGGATACTGTAAGGACCAAGTTTCGCAGTATCGATATCGGATTCTGTATATGATCTTTTTTTATGAGTATTGGGATCGGAGGTATCAATATATAGTATCGACAATTTCGAATTGAAAAATTAGATTTACAGCATAACTTTAAATATTTCTTATATTGCTCCTTAATAGTTTTGAAATAGAATGAAATTGTAGTCACCATTGCCGATTGTTTTACATATGATAGATAAGTTTTCTTCTTTTACATGCATTTGCAACCTTACTATACTTTTACACGGCTTTTTTTTTGTTCAAAATTCTACCTGAATTGACTATAACTTTATCGGTACAGTCGGTATCGTATATGGACACGCCAATCCGTATCGGTATCGGCTGTATTGGATCGGTATCGGATGATACAGCAAACTATAGTAAGGACACGTCCAGTATCCGTGTCTGTACGTGCAACATATAAGATTACAGACGGACTGTTAAATTTACCTGACACAGTTGCTGTTCTAAGTAGTAGTCCTCCTCTTTGAAAGCTGCTGCTGAATTAGTACAACTTCAAAACACGAGATAAACTCATGAATATCAGTATTAATATAAAAAAAAAAATTCAAGATGCAATATTAGAGTATGTTCGTCTGTTGCTATGTTTTATTCTACACACCTGCTATCTGCACTGCCGAAAGCATGACCGAGTAGACTCCTGGGGAGGCTCCCGGTGGTCGAGGAGCTCGAGCCGCCGCCGCTGCCGTCGTCAACGTGCCATCCGTCCATGGAACTTGAAGCCGGAAACCGCTGCGATTCGGAAACAATGATCTCGAAGAAGACGAGCTGGACAGTACCGTTATAAAAGCTTGCCAAGTTTGGAAGGATGTGCGTACGAGGGGAGGAAATTGATGTCGAGAGCCAATTATATAATTATCGGAAGTGCTACGTTTGTCTACGGACCACGTGTCGTCTTCTGATTGGCCGGAAGGCTGGTGGGCCCGGAAGTTAGCAGGAGGAGGGCAATTCTGGTGCAGTAACAAGTGGGCGAGCACGAGACGACGACCAGGTCGAAGGGTGAAGTCAACTGACAGAGGAAAGGGGAAGGAGGAAGGAGGGGGTGTGTAACCGGAAAATTCTTCATACGTCCCTCCACACTTCAAAAATCTTCGGTCAGTAATGAAAGACCAGTCACTTGTCATCCCTCTGGGTTTTCAACTTTTTTCTCATGTCAAGCTTTGTTCGCGGAATCAAATTATCAAGAAAAGTTTTTTTTTTTTTGTTTGGTTGTCAAAGAAAAGATGCAAAAGAAAAGAAAAAAATGTTTCCGAAAATGGTTCCCTCCATTGTAATCACTTTTCTATTCCATGATTCACTTTCTCTCTCAATTTTCTGCCTTTTTTAAACAACGGGAAAAAAAAATTGATAGAAATTTTCAAAAAAAAGTAGAGAAAAAAGAATTGATTTAGTTCCCCTTTGCTTTTTGCGAACCAAACGAGGCCTCGGTATACTAGATCAGTAAGATTGACTTCCCAATTTCTTTGTGAACTTCTAAATAAAACCAGTAAATTGGTATGTTATTAATTTCTATACTTTGTGCACGGATATTAGAACAATGGAAAGTATATATATCCTACATAATCCACAAAATCAAGCGCTTGTTTGCAAATTTTTATTTATTATTTGGACCTTAAATGATGGAAATCTTGGTCTAGAATTAGTAATCTAGTTTGAGTCGCACTAGGTATTTAGTCATTCTATCTATACCTGTTTTATTTTCAAATTTTAATCTATTATGATTTTGGAGGTCATTTAAATATTGTAAAGATATGTACAAAACTTCGCTTGGTCTCGGTCTCGATATCGAAGGTCTGACGAAGGTCGAGCTCGGCTGCTGCGAAGGAGGAGATGGTAGTATCTTGCTCTTGTCCTTGGATTTACTGCAGTCCCACTTGTTCTTTCTTTAACTTTTTTAAATTTATCTTTGAATAGAAAGATGAGACTACATATGACAATGAGATGTTTATGTATTGGAAGTGTCCTTACCTGATATTTAGGTAAACAACAAGGTAATGATGATATCCCCATCAGAATATCCTATATATATATATATATATATATGGAAGCGGATCAAAAGTCCCCCTTAGAAAATTTTCTAAAAAATCCCTCTCACTCTCGGCCGTAATTTAATGTTAATATTAATGTTAATATTAACATTAATATTAACATTAAATACTAAAATTAACATTAAACTTAACATTAAAATTAATATTAACATTAACATTAATATTAACATTAACATCAATATAAAAATAAAATAAAAATTAATATTAACATTAACATTAACATTAACATTAACATTAACATTAATATTAACATTAATATTAAAATTAACATTAAATTACGGCGGAGAGTGAGGAGGATTTTTAGGGGGTTTTCTAAGGGGAGCTTTTGATCCGCTCCATATATATATATATATATATATATATATATATATATATATATATATATATATATATATATATATATATATATATATGGGCTTTTGATCCGCTCCATATATATATATATATATATATATATGGAGCGGATCAAAAGTCCCCTTAGAAAACCCCCTAAAAATCCTCCTCACTTTAATTCGTAATATTAATGTTAATGTTAATATTAATGTTAATATTAATGTTAATGTTAATATTAATTTTTTTATTTTTTTAATATTTTTTATATTAATGTTAATATTAATGTTAATATTAATGTTAATGTTAATGTTAATATTAATTTTAATGTTAAGTTTAATGTTAATTTTAGTATTTAATGTTAATATTAACATTAATATTAACATTAACATTAATATTACGAATTAGAGTGAGGAAGATTTTTAGGGGGTTTTCTAAGGGGGGCTTTTGATCCGCTTCCATATATATATATAGTTGTAGGTTTATAAAAGATTGTAGCTATGTGCACACATGGGAGTGTGACACAAATATTGGTCATGAAAATACACTATATATTTCATGGAAAATTAAAACAGATTATCACATCCATAAAATACCTAGTGTCCTCGAATTCTACGTTACAAACTCCTATGGATCATGGAAGGTTCCTTTGTTACCCAAAAGAGAAGAGTTTGTGACAGAGAGAAGACTTTGAAAACTACATAGTTTAGATGTTCAAATTGAATATAATTCATTAAAGGCTTTATTTTCTTTTTTTTAATCAGCAGGTAAAATCAACCTCACTCGTCAATGACCATATGTTTACACCAATGCACATATATTCAACATTGCAATATCTACAACCTCAATCAAACCACATATAGGTTTGTGAATGATATAAGTTTCAGAGTAGCTTTTCTTAGCAAATTAACGCGATAAAAGTGAAACTAATTTGGACCAAAATATGATAAAAATCATAGAGAAAGGTAGATACTGTAAAACTGAAGATTCAAAAGTACTTGCATATATATATATATATATATATATATATATATATATATATATATTTGTTCAGCTTGGTCATGAGGAAAGAATAGAGGACATTTTGATTGAATCTTTCACAGATGGAATATATATGATAGTTATTTGCATTGGTTTCATAGTTCAAATAGCTTTGTAATTTTGGAGTTCTTGACAGCTTCTACGCATATATATGATCCCTTGAACAATTAAGACTTCCCATGAGCCGAGTCAATGAAGTCTCTCCTCACACATGGGATGACCAACGACCATAAAAGAGGACAGACACTGCAGAAGAGTACCTAATCAACTGCCAACATGTTCATTATTTTCCTAATTTAAAGAGTTATTCCATGCTACTACTAAAATTTATTACTATTTTCTTTATGATTACGTAATCGATAAATGTTGGGTGGTCTCATGCAATTTGTAGTTTCTATTTGATGAACATATTTTATGTCAACAATTCATCAAGAAACGATCAACATTCTAGAGGTAAATGTTCAAATTAACACGGTCTTGAAGTTTTCCTTCTTATTTGACAGCATATTTATTAACACAGTGATTCATTTCGAAAGGACAACAATAGTAAGATTAATTTTATCCTAATTTATGCTCAGATACTCTCCGAACGCCATCTCAAATCCAAGAATCCAAACTTAATTCTATGAGTAAGAAATATAAACTCAAAAATGAATTTTTGTTGAGAAAAATAAGCCTGGTTTTGACCTAAACCTTTAGAATTAATTTTAGGCTTAATTGCTACTTGATACCCTCAACTATTACCGTTTTTCAACTTTGTACCATAAACTTTTTTTCGTAACAACTTGATACCTCAACTATTTTTTTTTTCAACTTAGTACCTAACATTTTAAAAAATCCCAAAATGCCCTTATCCCTTCCCTCCCACCCCCTCCCCCACTCCAGCCACCCCCCCCCCCCTGCTAGCTCCGGCCGAAACCCACCCCCCCCCCCCTCTCCTCGCTTTCGGCCAACCTCCCCCCCTCCTCGCTTCCGGCCAACCTCCCCACCCCCCCTCTTCGCTTCCGGGCCACCCCCTGCCCCGCCTCCCGCCCCGCACCCCCCCTTCCCAGCCCCCCCTCCTCCCGCTATCGAGCCCTAGGGGAGAGGCGGGAGCGGGCAGACGGCCGGAGCGAGAGGGGGGGGGGGGGGATGGCCTGAAGCGAGCAAGGGGGGGAGCTGCGGCCGGAGCTAGCAGAGGGGGGGGGGGGGGGGGCGAAGCGAGCAGGGGGTGTTAGTCTATTTGCAAACAATCGATGGAAAAACTCAGTTGCAATCCCTAAGAAGAGATGCAAAGAATGCAGTTGCAATCCCTAAAAAAGAGATGCAAATAATGCAGTTGCAATCCCTAAAAAAGAGATGCAAATAATGCTGATTGCGTAGCCTAAACGATTAAAAAATCGAATCGCGTTTGCAATAGCGGTTTCTCGAAGGCAACAAGAGATGATCAACAACAGTTGAGTCTCAGATTCTCGAAGGCAACAGAAAGAGGAAGGAAGAAGAAGAGCGGATCTCGCTGGGGTGTTGAACACCGGCGCTCAAAGCTATACCCGCAGTACGGATAAGCTCCCAGGAACCAGCAAGTTCAGGAGAACTTCTGGAACGCTCGTAAGTCAATATTTGAGACTTGAACGGGCTTCCTGGACTTAGCAGACTCCCTCAACTCTCTTCTTGGTGCATCTTTCAAAGGAGGCCAAGGGGCTCTATTTATAGAGTGGAGTTGAGACTTCACCTCTTCTCCTATCCGATGTGGGACTAAAATACCAATACTCAAAAATAGAGTTTGATATTTTAGATCATCCCACAATCAGCATAGAAGTGTGCCAGTCCACGCCTACCCCCCGAACCCTCCCGTGCATGCACGAGACATCTTGGAGTCCGCGTCCGAGTCCGAGTCCGCACAACAAAAATTAACTTGCATCCTTGTTGGATTTAATCATTTTTCCTTCTAGGAAAATACTTCCACATGGCACAAACTTGTGCCCCACTACACCTCATGTGCACACCTCAACACAAGCAATGCATTATATTGAGATACTCACCATTTGGTGTAGCCGATGTGGGACTATCTTTTCTAGTCCAAAGGCAAAAATACCAACAATCCCCCACATATCTCAATATATGGGTTGAGCGTTCCCCACAGTGATTGTCCATCATGCATTAGGAGAGATGTCGCTACGACTTGAATCTTCCCGCATAGGTTAAATAACAGCATGATACAAGAATGGACTAAGCCTTGAATTCTGCACCATAACTGCAATTCTTCCTACTCACATAGTGACATCAACTGTGCTTCTGGCTGCACATTGAAGGCCTTGTGCCAGCCTGGTTTCAGTGTATAATTTTTGGGCGTCTACAAGTTTACCCTCAAGAGACGGCCTGATATCTCTGTCCATACACTATAGGTGAGTTCTATATAAAGAGTCATTGGCATGAAGCATTGCGCTTCTTTGCGGTGCTACGCCGCTATGACATGGCTGACAAAGCCAAGGCATTACCCCTACCTGGGAACCTCATCGTAGTGTCATACTACTGTAGCATGAGGTCTCAAGCCTCTTTGTAGTGCCAAACTACCCAGCATGAAGCCTTGCGCTCCCTTGTGGTGTTACGCCACTATGACATGGCTTGCAAAGCCGAGGCTTTACCCCTACCTGGGTACCTCATCGTGGTGTCATGCCACTGTAACATGAGGACACCGGCCTCTTTGTAGTGCTGCCTACATCTCTTCATTACGATTATGCAACATTAGGCTACCTGCCTATATGCGGTGCTACGCCGCCTGTAACTTGGCTAACAAAGCCGAGGCATTACCCCTACCTGGGAACCTCATGGTGGAGTCACCCCACTGTAGCATGGAGTTGTAACACTCCTTTGTGGTTGTTGCGCCACCATGCTTCCTGTAAAGCATAACAGACCTTCACTCAGTCTGAGAACTCATTAAGGCATTATGCCATCCTTCTCACAGGATCAATTTTCCGTAGAAAATTCATAGTAGACAACAGTGGTTCTGGGTCCGAAACCCTTACATGTTCCGCAGAACAAGTGCCCACTGTTAACTAATATTTTTCCAGTCAATAGTCCTCCCTTGAATCAAAAAATTAGATATCTGGTAGATTTCTCTTTGAACCAATAACATAAAATTTATTGATAGGATTATAATGACACAATATTAGAATGCCTTCAAGCCCATCTTCCTTGCTGTGTCCTCGACCAGCTGACGCTTGAGACCCTTCGTGAACGGATCCGCCAGGTTTTCCTGACTCCGAACATCGATCACTGCAATGACGCCCCTTTTTATGAGATCGTTCACTGCTCTGTGCTTCAACCGCACAGTCCTCTTCTTTCCGTTGAAGAGTTCATTTGATGCCACTGCTGCTGCCGCCTGGTTGTCACAGTATATCGGAATCGCCGGTATCTGAGCCCCAACCATTGGAAGGTCATACATGAGCTCCCGAAGCCACTCTGCTTCATCTGCTGCAGCGTCCAATGCAAAGAATTCAGATTCCATGGAGGAGCGAGATAACATAGTCTGCTTCTTCGACTTCCACGATATAGCAGCTCCACCCATGGCGAACACATATCCACCTGTGGAATATTCGCTCTCCACCTCTGAACACCAGCTAGCATCACTGAAGCCTTCCACTACTGACGGATCTCCGCTGTAGTATAGTGCATATGTCTGAGTCTTCTTGAGATATCTCATAACACACTTCACAGCTTTCCAATGCTTTACGCCTGGATTGCTCGTAAATCGACTCAACATTCCCACTGCAAAGGCTATGTCAGGCCTTGTGGCAGTAGTAGTGTACATCAAACTTCCGATGACGCTAGCGTACTCCAACTGCCTGACGCTCTCCTTCGAATTTGGCTCCAGTTTCAGATCACTCCTGTACGGTGTATCAATAATAGGAAGATCTTGATACCCGTAGCGAGAGAGCATCTTCTCAATATAATGAGACTGTGACAGCGCTATTCCAGTGCCTGTCCGGATGATCTTGAGCCCCAAGATTACGTCGGCATCCCCCAAGTCCTTCATACTGAACTTGGTCGAGAGGAATTTCTTTGTCTCTGTGACGCAGCTTAAATCCGTACCTAGGATTAGCATGTCGTCCACGTATAGACAAACGATTACTCCTCTTCCGTCAGCAAACTTCGTATAGACACACTTGTCTGTTTCACTGACCCTGTAGCCATTTGACCTTATCACCTTGTCAAACTTCTCATGCCACATTTTGGGAGCTTGCTTCAAACCATACAGAGACTTCATCAACTTGCAGACTTTGTCTTCCAGACCTCTGACGACAAAACCTTCTGGTTGTTGCATGTAGATCTCTTCGGTCAGCTCGCCATTAAGGAATGCCGTTTTCACATCCATCTGATGTATCACCAGCTTGTGTATTGCTGCTAAAGCAATTAACAATCTGATAGTTGTCATCCGAGCTACTGGAGCATAAGTGTCAAAGTAGTCGATCCCCTGCTTCTGAGCAAACCCCTTGGCCACTAGCCTGGCCTTGAACTTGTCAATGGTTCCATCTGCTTTCATCTTCTTCTTGAAGATCCATTTGCATCCGATGGGTCTTGCTCCTTCTGGTAGGTCGACCAATACCCATGTGTTATTGGAGGTGATTGAGTCAATCTCGTTGTCAATCGCCTCCTTCCAGAATATAGCATCTCTGGTCTTCATCGCCTCATCATAGGTAAGCGGATCTGCTTCCACATGATAGGTGACGAAGTCATCTCCGAAGTCTTTCGGCCTCCTCGCTCGCTTAGTTGACGGCTCAGCGAGTTCTGGTTCAGCTGGTGTCTCCTCGACAACAACTCCATCTTGGACTACTGGTTCGATAAAGATCTCTGTCTGCTCCGCACCCTCATTATTCTCCGGAATGTCCGCGAGAACAATGTTCTTGTGCCTTGCAAACTTTTCTTCAAAATATTCAGCATCGCGAGATTCGATGATATGATTTGACTCGATATCAAGGAATCTCCGAGCATCACTCTTCTCGGCATACCCCAGGAAGATCGCCTTAGTAGTCCTTGTCCCCAGCTTCTGAATCTTTAGATCCGGGAGCTTCACATAAGCCAGGCACCCCCACACTCGAATGACATTCAGGTTGGGTCTGACTTTGAACCAGAGTCCATGAGGAGTTATGTCGGAAGTTGCATACGGCACTCTGTTCAGAATGAAAGTGGCCGTTAATGCAGCTTCTCCCCAATAGCACTTTGGGAGACCCGCAGTCAACAGCATAGAATTCATCATCTCTGTCAACGTTCTGTTCTTCCTTTCTGCTACTCCGTTGGATTGTGGAGAATACGGAGCCGTCGTCTCGTTGATGATTCCATGTTCTTTGCAGAATGATGAGAATTCATGAGACCTATATTCCCCACCTCGATCACTCCTCAGCCTCTTGAGTTGTTGTCCAGTTTGCCGTTCAGCCTCGGTCCTGAACTCCTTGAACTTCTCGAATGCTTCGTCTTTAGATTTGAGTAAATAGACGAAGGCATACTTGGAGAAGTCATCGATGAAAGTAATGAAATACTTCATCCCGGCCTTTGTAGAGAATTGTTTGAAGTCACAGATATCTGAGTGAACCAACTCCAGAAGATCTGTGCTTCGATGGACCCTGTGGAAGGGTTTCCTAGTGATCTTCGTCTGAGCACATATCTCACATTTCTCTACCTTACCCCCACACTTGGAGATAAGTCCTAGACTAGACATTTTGTTTATTCGCTTACAATGAACATGTCCTAGTCTATTATGCCACAACTCAAGAGAGTAATTCAAACTAGTGATAGCATTGACATTATTATGCTGGGTTACAACAAGCTGAATTTTGTACATTCCTTCAGTCTGAAAAGCTTTCCCGAAGAAAGTACCCTTCTTGGACATCACCATTTGGCCAGCATTGATGTCCATCCTCAAGCCTGCGTTGCAGAGCAGGCTCCCAGAGATCAGGTTCTTTGCGATTGCAGGAACATGCTTCACACCTTGAAGCGTCAGAATGTTCCCCGATGTAAGCTTCAGCTCCACCGTCCCGATCCCCAGTACTTCAGCTTGTGCCTGGTTCGCCATCATGACTTTCTCGGAAGTAGGCTCATAGGAGACGAACCAGTCCTTGTCTGAACAGACATGACATGTCGCGCCAGTGTCTATCCACCAGTCCAAGTCTGCCCCTACAGTTGCAACCTGTGCTATCATGGCAACCTGATTAGTAACCAAAGAAACCTTGTTAGGCTCACCTTGCTCTTTGGGCTTGGACTTGCATTCACTTTTATAGTGACCCTTCTTGCCACAGTTGAAGCAAGTCACATGGGACTTGGACTTCTGTTGCTTGAATCCTGGACCCTTCACTTTCAGATTCGAGAAGTCCTTCTTCTTGTGGTGAGAAGCCGCTTGCTTCCCTTTGTTCTCTCTGGTGGCTTGAACCAGATTCGCCGTTGCTAGTTGCTTGGACAGGGTGTCCAACTTCTGTTGAGAGCGCATCTCGTCCTCAACATGAATCTCGCTGAGGAGATTATCCAGGCTAATCTCCATCTTCTTCCTATGCATCCTTGCATAGATGTTGCTCCATCCTGGAGGAAGTTTTGCCACGATCCCTCCAACGACGAACTTGTCGACGAGGGGCATGCTATCGTCCTCCAGTTTCTGGCGCAGCTTCAGGAACTCTTTCACTTGGGGCAGCATGGTCTTCTCGTCTTCAAAGACCCATTTGTGGTATTTTTCAACCATGAACATCTTCGACCGGGCCTCGTCGTCGTCATACAGCTTCCCCACGGACTCCCAGATCTCTTTGGCAGAAGTCCTCTTTGTGTAGGACTCGGCCAGAGAGTCTTCCATGGAATTCAGGATCAGCAGCCTGCATATGCTGTTATCCTTTTTCCACTTCGTCTGCTTGCTCGTAGCAGCGGCCAGAACAGCAGCAGATCCTGTTGCTGGAACGATTGGTTCTTCCTCATCCAACACGTGATCAACATCCACGAGTTGAAGGTTCAGAGTCACCTTTCGCTTCCAGATCTGGAAGTGTTCGCCGTCGAATTTCTCCAACTTGTTAAAGCCGGTATCGACAAGCGAAGCACGAGTGTTTTCCATCGAATCGTATAGCTTTGAGATTGTTAGTCTATTTGCAAACAATCGATGGAAAAACTCAGTTGCAATCCCTAAGAAGAGATGCAAAGAATGCAGTTGCAATCCCTAAAAAAGAGATGCAAATAATGCAGTTGCAATCCCTAAAAAAGAGATGCAAATAATGCTGATTGCGTAGCCTAAACGATTAAAAAATCGAATCGCGTTTGCAATAGCGGTTTCTCAAAGGCAACAAGAGATGATCAACAACAGTTGAGTCTCAGATTCTCGAAGGCAACAGAAAGAGGAAGGAAGAAGAAGAGCGGATCTCGCTGGGGTGTTGAACACCGGCGCTCAAAGCTATACCCGCAGTACGGATAAGCTCCCAGAAACCAGCAAGTTCAGAAGAACTTCTGGAACGCTCGTAAGTCAATATTTGAGACTTGAACGGGCTTCCTGGACTTAGCAGACTCCCTCAACTCTCTTCTTGGTGCATCTTTCAAAGGAGGCCAAGGGGCTCTATTTATAGAGTGGAGTTGAGACTTCACCTCTTCTCCTATCCGATGTGGGACTAAAATACCAATACTCAAAAATAGAGTTTGATATTTTAGATCATCCCACAATCAGCATAGAAGTGTGCCAGTCCACGCCTACCCCCCGAACCCTCCCGTGCATGCACGAGACATCTTGGAGTCCGCGTCCGAGTCCGAGTCCGCACAACAAAAATTAACTTGCATCCTTGTTGGATTTAATCCTTTTTCCTTCTAGGAAAATACTTCCACATGGCACAAACTTGTGCCCCACTACACCTCATGTGCACACCTCAACACAAGCAATGCATTATATTGAGATACTCACCATTTGGTGTAGCCGATGTGGGACTATCTTTTCTAGTCCAAAGGCAAAAACACCAACAGGGGGAGGGGGGTTAGGGGTAGGGACATTTTTGTCCAAAATAATATTCGGGTATTAAGTTGTTACAAAAAAAAATTAGGGTACAAAGTTGAAAAACGGTAATAGTTGAGGGTATCAAGTAGCAATTAAGCCTTAATTTTAATACCTTTGGCTCAAAGAAGACAATGGAAACAAATCAACAGTCTAAATAGGTACTGTGTTCAGATGGTTTGATGAAAAGAAATATTCAAAATATGCAGACATCAATTCAGTTTGTCATGGGAACTTCTCTTGAAGTGCTAACACAATTTGTTCTACATCTTCTTTCAATTGTTTCTCTCATGATTTAGTTAAAAAAACATTTCTTAGTAATCTAGAATATCAAACTACTCAATGGGCCTTTTCCCTACACTATAATTCCAGGCCAGACCTAAGAGCATCTCCAACCCTATTGTTAGTTTGAAAAAAATGGTTGCCACATAGGAATGACAATCATTTTTTTCCAAAATTACTTCTCCAATGCAAATGTGAAATAAAGTGTGGAGTTGACATGGCAATGACATGGCAAAGACAATGTGAAGTTGGTTGTCTAGATCTAGACAATGCACTTCACAATGTCTTTATGTCCACATCATCATTTGTGAATAAAAATATTTATAAAAAGGAGTAGAAGAGTAAAAGTTGTCTTGGAAGTTGTAAAAAATTATTTTGTATTGTCTTCTCAATACTTTTGCATTGGAGATGACTTTTTAAACTCATTGTCATTTGTGAATATAATCTTGCCACCTATACAAGACATTGTCTTGTGTCTCATGCCACCTAAGATTCACAACACAAAATAAGACAGGGTTCGAGATGCTCTAATGTCTTTCTAGTCTAAGGTTTGGTTTGGGATTGATTATTAGGGGCTGTTTTATGCTGTTTCTTCCTTGTTTTGGAGAAATTATTAGGTGCTCCCGGCTCACCACTGGATGTGCTGAGTGGTGAGCCCGTGTCACGACCCGCACCCGCTATAAGGGCACGTGCACGTGACAACGCCCAGCCCTCACCGTAAAAACGGCGTGGAACGCTGTAGGTTTTCTACTCTAAACAGTTATATATATATCAAAAACCTGTCGAGAATATGGTCAACTCCGAACGGAGGACAAGCAATGAATATATATGAGTACTCAATCACGACTCTAAGATAACAAAGTAAAGACTGAAAGATAAAGACAACAAGACTATAATAAAATAATAACCTGTCAAGTCCAACGCAAGAATATATACAAGTCTAAGTCCAAGTCTCTAATACAATCCCAAAATATAATATAATAACAAGTAGTAAGCTGGAGACAAGGTCCAGTATAAAAGACCTACTCTAACTAAGCAATAGGTAAGGTCTCGCCAGGCGGAGCTAAGCCCTGCTGGACCAAAGTCTCCAGGTCTAGGCCCACTACATCATCCGGACCGTAGTAGGTACAGTAATCCCCCTCGTCTGCATCTGTAATATTTTCAACATATCCTGTCAGGATGGAACGAGTACAATCTACTAACAACAGTTCACAAGATATGACAAAAGCTATAAGACTGTAAATAGAGAGTATATAGAATATCATGGAATGTACATGTGAGTATCATGGCAAGGTAAGCTGTAAAACTAGAGCTAGAACAAGACAAGTAAACTGATCATGGCATGTACAAGAATCAAGAATCATATCTCTAGGTGTGTGAGTACTAGCTACAATATGTGGCCGGCTTGGGTCTGCACAAGGTCTACTGATCAGCCAATCCCACGTGGAGTGTAGGATTGGTAGCATTCAAGGTCTACAAGAATAAACAAGGTGGATAATGACCACACATCTACACTAGTACTCCCCGTCCCCGACTGGTAGAGTGGATCCAAGCAAGACACGTTACGACACGGGAATCTACGAGAAGGGAGCAAGTCTCCTCGAGAATCGGTGTCCATATACTGCACAAGAACTACAAGGGGGCTTGCACAAGATATACCAAGATAACGAGGAATAACATCTCATGTCGGGATCCATGAATACCAATCCGTGTGACCAATGTGTCGAGAACAAGCATATCCACACTAATTACATGAATCATAACAATCATTATAAATTGGAAAAGTGTCAGAGAATGTACTCGCCTGTAATATGGTATGATATGTCAACTGGAGCAAATGCAGCGTCTCGAGGACCTATAGAGAACAAGACGTATCAATACTCTGTTTAGGAAGTAAAGTCAAATCAATTTAAACCCTATTAAGTCATTCTTGTAGCGCCCCGCTTTCGATAGGCGACGGAACTTTATAATATGCTTGCGCCGAGTCAGATCGGCCGAAAACTTAGATGGCCATCTGACTCGATCGCTAAGCTTGGTAAACGTTAACGCCTTACGGCATCGATTCAAATCGATTTGGACGGAAGTTACGAGAATCGATCCAACTAATGGAACGACTTCTGTTGGAATAAGTCCTAGATGCAGCGGGCTGCGTCTCGGCGAGTGAGCTCTCTATAAGAGCACCTTCGACGGGACCGGACCTTTTGTATGGTTTTTTTGGAGCTTTGTCGCTGGGCTTGATTGAAGTGCTTTCGTGTCGTTTTCATGGATGCAATTACAAATTTTGATGCAAGGGGAAAAGAAGGAAATCTAACAAAGTGTTGGTGCCATTGCAGGAGCTCGCATAACTAAGGATTGACGTTGCGTAGCGCTTGGACGATCGGCACGAAGCAAAGTAATCGGTGGGTGATTCGGCCCCTTCTTTTCTACTCTGTCCCGCAAACTTATTCCATGCTTCGAATTCATTCAAATCGAACGATGCCAAGTTAATTGCATGCCAATCCACTAAGTCCAAGAACTCGGGAAAACGTATCGATTTAGAAAAATTCACTCTGAAAATACAAGTCTATCACATAAACCAGAAAGTTTAAGGTTCTAGTAAAAAGATAGACTATTTTACGTGCTGCAAAAGATTAAGAAACGTCGATCGTGGGTTATGATGCCTCAGACAATTTGGTGCCTACGGGACGCTAAATCGGAGTACGGCTTGGGGAAAATGAAACGTTGCATGAGTTGGGGGAAATGATAATGTCGTTCAATACTGTCCGCGCTATACAAAACTGGTTGCATATATAAACTGTTTACGCATTGGTATGGTCATGGACAGCTTGTGCACAAGTAAATATTTTCCTCGAATCGATATCCGGGGCATCGGAATCGACTCGACCTAGGGAGAATGATTAATCGTGCTTCGGTACTGATGCATTTCGGAACCGTCAGTCAGGCTTGCAACCTAGACTGAGGGGGCCGAAATGCCATTGAGATAGTCCCACGTGATGTGTAACATCAATGACCGCATATAAGATAGTAGCATGCTCACCTATTGTCTTATGCAGGTGTAAATATTATCTCTGTTTTTATGCAGGGACGAGCACGGCCGTGGTAAGAAATATGATAAACTGCTATGGTTCACTGTATGCATTATTACGCAAAGATGGCTATCGAATATGAACTGAATTCATTTAGTTCTAATAGAAAGACAACTCTAAAGCATGCCTACCCTAACAATCAGAGTCGGTTTAGACGAGTGGGTTCGTCTCGTCCACTTAGCAAGTGTGCTAATCCCATTCCCCCAATTTTCCCAGGTGCGACGGGCGCGCTCAACTAAACTGGAGCTGAAGTACGGAGAGGCGTTTTGAAGCTCTTCCTATGCTGAAGTAGTTTGAAGCCAATTCAAGTCGACGACTTATGTATAAAGGGACGAATGTATGAGACGGCAAGCGTTAGTTCAGGCAACTTGTCGAATGTATTTCCTTGTGTGTTCAATCAATGTAGCCGCAACGGCATCCAATGTAAATTACGACTTGCACTTCGTTGCAAGCTATGAATGAAAAGCATTTCTATCTTCCTATACTGCGTCTTATATTCTGATGTGATTTGTGAAGTTTTGACTTGGCGTATTTATATCAAAATCAAAAGATAACCATTTGAAAACTTGTCATCTTGCCTTGCACGAGCGCAACTCCAGGCTCGTGCGGCATCACGCCTTAGCGAGGACGATCGAATCGGCAAAGTAACACCGGGGACGAACGGTTTGTCGACTCGGGGCGTGACAAATTGGTATCAGAGCACAGTTATGTTTCCTCGGATTTTCGAAAGATGTTTCATTGTTGGAATGTCCGTTACGATGGCTCGATTGAATGCTTGTCGACATGCTGCGTGAAATAAAAGTTCCATACAGGTAAGCCCGTAGATATTTTGAAAAATACTAACGGGTTTACTATATTTTGTAGGAATGACTAAGAAAAGAAACAATCTCGCCCCAACCCAAACTGTAAATAGTACGTTGAGCACAAAGAACACTGAGCCTAACGAGACGACTATGCAGAAGATGCTACAGTTGATGGAACTGCAGCAGCAGCAGCTTCAGACAGAATTCAAAGCCCAATTTGAGGCGCAACAGAAACAAATGAATGCCCTGACTCAGATAGTGAGCAGAATGGCGGGCAATACCAAGACGACGGACGAAGAGTCCGAGGAAAAGCAAGGCGACCAAGAAGAAAACGAGGAGGAAGAAGTCTCCCCGCAAATGATGAACTCTCATTCCATGTTCAAAGTGAAGGAGTTTCGCAAAATGAACCCGCCAAAGTTCAACGGCCGAGCAGAGCCCGACGTGATAGTGGGATGGCTCGCAGAGATGGAGGACTTGTTCGATCTCCTCTGCATCGAAGAGTCCCAGAGGGTGGCCTGTGCAGCACTGCAGTTACAACTGAGAGCACATGACTGGTGGGCGGCGAAGAAACAAGAGATCTGTGAAACCGATTCCAACAAAAAGATTTATTGGGAAATGTTCAAGACAGCCTTCCTTGAGCAGTACGTTCCTCGCGCCATCCGTCGACAGAAGGGGGATGAGTTCATGATGTTGAGGCAGGGGAATATGAGTGTTGAAGATTATGATGCAAGCTTCTCGAAACTTGTAAATTTTGCCGGCGCCTTCCTGCCTAACAAAGAAGAATGGTGCGAGCGTTTTCAGCAAGGCCTCAACGAAGAACTGCGTAGGGACGTCATGAACCAACGATGCCAAACTTATCGTGAATCCTACGAAGCCGCACTTGATAGCGAGCGGATCTTTGGCCGTATGTCGCAAAGGGCCGTGTCTGTCGTTCGTAACAACTTCAACAAGCGTCCTAACGATGCCGGGGGATCGGGAATATCTAAACGTTCGAACACATTTGATAACCGGGGCAATGGCGGACCACATTGCAGTAGATGCGGTAGGCGTGGGCACCGAACCACCGATTGCTTGACAAGAGCCTGCTTCAAGTGTGGCGAGGTAGGCCACATAGCAACGTATTGCCCGCAGAAAGTTCAGAATCAACACAACCCACCGAGGAACGTTCCGAATCCGCATAAAGCGCCGATACTGCAAGGCGCGAATGCGGTGCCCGTCAACCATCAGAACCAACGCCACGAAGCTCAAGGCCGAGTTTATGCCTTAACTCGGGACGAGGCGCTTGCGTCCGATACGGTTGTAACAGGTATATTACTTTACAAAGATATACCTGCTCGAGTATTATTCGATTCGGGTGCGACGCATAGCTTTATATCTGCTGATTTTGCGAAAGAAAATAAAATAACCGTGCAATCACTAGATATAAATATTAGCGTTAGCACTCCGTCGGGAGTCGATATGCCTGCGAACTTTATTTGTAGGGATGGCCACATTTGCATCGGAGGAAGATATCTATCCTTGGATGCCATCGTACTAGACATCAAAGATTACGATATAATCCTGGGCATGGATTAGTTGGGCGCTTGTCGTGCAACGATCGAGTGTGCGGAGAAGAGAGTAGTGTTTCGTCTTCCTGGCGAGACAGAGTTCTCATATTCGTGTGGTACGGTCTCGAAGGCGGCAATGATGGTGTCGGTAATCTCGGCAAGGCGTATGCTGCGTTCCTGCTGTGCGGGATACTTGGCATCAGTTCGAGACACGCGGAAGGATAATACAAACATGCAGACTGATGTTGTGGCAGATTTTCCTGACGTTTTTCCTGACGAGATGCCCGGGATGCCGCCGGATCGAGAAATTGAATTCAGCATCGACACCTTTTCGGATACACGGCCGATATCCAAGGTGCCTTACCGAATGGCTCCAGCAGAACTGAAGGAGCTGAAGGTGCAATTACAAGAGTTGCTAGACCGCGGATTTATTTGCCCTAGCGTCTCTCCGTGGGGTGCTCCCATATTGTTCGTGAAGAAGAAGGATGGGTCGATGCGGCTATGCATCGACTATCGTGAACTCAACAAGGCGACCGTACGGAACAAGTATCATTTGCCGCGAATCGACGACTTGTTTGACCAACTGCAAGGTGCGGCAATATTTTTAAAAATTGATCTTCGTTCAGGCTATCATCAATTGAAGATCAATTCCGACGACGTATCGAAGTCTGCCTTCCGCACTCGATATGGTCATTACGAATTCCTCGTCATGCCGTTCGGTTTGACGAATGCCCCAGCCGCGTTCATGGATCTGATGAACCGAGTCTTCCGCCCTCAAATAGATAAATTTGTAGTCGTATTCATCGACGATATCCTTGTCTACTCAAAGAATCGTGAAGAACATGCAGAACATTTGAAGACGGTACTGCAGATTCTGCGTGAAAACAAATTGTACGCCAAGCAGAGTAAGTGCAAGTTCTGGATGAGTAGCGTGACATTCCTCGGGCACGTAATCTCTGCCGAAGGTGTCGCGGTGGACCCAAAGAAGATTGATGCGGTGGTAGATTGGAAACGACCTGCCTCGGCTAGCGACATTCAGAGTTTCCTTGGCTTAGCGGGCTACTACCGTCGATTCGTGCGAAGCTTTTCAAAACTAGCGTCGCCACTGACTCGCCTCACCCAGAAGAGAGTAGTATTTGAATGGAGCGACGACTGTGAATCCAGCTTCCAAGAGTTGAAGCGACGGCTCGTCTCAGCTCCAATCCTTGCACTTCCAGACGGTCCAGAAGGCTTTTAGATATTCAGCGACGCGTCGGGAACTGGCCTCGGGTGTGTACTCATGCAGAGAGACAAAGTCATCTCCTACGCTTTACGGCAGTTGAAGCAGCACGAGAAAAACTATCCGACGCACGACCTAGAATTGGCGGCGATCGTCTTTGCGTTGAAGTTATGGCGGCATTACCTCTATGGTGTGGCATGCAGAATCTACACAGATCACAAAAGTCTGAAATACTTATTTACGCAACGGAAACTCAACCTACGACAGCGACGTTAGCTCGAACTCATAAAAGATTATGAGCTAATGATCGAATATACACCGGGCAAGGAAAACGTGGTGGCCGACGCACTTAGCAGAATATTTATGGGAACACTGGCCATAAACAAGGAGATACGGCGGGACCTTGAGGCGATGGGTATCGAACTCGAAATTGAGGATCGACACCTGCACCTAGCGCAGCTGAAGTTAGGATCGAGCCTGCTTAGCAAGATAAAGACCGCACAGGAGGACGACTCATTCCTGAAGAAAATACGCGAGCTAATTTCAACGGGAAGGGCGACTGACTTTGCGGAAGACGGAGATGGGACGATGCGACTAAAGGGAAGGCTCTGCATTCCTGAAATTGCCGAACTCAGAAAAGAAATTCTGACGGAGGCGCACTATGCGAAGTACTCGTTACATCCTGGAAGCACCAAGATGTACAAGAACTTGCGCACAAACTTTTGGTGGCACGGCATGAAGAAAGACGTGGCTACGTTCGTATCGCAATGCATGGCGTGTCAGCAGGTGAAGACGGAGCACCAAAGGCCAGGCGACGAGCTGCAGAACATCCCCATTCTCGAGTGGAAGTGGGACAATATCTCGATAGATTTCATTATGGAATTTTCGAAGACGCCGCGGGGGAATGACGCGATTTGGGTCATTGTTGATAGATTAACCAAGTCGGCTCACTTCATCGCAATTAAAGTATGATGGAGCGTCGATCGGTTAGCACAAATCTACGTCGATGAGATTGTTCGACTGCACGGGGTACCGGCCTCTATAATTTCGGACAGAAATGGGCGATTCCTATCGCATTTCTGGATGAGCCTCCAAGCGGCGATGGGGACCAAACTGAACTTTAGTTCGGCATACCATCCCCAAACAGACGGTCAGACAGAGAGGGTCAATCAGATCTTAGTAGATATGTTGCGTCTGTGTGCGATCGACCTAAAGACTAGTTGGAATAGGCATTTGCCGCTTGCGGAGTTTGCGTATAACAATAGTTATCAGTCGAGCATTCAGATGGCTCCATACGAAGCGCTCTACGGGAGGAAGTGTCGTTCGCCGATATGCTGGGATAAAGTCGGAGAGCGACAAGTACTTGGACCGGAACTGGTGGAGCAGGCCGTCGAAAAGGTCCGCTTGATTCGAGATAGACTCCGCATCGCACAAAGTCGACAAAAGAGCTACGCAGATCTTCGTCGACGTCCGCTAGAGTTCTTGGTCGGGGACCATGTGTTTCTGAAAGTAACGCCCATGCACGGTGTGATGCGGTTCGGCGTTAAAGGCAAGTTGAGCCCGAGATTTGTAGGCCCCTTCGAGATCATTGAGCGAGTTGCGACGGTTGCTTATCGGATCGCACTACCTCCTGCCTTAGCTGATGTGCACGATGTTTTCCATGTTTCACAACTTCGAAAATACGTGCACGATCCAAGTCATGTGGTTAGCTTCGATCAGTTGGAGCTACGTACTGACTTGTCTTACTCGGAGGAACCTATTCAAATTTTGGACCGCAAGGAGAAGGTGCTGCGAAATCGGTCGATGTCCTTGGTCCGCGTGCTTTAGCGAAACCATACAGTCGAGGAGTCGACGTGGGAGATGGAGGCAGAAATGAAAGAGAAGTACCCTACGTTGTTCATTTAAATTAAGGTCAGACCCTTGTTCTTAAGTTTCGGGACGAAACTTTTTCTTAGTGGTATATTATGTAGCGCCCCGCTTTCGATAGGCGACGGAACTTCATAATATGCTTGCGCCGAGTCAGATCGGTCGAAAACTTAGATGGCCATCTGACTCGATCGCTAAGCTTGGTAAACGTTAACGCCTTGCGGCATCGATTCAAATCGATTTGGACGGAAGTTACGAGAATCGATCCAACTAATGGAACGACTTCTGTTGGAATAAGTCCTAGATGCAGCGGGCTGCGTCTCGACGAGTGAGCTCTCTATAAGAGTCCCGTCGACGGGACCGGACCTTTTGTATGGTTTTCTTGGAGCTTTGCCGCTGGGCTTGATTGAAGTGCTTTCGCGTCGTTTTTATGGATGCAATTCCAAATTTCGATGCAAGGTAAAAAGAAGAAAATCTAACAAAGTGTTGGTGCCATTGCAGGAGCTCGCATAACTAAGGATTGACGTTGCGTAGCGCTTGGACGATCGGCACGAAGCAAAGTAATCGGTGGGTGATTCGGCCTCTTCTTTTCTACTATGTCCCGCAAACTTATTCCTTGCTTCGAATTCATTCAAATCGAACGATACCAAGTTAATTGCATGCCAATCCACTAAGTCCAAGAACTCGGGAAAACGTATCGATTTAGAGAAATTCACTCTGAAAATACAAGTCTATCACATAAACCAGAAAGTTTAAGGTTCTAGTAAAAAGATAGACTATTTTACGTGCTGCAAAAGATTAAGAAACGTCGATCGTGGGTTATGATGCCTCGGACAATTTGGTGCCTACGGGATGCTAAATCGGAGTACGGCTTGGGGAAAATGAAACGTTGCATGAGTTGGGAGAAATTATAATGTCGTTCAATACTGTCTGTGCTATACAAAACTAGTTGCATATATAAACTGTTCACGCATTGGCATGGTCATGGACAGTTTGTGCACAAGTTGATATTTTCCTCGAATCGATATTCGGGGCATCGGAATCGACTCGACCTAGGGGGAATGATTAATCGTGCTTCGGTACTGATGCATTTCAGAACCGTCAGTCAGGCTTGCAACCTAGACTGAGGGGGCCGAAATGCCATTGAGATAGTCCCACGTGATGTGTAACATCAATGACCGCATATAAGATAGTAGCATGCTCACCTATTGTCTTATGCAGGTGTAAATATTATCTCTGTTTTTATGCAGGGACGAGCCCGGCCGTGGTAAGAAATATGATAAACTGCTATGGTTCACTGTATGCTTTATTACGCAAAGATGGCTATCGAATATGAACTGAATTCATTTAGTTCTAATAGAAAGACAACTCTAAAGCATGCCTACCCTAACAATCAGAGTCGGTTTAGACGAGTGGGTTCGTCTCGTCCACTTAGCAAGTGTGCTAATCCCATTCTTCCAATTTCCCCAGGTGCGATGGGCGCGCTCAACTAAACTGGAGCTGAAGTACGGAGAGGCGTTTTGAAGCTCTTCCTATGCTAAAGTATTTTGAAGCCAATTCAAGTCGACGGCTTATGTATAAAGGGGCGAATGTATGGGACGGCAAGCGTTAGTTCAGGCAACTTGTCGAATGTATTTCCTTGTGTGTTCAATCAATGTAGCCGCAACGGCATCCAATGTAATTTACAACTTGTACTTTGTTGCAAGCTATGAATGAAAAGCATTTATATCTTCCTATACTGCGTCTTATATTCTGATGTGATTTGTGAAGTTTCGACTTGGCGTATTTATATCAAAATCAAAAGATAACCATTTGAGAACTTGTCATCTTGCCTTGCACGAGCGCAACTCCAGGCTCGTGCGTCATCACGCCTTAGCGAGGACGATCGAATCGGCAAAGTAACACCGGAGACGAACGGTTTGTCGACTCGGGGCGTGACAAATTGGTATCATAGCACAGTTATGTTTCCTCAGATTTTCGAAAGATGTTTCATTGTTGGAATGTCCGTTGCGATGGCTCGATTAAATGCTTGTCGAAATGCTGCGTGAAATAAAAGTTCCATACAGGTAAGTCCGTAGATATTTTAAAAAATACTAACGGGTTTACTATGTTTTGTAGGAATGACTAAGAAAAAAAAACAATCTTGCCCCAAACCAAACTGTAGATAGTACGTCGAGCACAAAGAGCACTAAGCCTAGCGAGACGACTATGCAGAAGATGCTACAATTGATGGAACTGCAGCAGCAGCAGCTTCAGACACAATTCAAAGCCCAATTTGAGGCGCAACAGAAACAAATGAATGTCCTGACTCAGATAGTGAGCAGAATGGCGGGCAATACCAAGACGACAGACGAAGAGCCCGAGGAAAAGCAAGGCGACCAAGAAGAAAACGAGGAGAAAGAAGTCTCCCCGCAAATGATGAACTCTCCTTCCATGTTCAAAGTGAAGGAGTTTCGCAAAATGAACCCGCCAAAGTTCAACGGCCGAGCAGAGCCCGACGTGATAGTGGGATGGCTCGCAGAGATGGAGGACTTGTTCGATCTCCTCTGCATCGAAGGGTCCCAGAGGGTGGCCTGTGCAGCACTGCAGTTACAACTGAGAGCACATGACTGGTGGGCGGCGAAGAAACAAGAGATCTGTGAAATCGATTGTTTGCAAAAACAAAAGTATAAAACTTTATTGATACAAACTGTAATAAAGATTACAAGAATTCTGGGAAAATTACAACTATAGGAATCCAATCTTGATGACGATTGCTCTATCCCTTGGACGATGTGAACTTTGAAGACGAAGCCTTTGAAGTTGAAAACAACTCTGGAAATTAAAGGCAAAAGCCTCTGAAGTTGAAGACAAAAGTCTCGGAAGAATGCAGCAGCACTTTAGTAAGAACTCCTGAACTCTCTGATTTCTGATCTCTGATCTTGATCCCCCTTGAAATGAAGACTTGAAACTCTATTTATAGAGTTCTGAAAATAACTAACTTTTAGTTATTTTGGACTGCGCAAGCTGATTTGCGCAGCAACTGGTTTGCGCAGATATGGACTGCGCAGGCAGTTACTGGATCGTGGGCCAACTATCTAAGACACATGGCATTATTTGATTGAAATGCGCATGATCGTGCATAGACAGTTGCCACGTAATGAGCAATTGATGGCATGAATGCCACATGTAATTTATCAGTTATGTTGGTAGAATGCGCAAAGTGAACTGCGTATACACTGGTTTGCGCAGACTCAGACTGCGCAGGCTTCGTTTGCGCAACCACGGATTGCGCTGCCAACTGTCAGCCGTCCTCGAGCACTGTGCGGCGCCAAAAACGAACAGTATCCTCGTTATTCGTGTTGTCAGCTGTCAGGAAGATCTGATTTGATTCAGTCAATGATGACTTCTGCCACGTCAGCCTGCGCAGTTGGGAACATGCGCAAACCAACCTGCGCAAAGTGACGTCTGCGCAATCTGTTGTCTGCGCAACTCATCAAAATGATAAATATCTTGAATTTTTGACTTTGTTGATTGATGCAACTTGATTTTTTAGGATCTACAAGACCCCCTTCAAAGTTTTCAAAAGTTGATTATAATCAAAATTTTGAAATACTTTGAATTTTTGAATATTGAATCATTTTGCGCAATATGATGAGCTGTCTGGGCAAAGCGAATAGACCACAAGTTTAGGCGCAATCCGAGGCATCCGTTTCGCATTTCAAAAACTATAAATACCCCTCTTTTCGTTTTCAATTCTTTACTTTGCAATCTTTCGAGCTTTTTAAGAAGAAAATCTTCCAACCTTCACTGTTCTCCTCCTCCGACGATTGTCATGGCCCCACGACGATCAAATGCTGTCGCTGCCGCCGCCGCGAAGGGAAAAGCTCCGGCCGAGTCTTCTGACAGGGTTGCACGGCGAGCTTTCCGACACGAATCCGCACACCCTGCTCTGAGAGGTAATTGAACCGATCGAAAACCCCTTCTTAGGGTGATTCGACTCCCCTTGAAACTCATCTCTTTTTAGAGATAAGTTCATATTGCGCCACCCTTTTTAGGGTTTCGGTTGCATCAACTATCAGTTCTTCATTTTTATGAAGGCTGCATTCTTGCGCAAATTATTGATTTGTGCTGACAGGAAGTCAGCGCAAACAATTAAGTTGCGCAGATATCAGCGCAAACCATTGCTTTGTGCACCTTTTATGATGCGCAAACTGATATTGCACAAGTCATGTCAGCGCAATCTGAGGTTGCGCAAATCATGTCAGCGCAGTCTGAGGTTGCGCAAATCATGTCAGCACAGTCTGAGGTTGCGCACTCTAATGTTTTATGTTTAAAAATAGAATCTTTGTCTTGGACTAATTTTTATCTGTTCGTTGATGCAGTTGAAGTCAATGAAGATCCAGATTACGAACATTTTGTGGGAACCCTCACAGAGTCTGAATACAAAGAGGATCTGTCTCATGTCCATTACCCTCAGTATGATCTGCCGGCCTTCCGTCAGGCTATATTGATTTCTCAGGATAATGAAACTTTGATGTGTTTGATGAATGGACAGCCTTTAGAATCAGCTGATGCTGTAATTCACAAGAAACCCTTATTCCTATTCGGTGACGCCTTTGAGAGAGCCTCTCAGCCTAGGCCAAGGATGGAAGATAGGGTAGTTCACCAGCAAGATAGATCTTTTTTTATACCCGACATCGCTCGCTGTCTTCCTTTGTCACGGTACGCTCATGCAAGCTACCCTAGGAAGATGGATTGGAATATCACTCTATTTCAGGATGCTCGGGCAGGAAAAATCTTCGTAAAGAAAGGGCCAAAACATAAGGATATGTTTTATAGCTCTTCTGACAGATATAGTGTCCTACTGAGAGGCTTAAGACCTGGCTGCATTCCACCAGAGAACTCCTCCATGCTAATGCCTGTTAGAACACCAATATTCGCAAATGAATTTGCAAAAGTTGAAGGAAAATATCCTGAGCAAGATATAAGAATGACTGGATTGGTGAATCCAGACTACAAGCGATGGAGTTATATCGCGAATTGGGTTCTGGGAAAATTCTAAGACAGACTCCAACAAATCAATCTATATGAAGCAGTGCATGCCACTGTTTACGGATTTGCTCCCAATCCTCATATGTTCTTAGCCTTAGCTGAGAGATACAACTACAGAACCGAAACTTTCATGACCCCAGGGGGAGAGATGGGCTTTGCACTCCACGAGATGAAGTATATCTCGTATTTGCCCATGGCAGATGCTCCGTATGAGGAGTATGTACCAACAAATGATGAGTTGAACAAGCTCAGAAAAGAGAATCCAGAGATGGTGACAGTATTCGAAGAACTATTGTGCCATTACAAGATCTGCTCTTTATTTTACAAGAGTGCCACTGCCAATACTTGTTATTCTTCAAAGTGGCTACCATATCTGTTTCTTAATCATATAGAGGAGAAGAAAACCAAGGAGAACGATAAATGCTACCCAACCTTTTTCAAACCTTTGAGCCATACAGAGGTCAGAAAATTAATGGAACAGAGTGGTCACTTTGATAAAGAAGTGAAGGATGATCATGAATATCCTCCTTTGAAGAGAGGAGACAATTTGGAAAGTTACTTGAGAATGGGCTATAGGCCCATGTCAGAAACAGCACAATTGGCGAGATTCTTAACATACTGGCTGCGAAGGTTCGTAGTTCCCGGATCCAGTGCAGTGGATCGTTTTCACCGTGGCGTCTTGTTTGCAGCTGTTAAGCTAGTCTTCGGTTATAAAATGGACTTACTATCAGCAATGACCTGCAAGCTGAACGCCAGTCTTCGTTTATATGTTGACTTGATGTTGAAAGCGAAAGGAGAGAGAGAATTCCCTCGCTTAGAATTGCCATATACATATTTGTTTGGATGGTTGCTTCTTCACTATCCAACTCTAATGGATCCTGGCATGGGACCAGTTGACGGCAGTTTTCTTCGAAGGTATTCCGATGGAAAATGGAAATATACTTCCTTAACTGAGTGTAGATTTATGTTGAATCTGAACAGAGGCTGGAACTTCTGCTGCGCTCCTTTCCCTACTGGGTATGATCAGATGCCCACGAATATGGTAGATTCGAAACTGCAGCCTCTAACTCGTGTCGCTTTTGAATGGTTGAAGACAATTCGACCATCTCATTTGGTCTACCGATTCGAAGATGAGTGCTACTTAGAACCATACCTCCCAAGCCGTTTTGCTCGACAGTTTGGGTATGATCAGTTCCATGTAGGGAACGCAATTACCTGCCTCCAAGGCAAATGTTATCTGATAGATGGAGCTAGGGCTTGGGCTTATTACAATGCCCGTGATACAAAAGCCACTTTCTCCATGCCAGCAAGGACTACTCCTCAGGGTCCTCGAATGCTTTTTACATACTCCGTGTTTTACACATCAGCGAATACTTTTGCCGAGAATTTTAATTTTGCAGATAGTTTTGCCACTGCAACAAGATTGAGAAGAGGAAGAATTGCTCCATCGATCCCTATAAATGAGGAGGCGCAGGAACCGGCAGATGCACCTCTGGAGACTACAAGGAATATTATATTCCCCCAAGAAGTAAATGCACCACTTCGTATTTCTCTGAAGGTGGGTAAATCTCCTACGAAGAAAAGAAGAAGAGAGGAGCCTCCTGCTCCTGTGGCGAAGAAGAAATTGATTCTTGATGTTTCTTCTGAAAAGGTGACTACCAGATCTCAATCCCGGCAATTGGCCGAGACACATCAAGAAGTTGCCACTACACCAACTTCCGTGCAAAAGCAAGCAGAGCCAGAAAATGTAGAGAGTCCTGTTAGACCTCTACACAGAAAGAAAAGAGTAGTCACCAGAAGAGTCTTGGAAGAGTCTTCTTCTAGACAACTCCTGACTTCAGTAGATGCTGCTGCAGGACTTCTAATGGCATCTCCCACACCTGCTTTTGAATCAGGGAGCAAAACTCTCGAGGAGAATGAACAGAGGGGAGATTTTGCCCCAAGAATTGAAAAGCCTAGAGAACATATCTTAGAGAAAGAACAAAGTGTTGTACGACCTCATTCTCCTATTGCAGATATTACTCAACCTCCTCCTACTTCCAGGACTCTTCGTGAGGACGAAGACCGTGAAATGATTGCAGCTCTGGAGGATTGCAGTTATAGCTTGCAGGAAGATCAGGCTGCCACTAGCAGTGGAAATGCAGCAGTAGAAGAAGAAGAAAAAGAAGAAGACGAGGAAGGTTCTTCATCCGAAAATGTTGATGAGTATTTACAAGATCCTAAAAAGGATAATGAAGAACACAATTCTCTTGATACTGTCGATGATATTTCAAATCCTAAAAAGGATATTGAAGTGGAGGCATCTGCAGAAAAAGCTGTCGATGTTGAGATAGAAATATCTCCTGAAGAAGTAGCCGACGAAGATGTGCTAAAAGAAAATCCCGCCACCGACCCTCAAGGTATAAAACGAGATTTAACAATCTTTTCTTTTTTTAAAATGAACTGATAACTAATATCTTCATTTGCAGATCTTGAGACTTTGCCAATACCTCCAACGGACCTGATTATGGTGCCTATACCCACGGTGGTTATTAGCAGTAGTCATCATTTATCTTGTGGTTCTGAGGCGGGCAGCAGCCAGGCTGTTGCAGCTGAGGCTACTTCTGTTCAACGGTATTCCATTCTAGTAAGGAATGAACTCGTTGTTAGACCAAACCAAGGTAACATTGCTCTTAATTTGATCTTTTTGTTTATCAACAATCAATTAGTAAAATAACAATTTTACTTTTGCAGAAGATCAAGCAGGAGGAGCAACCAGCTCTACTCTGGCTCCCTTATTTAAAGAGCCTATTGTCCAACCTCAAAGAATCGAGCAACCTGTTACCCCGTCTTCATCAGGAGTAGCAGCGACTCCTGGAACTCTGGCCATCAATCAGCAAGTGGTCCAGTCATTTACCCGATGTTTCTTTGAGTCGCTGGGATCTCTCGTCCGTAAAATGATAGAGAAAGAAGGGGCTGACTTCATTATGGTTAGGAAGCCCACTTCTTTCTTGATAAGAGCCATAAGAGACCAAGGAGACGAAGCTCAGGCCACTCTCCTTGAACATATACTGGATGAATTAGAAGTCTCCATCAAGAAGTATAAAAAACTCAAGAAGAAAGATGTAGACTCTTTAGTACAAGCTGAATTTGAGCGGCTGGCTCAAGCTGCTGATATGGAAAGGTTAACTCTTCAAAATCTGTTAGAAGCTCATTCAGCAAAATCAGCTGAATATAATTCTAAAATAGAATCAATTACTCTAGTGGCTGAAAGCAAAGGACGGCGACTTGCTGAGCTGAAGGCTGAAATTACTCGCCTCCAACAAGAGTTTGAAGAAGAAACTGTTAATCACCAACTGGTGATTGAACAATTTAATGCATTGATTGAAGAAAGGAATGAGTATGAGACCACTCATGGTGAAGAGATCACTCGCAGGACAGTAGATATGCCCATTTTTGATGAAGAAAGCGGGATGGAGGAGGCAAGAAAGATAGTAGCGTCAACACACGAAGAAGAGCTGCAGACATTGAAGCAGCAAATTGACAATCTGATTGTCCCTCCTTCTTGATTTTGTATTTGGGTTTTGTTGCTGTAGCTGCATTTTTGTAATGTCTCATTTTTTGATATAAAGGACATTTTGTTGTAGCTCCATTATTTATTGCATATCTTATTCAGATATAAATAATAGATAGATATGATATATTTATTGACAACTTAATCGAAAATGACAAGTTGCTGATGTAGAAAATGAATGGTGAATCGTTAATGTATATGAAATGAATGAACGGGAATACCGTTAAGTGATGATGAACGAACGGATGAACCGTCAGACGATGGTGAATGAACGAGTTAACTGTCAAATGATGAACGGGTTAACCGTCAGATATTAATGAACGGACGAACCGTCGGATGATTAATGAACGGACGAACCGTCGGATGAACGTAATAAATGAACGGATGAACCGTCTGGCATTTAATGAACGGACGAACCGTCGAATGATTAATGAACGGACGAACCGTCGGATGAATGTAATAAATGAACGAATGAACCGTCTGGCATTTAATGAACGGACGAACCGTCGGATGAATGTATCACTTCGTAAATTGAGGAACTTCTGCCTATAAATATAGTAAAAATCTGACAGGAACAAATACTTCTATTCTTCAACATAAAAATGTCTTCCGGAGAAGCATCTAAGAAGTCTGAGATTGCTCCGAAAGTTCAGAAGGGCATTAAAGAACGCCCTGCCGATCCAGTTCAGCCAAAGGAAGCAGAAGCAGGCGAAGGTTCGTCTGCACCCCAGCCACCGTGGGACATTTTGGACTTCCTGCTTGAACCAGGAAAGACTAAAGAAGAAGAAGCCATGAGGATGGCCGCCTGCAAGTTTCTTGTGGGATCCAGCAAGGAGGTTCTCGGCTCTTTTGCTGACCGCATTTTTGAGAAGGACGGCAGTGGCCCTCGTCCCAATATAGAAAAGGATGATAGTGACCTTTAATATGTACTATCATATAATAAAATTTGAATTTTATGTATGAACTTGATTCTGTCTGATAATTTACAAGTATTTACATTTATACATAATACTTCTTTAAGAATTTGCCATTGATAGGCATCATAACAACTCGACCATCAAGTTCTGAAAGTTGATAAGCTCCGTTTGAGAAGACTTTGCTTACAACATAGGAACCTTTCCATTTCGCATCGAATTTTCCTTTGCTCATATGAGTCATAGTCATAGGACGTCTGACCGTTAGAACAAGTTCTCCTTGCTGAAAGGCTCTGACCTTCACTTTACGATTAAATGTCTTTGAGATGCGGGCTTGGTATAACTCAATATGCTGTTGAGCCATTAACCGCTTTTCATCCAATGCTTCTAACTCTTGAAGTCGAAGAAGGTCATTGTTTTCTGTGGTGAGCTCATTGGCAATAGCAATCCTTAAAGAAGGAATTTGTAACTCCAAAGGAAGGACAGTTTCACAGCCATACACCAAAGAGAAAGGTGTAAAGCCTGTGGGATTGCGGACTGTAGTTCGATAGGCCCAAAGACACTCGCCAAGTTTCTCGCTTCAATTCCGTTTGTTAGTGGATACAAATTTCTTAAGGAGCTTAATAATGGTTTTGTTAAAGGCTTCAGCTAAACCATTAGCAGCAGGATTGTAGGCCGTCGAAGCAACATTGTTAATCCGATGATCATCGCAGAATCTAGTGAACTTCTGACTAATGAATTGAGGTCCATTGTCATGAATGATTCTTCGAGGTACACCGAATCTATAGATGACATGGTGTTTAACGAAGTTAATGACACTGCTAGTCTTGACTTCAGCCAGAGGTATAGCTTCAGCCCACTTGGAGAAGTAATCGGTTATCGCCAATATGAACCGATGTCCTCTAGAAGAAGGAGGATTAATAGGACCTATGATGTCCATACCCCAAGCTTCAAAAGGCCAGGAAGCAGCAGTCGGGTGTAAGAATTTCGATGGTTGATGAATGAAGTCTGCATGGATTTGACAAGCACGACATTTCCTTGCATATTCAATGGCATCTGATACCATAGAGGGCCAATAGTAACCCATACGTCGAATACGATCCTGTAGTTTAGGACCGGGTTGATGTGCTCCACAGACGCCATCATGAGCTTCACGCAACACTTATTTGGCTTCATCACCAGCTAAACAGCGTAGAAGAAGACCATCATAAGTTCGCCGATAGAGTGTTTTGGTGGTTTGATTGTAATAGAATCGTAGAGATCGACGTCGAACGCTTGTAGCCTCTTTAGGATCTTCGGGGAGTATGTCATGTACTACGAAATCGATAAAAGGAGTTCTCCAATCGTCATCGATAAGATTAACTTCAGCAAAATTGCTGAATTCAATATTACGATTATTTTCGATACAGAACAATTCTCGGTTGGATATAACCACCACCTGCTGTCTTTTGATAGGGATAGCTAAGACAGCTGCAAGATTGGCCAAAGCATCTGCTTCAGTATTGCAAGCTCGTCGAACATAGTCGATGAAGAAAGCTTTGAATGATGTAGCTATATTGATTGCTGCTTCATGATAAGGCACTAGGTCTTGATGATGGACTTCATAGGTTCCTCTAACCTGGTTCACAACCAATTTAGAATCACTATAGACTTCGAGATATTCAACATTCAGTTGTTTAGCTAGCTGAAGGCCGACAAGTAAAGCATTGTACTCTGCCACATTGTTGGAGCAAGGTTCATCTAAAGAGTAGGCTCTTTGGATAGTTAATCCGTCTGGAGAAACGAGAACAACTCCAACACCTGCCACAATAGCACCATTTGGTCCAATTCTTGATGCACCATCAAAGAATAGACGCCAGGTTGGAAACTCTTCAGAGATCATGTTGACTTCTAACGTCTCGTCAAGAATTTTGTCGTAGAGTTTAGATGTTTCAGGCACAGGATGAGCTGCTAAGAAGTCCGCCAACGCTTGACCTTTGACAGATTTTTGTAGAACATACACCATGTCATATTGAGCTAGCAGGATTGTCCATGTAGCCAACCGAGAATTAAGTGTACTAGATTTCTTCATGAGTACCCGGAGAGGGTTAACTCGAGATATAACATGAATAGTTTGACCAATGATATAATGCCTCATCTTTTGCACAGCAAACATGAGAGCCAGGCATTCTTTCTCGACCGGACTATAACGGTGTTCAGCACCAATCATAGTTCGGCTAAGATAGTAGATAGCTTGTTCATGGCCTTCTTTGTTCTTTTGGGCAAGTAAAGCACCCAATGAATGGTCCATAGCACGGACATACATCAAGAATGGAATACCAGAGATAGGTGGCACCAAAACTGGTGGGTTCATAAGATATTGTTTGATATCGTCGAATGCTCGTTGACACTCTTCAGTCCAAACAAAAGATACACCCTTCTTCATTAGTTGAGTGAATGGTCTGCAGCGTCCAGACAAGTTCGAAATGAATCGCCTGATGTACGCAAGTCGGCCTTGGAATCTTCGTAGCTCTTTTAGGTTGCGTGGAGGACGCATCTCTTGGATGGCTTTGATCTTCTCGGGATCCACGTGTATACCCTTAGAGGTAATGACGAAGCCGAGAAATTTGCCACTAGAGACACCCAAGAATGACTTGGTGGGATTCATCTTGAGCTGATATTGACGCATGAGATTAAATATTGTTCTCAAATCTTGGATGTGATCTTCTTTTAGACAAATTTTGACAGCAATATCGTCAACGTAGCATTCGACTGTTTTACGAAGATGTTCTCTGAAAATGGTACTCATGGCTCGCTGATAAGTTGCACCAGCGTTCTTAAGACCAAATGGCATTACTGTATAACAATAGACTCCTCGAGGAGTGCGGAAAGATGTATGCTTTTCATCTTCAGGATGCATTTTGATCTGATTATATCCGGAAAATCCATCCATAAAAGATATTCTTTCGAACCCACAAGTATTATCAATCATAACGTCTGTGATAGGAAGAGGAAATTCATCTTTCGGACATGCTTCATTGAGATCTCGGAAGTCGATGCAGACTCGAACTTTTCCAGTTTTCTTTAAAACTGGGACGACATTGGCTACCCAATCAGGATGCTGCTCTTCTCGAATAAAGCCACAAGCGATGAGCTTCTTGACTTCATCATCAATTACGTCCATCATTTCAGGCTTAAATCGCCTTTGTTGCTGTTTGACCGGTTTAGCATTAGGAAGAATGTTCAGTTTGTGAGTAGCAATCTTGGGATCTAAACCTGGCATGTCTTCGTAACTCCAAGCAAAGACGTTTATGTATTCTTTAATGAGAAGAATCAACTCTTGCTTATCTGCTTCTGAAAGATTCTTGCTAATAAAGATTGGCCGAGGTGACTCTCTTTCCCCTACATCAATTTGAATTAGTTGATCTTCAGTAGGAGGTTCTCTTTGTTCAAATCGGAGTACCCATTGGTTATCCATATGTTGAGCCCAAGGATCTGTTTCCGGACTTTCTTCAACATCTTCATCACAGTCTTCTGGTAGTTCAACGGAGACCATGTTAGAAGATACGATTATACGATGGACTTCACCGATGCTGGTATCGGAATCCCATGATCTGGAATCAGAAGAATTAGAACGTTCTTCACTATCTGATTCAGAAGTCGCTGGGGATAACAATGGAGGAGAAGTATATCCGAGACCTTTCTTGGTCCTGCCATAATACATTTGTGATTTTCCGTTTGGAACTGTTGTACGAATGGGAGTTCGTCTACCTTTACCATAGTTAAGGCCGCTCTTGAAGTCGTAACCCATCTTTCGGACGATGTCTTTTGATTGTTGACTATAACGATGGAACTGGAGACGTCCCGTATCGTTAACTTTGCTATCATCCGTATAGTTAATCTTTGTTTCCGGTCTTTTATATAAAAATGCTGGACTTTCACCTTTCTTCAAAGAAGGGTGAATACGGTAAGAATCATCTGGATCTTCAAGCGAGACTTCTGTCTGAAGAGATTGTACGACTCCCAGTGTAATTGATTGGAAGCTATCTAACATATCCAAATAACTTTTAGTATAATAAATAACATCAATATACTGGAAAGTAGGTGCTTTTTCATTGATTTGTACATCAGTATTTACAACAGGACCTTTAACCTTAGCAGGTTTGGTCAAATTGATTATAAGAGGGGGAGAAGAAGAACGTGGAGGAGGCTTGTTACGACGGAGGTCGATAACAAGTGGCTCAGAAGAGGTGAGCTCCCTTTTTTCCTTGTTGCGATTTAGATCAACAACAAGTGGCTCAGAAGAAATGAGCTGCTTTTTGTCTTTGTTACGACGTAAGTCGATAACAAGTGGCTCAGAAGAGGTGAGCTCCCTTTGATTTTCATCAGCATCAATTGATTTCTTTTAAACTGGTAAGTGAATAACCAGTGGCTTGGAAGATTGAGGATGAGAAACTCGCCCCTTAACAGGTATGATAAGAGTGTCTTGAGGTACTGCTTTTTGATCTTCTTCAGTATCCATAGCCAATACCACCTTCATAAACTCATCCTTGTACATACGAGCATCGTTGCAATAAGCTTCAACACCCTTGAAAGGATAAAGGTCCGCAACTTCCTTGTGAACTTGTCCTTTGTCATCAACGTATTTAAAGCATTGATGAAGAGTTGATGGAACAACATTGTGTTCATGGAGGAATGGCCTTCCCAGGAGAGCATTGTAAGAACAACCATGATTGTCAATGATATAAAAGGTCACCTTTGTACGAAGATTGCCTATTTGGAGTTTTAGACGGATCTTGCCCAAAGGTTCACTCTTTCCTTGGTTAAATCCCAGAATAGTAGTGATTGTGGTTGAAAGACTATGCACTGGTATCTTCAACGCATCTAGCATAGTCTTTGGCATGATACTAAGTGCAGATCCTGGATCTATCAAGATACGATCAACCTTCATTGAATCAACATATCCTGTATAGTAAAGAGGACGATCATGTCTATTATCTTCCATTAACATATCATCTTGAGTGAAGGTAATGTTTGGGATCAGTTCCAAAACACTATGACAGTGATGACAAGAGACTGGTTCTGATTTTGGCTTCTTGAGAAGAGTTAAACATGTTTCAGCCTGCATCAGAGCTTCACTTAGAGTTTCTCGTGTCTCCTTGGAAAGACGCAAAAGTTCAAAGATTGACAATCTAGCCGGTGTATTGGCTAATTGAGCCAATATATCAAAGTTGTAAGGCTTCTCAAGCCCAGTAGGAGATGACTTCTTTAGAGGTTTGTCAAATCGAACTTGTTGCTTGCCTTTGTCAGCCGTTGTTGGCTTAGGAGGAATTGATACTACAACTGGTGAAGATATAGAAGGGATCTCTTCAGCAGATGCAGGTTGTGCCAGAGCAGGTTCGGAAGAAGAAGCAGGATCCTTTTGACCTTCAGAATGATCTTTCAAATAAGCTTTCCCTGATCTGGTGCCTAACAGAATCTCTTCGTCAACAATGGGATCAAAAGATACCATGTTGCAAATCTTGGTTTTGTCTTTAGAACGAGTTTTCTTCTTGGAAGATATCTCAAATTCTGGAGCAAGATCAGGATGGATCCACATAATTTCACCATTATCAAGAGATAAGGGAACAAGATCTTCATTGGATGGAAGCGGGAGATTCTCAATCTCAAGGGTTGCTTTAGGAATTGGAATGACACCGTGCTGTATCATCTGCGAAGGGAAATCTCCAAACTGGACTGAAACCATATTTGCAGTAACAGTCTTCTCATCTTGTTGCAGAGTGACTACACCAGCATTGACAAGCTCTTGAATCTTACCTTTGAGCACATAGCATGCTCGAGTAGGATGTCCAATGAATCGGTGATAGACACAATACTTGGGATGATCAGTCTTATTGACTTCATCAGGTTTCTTTGGATCAGGGAGTTGAATTTTATTGCTTTTGAGTAAACATTCGAAGATACTTGCAGTGTCATTCTTATCAAAAGAATATTCCACTTTTGGACGAGGTTCCCTCGGTAGAGGTGCAGAAGGAGTAGAAGTAGATGTAGGTGGGGCCACATTGACAGCCAAAGATTCTTTATTTTTGTTCAAGTTAATGTTCAAAGTCTCTTTCGCTTTGCGATTGTTCTGGCGATTGCCACCACTTGAATTCTGATGCTCATCGCGATCAGGGTTAGACATTTGTACCCCCGATTGTTTGAACTTGTCGGCACTTACTTCAGCAGCTTTGGCGTTGACGATAAATTAGGGCCAATCTTGGAATTGGGTAGATCCCGTCCACATACTGATAATAGGTAAAAGATTTGCCTTACAAGTATCAATAGTGACAGCAGCTGGAGTTCCAGGAGGCATTTTCAAAGCTTCACGACGGAACCGTTCAATAAAACTCTCAGCAGTTTCATTATGTTTATGTTTAATTTTGTTGAGAGCTGACATCGTCATATCATTAAATCTCTCATAGAACCGTTCCAGAAAGATTTGTTTGAGACCTGAAAAGGAAGTAATGCAACCATCGGGCAAACTTCTGTACCAGTCGTATGCTACGCCGGCTAAACAACCGACGAACACTCTGGTAAGAAGAGCGTCATTTGGCTGAAGTTGAACAGTCATTACCTCAAAATGATTGATGAATTGACTCGGGGAAGTACTGCCATCAAACAGAGAGATTGTAGGGATTTTGTACTTTGGGGGAAACGGGACGTCCTTCCATTCAACCGGATAGGGCTGTTTAATCCCCAACCTTTGTAGATTGTCTTTCTCTTTAAATGCTTCAAACTGGGTTCGTAAGAGTTTGACAGCTTCATTGGCGTCTTCTGATGAAGAAGAAGGAGCAAGTTGATTTGTAGTGGTAGGAGGAGGAACAGCGTTGTAAGCACTACCCCCAGCTCCTGACTGGCTAGGCGTAGTTTGTACTTACACTTGTACAGGAGGCATTTGGGGAGGCACTACCCCCAGCCCAGTATTGGCAGGTATTGAAGATGCTATGATCTCTGGACTAGTAATAGGTGCAGTTGGTGGTGTAACATGCTGTACTACAATGATGGAATGCATACTAGCAACCATCTCAGCCATGGTTTTTAATTTGTCTTTAAGTGCAGCAATTCGCTGTTCTTGATTTGCGGAGGTTGAAGCATCTGGATCATCGGTGACAACATAAGCCGTCACTTCTCTTAGCACAGTGGAAGATACTGTTTGTTCAGAGCTTTCACTGTATGCATCATAATCAGAGAACGAATCATCTCCTGACTGAGAAACAGGAAGATGACCTGAAGGATTTTGAGGAAGATTCCTTTGACCGATTGTATCTCGGCTTCGAGAACGGGTATATTGAAATACTCCTTCAGAAGATTCTTGAAGTAATTACAAATACCGTTGGCTTGGCTTGCGGAGTCTACCATGCTTAGAGCATCTTTTACTCCCAGTGTCTCGGGAAGTCATGTTAACAGAAGCATACAAAACTTCGTCTTCTTCTGACATGGATTCAGATTTAGCAAAAGTTAAACGATCGAAGACAGATCGTTTTGTCGTTTGACAACAGCATTGGATGATGACTTTATGATTACAGTGATGATCAGATGGTTGAGATGGAGATATTGAGACATTATCCTGTTTTTGTCTTAGATGTTCTCGAAGATCTACAACAGGACGAGGAAAGTTCCGAGGGATCTGTTCTTTGATAACATTTGGAACATGATTCCGATTCTTCAAATGTTTAGTCCCTTGAGTATACAGGGAAGTACTCACTTCATTAGCATAAGTGTCGGGATTTTTGACCTTGGAGATTTGTTTTTGATGATGTTTGACCTTCGGCATTGGCTGTTTGCGTTTTACCGAAGTGGGTCGATTAAGATAAGTTCTGAGGTCAGCAAATTCACCCCCAGGAGTTTCTGTTTGAGACACTAACAGTTTTTCCTGTCTGGAACGACAAATTTGGAGAGTCGGGAGGTCCTGGAATTCTGCTATCGGAGTAGGCAGGATACCTCTTTGATTAGTACAAATACTTTTGTTATAAAGGAAAGAAGAATCCTTGTTTGCAGTTCTCGAACTGATTGGTGCCGAGACACATTCAGATGGATCTTCTTCAGTAAAGACTGAAGAAGACTGAGAAAAGACCAAAGGGCCTTTTCCCTTGTTTTGAGATGAAGGGTTAGCTAAAGAGCGTTTCCCTCTGTTATCTTCCAAGTCATGAGACAAGAAAGTTTGAGAAAAGACCAATGGACCTTTTCCTTTGCTTTGAATAGAAAGAGGAGTAGCCAAAGGACTACCCTCAGTGGATTGCGCAGGGACAATAGGGTGTTTAGGAAGAGGAGCAGAATCTCTTCTTTTGTTATAAGAAGAAGGGAATTTAGCCAAAAGGCTATTTTTCTTGGATTGCGCAGACTTCGTTTGAGCATGGGTAAAAGGTGCACTGGTTACTTGTACAGTAGAAGCTTTGGTAGAAAGTACATCAGGAGTCCTTGTCTTAGAGGGCTTGGGATGCACTTTAGTTACTGGAGTGCTATTTTGCGTAGGAAAAGCCACTGCCAATTGCGCCAGAGTCATAGGAGTCTTCTGTTTTGACAAGGCAGCATATGAAGTAGCCTGCACAACAGTTGCAACAGACTGCGCAGCCTTGACTGCAACAGATTGTGCAGCAGTTGCTGAGACAGACTGTGCAACAGTTGACACAGCAGTTTGTGCAGCAGTCTGACTAGCAGATTGTGCAACAGTTGGCACAGCATCCTTGGTGGCAAAACTGTCAGATTGTGCAGCAGACTTGGAGATCCAAACTGAGCGTACTTTGCTCTTGGCAGAAGTGACTGTAGTACGGGGAGTGGTCTTGGAGTTGAGCATCGCCTCGTAGGCTGTCTGGTTGACCTTAACAACCAGCGTCTTCTGCGTCTTCCCGATAGACGCTACGTCACATTGAGTTGCTACTTCCTCGTCGGAGGAGAAAGTTGTCCCCAGCAGAGTCGCCATTTTGTTTGCAAAAACAAAAGTATAAAACTTTATTGATACAAACTGTAATAAAGATTACAAGAATTCTGGGAAAATTACAACTGTAGGAATCCAATCTTGATGACGATTGCTCTATCCCTTGGACGATGTGAACTTTGAAGACGAAGCCTTTGAAGTTGAAAACAACTCTGGAAATTGAAGGCAAAAGCCTCTGAAGTTGAAGACAAAAGTCTCGGAAGAATGCAGCAGCACTTTAGCAAGAACTCCTGAACTCTCTGATTTCTGATCTCTGATCTTGATCCCCCTTGAAATGAAGACTTGAAACTCTATTTATAGAGTTTTGAAAATAACTAACTTTTAGTTATTTTGGACTGCGCAAGCTGATTTGCGCAGCAACTGGTTTGCGCAGATATGGACTGCGCAGGCAGTTACTGGATCGTGGGCCAACTATCTGAGACACATGGCATTATTTGATTGAAATGCGCATGATCGTGCATAGACAGTTGCCACGTAATGAGCAATTGATGGCATGAATGCCACATGTAATTTATCAGTTATGTTGGTAGAATGCGCAAAGTGAACTGCGCATACACTGGTTTGCGCAGACTCAGACTGCGCAGGCTTCGTTTGCGCAACCACGGATTGCGCTGCCAACTGTCAGCCGTCCTCAAGCACTGTGCGGCGCCAAAAACGAACAGTCTCCTCGTTATTCGTGTTGTCAGCTGTCAGGAAGATCTGATTTGATTCAGTCAATGATGACTTCTGCCACGTCAGCCTGCGCAGTTGGGAACATGCGCAAACCAACCTGCGCAAAGTGACGTCTGCGCAATCTGTTGTCTGCGCAACTCATCAAAATGATAAATATCTTGAATTTTTGACTTTGTTGATTGATGCAACTTGATTTTTTAGGACCTACACCGATTCCAACAAAAAGATTTCTTAGAAAATGTTCAAGACAGCCTTCCTTGAGAAGTACGTTCCTCGCGCCATCCGTCGACAGAAGGGGGATGAGTTCATGATATTGATGCAGGGGAATATGAGTGTTGAAGATTATGATGCAAGCTTCTCAAAACTTACAAAATTTGCCGGCGCCTTCCTGCCTGACAAAGAAGAATGGTGCGAGCATTTTCAGCAAGGCCTCAACGAAGAACTGCGTAGGGACGTCATGAACCAAAGATGCCAAACTTATCGTGAATCCTACGAAGCCGCACTTGATAGCGAGCGGATCTTTGGCCGTATGTCGCAAAGGGCCGTGCCTGTCGTTCGTAACAACTTCAACAAGCGTCCTAACGACGCCGGGAGATCGGGAATATCTAAACGTCCGAACACATTTGATAACCGGGGCAATGGCGGACCACATTGCAGTAGATGCGGTAGGCGTGGGCACCGAACCACCGATTGCTTGACAAGAGCCTGCTTCAAGTGTGGCGAGGTAGGCCACATAGCAACGTATTGCCCGCAGAAAGTTCAGAATCAACACAACCCACCGAGGAACGTTCCGAATCCGCATAAAGCGCCGATACTGCAAGGCGCAAATGCGGTGCCCGTCAACCATCAGAACCAACGCCACGGAGCTCAAGGCCAAGTTTATGCCTTAACTCGGGACGAGGCACTTGCGTCCGATACGGTTGTAACAGGTATATTACTTTACAAAGATATACCTGCTCGAGTATTATTTGATTCGGGTGCGACGCATAGCTTTATATCTGCTGATTTTGCGAAAGAAAATAAAATAACCATGCAATCACTAGATATAAATATTAGCGTTAGCACTCCGTCGGGAGTCGATATGCCTGCGAACTTTATTTGTAGGGATGGCCATATTTGCATCGGAGGAAGATATCTATCCTTGGATGCCATCGTACTAGACATCAAAGATTACAATATAATCCTGGGCATGGATTGGTTGGGCGCTTGTCGTGCAACGATCGAGTACGCGGAGAAGAGAGTAGTGTTTCGTCTTTCTGGCGAGACAGAGTTCTCATATTCGTGTGGTACGGTCTCGAAGGTGGCAATGATGGTGTCGACAATCTCGACAAGGCGTATGCTGCGTTCCGGCTGCGCGGAATACTTGGCATCAGTTCGAGATACACAGAAGGATAATACAAACATGCAGACTGATGTTATGGCAGATTTTTCTGACGTTTTTCCTGACGAGATGCCCGGGATACCGCCGGATCGAGAAATTGAATTCAGCATCGACACCTTTCCGGATACACGGCCGATATCCAAGGCGCCTTACCGAATGGCTCCAGCAGAACTGAAGGAGCTGAAGGTGCAATTACAAGAGTTGCTAGACCGCAGATTTATTCGCCCTAGCGTCTCTCCATGGGGTGCTCCCGTATTGTTCGTGAAGAAGAAGGATGGGTCGATGCGGCTATGCATCGACTATCGTGAACTCAACAAGACGACCGTGCGGAACAAGTATCCTTTGCCGCGAATCGACGACTTGTTTGACCAACTGCAAGGCACGGTAATATTTTCAAAAATCGATCTTCGTTCAGGCTATCATTAATTGAAGATCAAGTCCGACGATGTATCGAAGTCTGCCTTCCGCACTCGATATGGTCATTACGAATTCCTCGTTATGCCGTTCGGTTTGACGAATGCCCCAGCCGCGTTCATGGATCTGATGAACCGAGTCTTCTAACCTCAAATAGATAAATTTGTAGTCGTATTCATCGACGATATCCTTGTCTACTCAAAGAATCGTGAAGAACATGCAGAACATTTGAAGACGGTACTGCAGATTCTGCGTGAAAACAAATTGTACGTCAAGCAGAGTAAGTGCGAGTTCTGGATGAGTAGCGTGATATTCCTCGGGCACGTAATCTCTGCCGAAGGTGTCGCGGTGGACCCAAAGAAGATTGATGCGGTGGTGGATTGGAAACGACCTGCCTCGGCTAGCGACATTCGAAGTTTCCTTGGCTTAGCGGGCTACTACCGTCGATTCGTGCGAAGCTTTTCAAAACTAGCGTCGCCTCTGACACGCCTCACCCAGAAGGGAGTAGTATTTGAATGGAGCGACGGCTGTGAATCCAGCTTCCAAGAGTTGAAGCGATGGCTCGTCTCAGCTCCAATCCTTGCACTTCCAGACGGTCCAGAAGGCTTTCAGATATTCAGCGACGCGTCAGGAACTGGCCTCGGGTGTGTACTCATGCAGAGAGACAAAGTCATCTCCTACGCTTCACGGCAGTTGAAGCAGCACGAGAAAAACTATCCGACGCACGACCTAGAATTGGCGGCGATCGTCTTTGCGTTGAAGTTATGGCGACATTACCTCTATGGTGTGGCATGCAGAATCTACACAGATCACAAAAGCCTGAAATACTTATTTACGCAACGGGAACTCAACCTACGACAGCGACGTTGGCTCGAACTCATAAAAGATTATGAGCTAACGATCGAATATACACCGGGCAAGGGAAACGTGGTGGCCGACGCACTTAGCAGAATATTTATGGGAACACTGGCCATAAACAAGGAGATAGGGCGGGACCTTGAAGCGATGGGTATCGAACTCGAAATTGAGTATCGACACCTGCACCTAGCGCAGCTGAAGTTAGGATCGAGCCTGCTTAGCAAGATAAAGACCGCACAGGAGGACGACTCATTCCTGAAGAAAATGCGCGAGCTGATTTCAACGGGAAGGGCGACTGACTTTGCGGAAGACGGAGATGGGACGATGCGACTAAAGGGAAGGCTCTGCATTCCTGAAACTGTCAAACTCAGAAAAGAAATTCTGACGGAGGCGCACTATGCGAAGTACTCGTTACATCCTGGAAGCACCAAGATGTACAAGGACTTGCACACAAACTTTTGGTGGCACGGCATGAAGAAAGACGTGGCTACGTTCGTATCGCAATGCATGGCGTGTCAGCAGGTGAAGGCGGAGCACCAAAGGCCAGGCGGCGAGCTGCAGAACATCCCCATTCCCGAGTGGAAGTGGGACAATATCTCGATGGATTTTATTGTGGGATTTCCGAAGACGCCGCGGGGGAATGACACGATTTGGGTCATTGTTGATAGATTAACCAAGTCGGCTCACTTCATCGCAATTAAAGTAGGATGGAGCGTCGATCGGTTAGCACAAATCTACGTCGATGAGATTGTTCGACTGCACGGGATACCGGCCTCTATAATTTCGGACAGAGACGGGCGATTCCTATCACGTTTCTGGACGAGCCTCCAAGCGGCGATGGGGACCAAACTGAACTTTAGTTCGGCGTGCCATCCCCAAACAGACGGTCAGACAGAGAGGGTCAATCAGATCTTAGAAGATATGTTACGTCTGTGTGCGATCGACCTAAAGACTAGTTGGAATATGCATTTGCTGCTTGCGGAGTTTGCGTATAACAATAGTTATCAGTCGAGCATTCAGATGGCTCCATACGAAGCGCTCTACGGGAGGAAGTGTCGTTCGCCGATATGCTGGAATGAAGTCGGAGAGCGACAAGTACTTGGACCGGAACTGGTGGAGCAGGCCGTCGAAAAAGTCCGCTTAATTCGAGATAGACTTCGCATCGCACAAAGTCGACAAAAGAGCTACGCAGATCTTCGTCGACGTCCGCTATAGTTCTTGGTCGGGGACCATGTATTTCTGAAAGTAACGCCCATGCGCGGTGTGATGCGGTTCGGCGCTAAAGGCAAGTTGAGCTCGAGATTTGTAGGCCCCTTCGAGATCATTGAGCGAGTTGCAACGGTTGCTTATCGGATCGCACTACCTCCTGCCTTAGCTGATGTGCACGATATTTTTCACGTTTCACAACTTCGAAAATACGTGCACGATCCAAGTCATGTGGTTAGCTTCGATCAGTTAGAGCTACGTACTGACTTGTCTTACTCGGAGGAGCCTATTCAAATTTTGGACCGCAAGGAGAAGGTGCTGCGAAATCGGTCGAGGTCCTTGGTCCGCGTGCTTTGGCGGAACCATATAGTCGAGGAGTCGACGTGGGAGATGGAGGCAGAAATAAAAGAGAAGTATCCTACGTTGTTCGTTTAAATTAAGGTCAGACCCTTGTTCTTAAGTTTCGGGACGAAACTTTTTCTTAGTGGTATATTATGTAGCGCCCCGCTTTCGATAGGCGACGGAACTTCATAATATGCTTGCGCCGAGTCAGATCGGTCGGGAACTTAGATGGCCATCTGACTCGATCGCTAAGCTTGGTAAACACTACCAAAATTTATCGTTTTAGCGACGGCCACATCCGTCGCTAAGACGACGGTAAATACAATTAGCGACCGAGTACCGACGGATATTGGCCAAAAACATCCGTCGGCAATCAGCTCGTCGCTAATAACCTTCCGTCGCTAAGTTGTCGTCACATGACGAACTAGCGACGGATATTCGACGTTACAATACGAAGCCTTAGCGACGGATGTCCGACGGACTGTCGTCCACTTCAGCTTTTAAGTACTGAACTGTGTAGGCTATAGCGACGTACATTTCCGTCGGTAACCCGTCGTAACAGCGTATCAGATTGAATCATTCCGTCGCTAATGCGTCGCAAGGCGTCGGTAATTAACGACCGCTTTTCGACGGATTCCTGACGGACTATCCGTCGAGCAGGTTCTGGAAAAGCTTGGCATTTCTAGCACCATGGCGACAGAATCGTAGTCGCTAACCCGTCGCTACTGCGACGCCACAGCGACGGAGTTCTGACTGATTATCCGTCGCCATGGTTCTGAAAATGTCATGCATTTCCAGAACCATGTCGACGGATTTGCCGTCGCTACGCCGTCACTATTTAGAGCGACTGATTAGCGGCTGTCTACCAGTCGCCCTGGCGACGGCCGTTCCGTCGCTAGTCCGTCGAAGCTTATACCAGCAGAACGTTACCGACGGATAATCCGTCGATAACCCGTCGCAGCCTGGAAACATTTTAAAAACTCCAGATAGCGACGGATTACCCATCGACAACCCGTCGGAAACTGGGAGTATCCGTCGCTACACGGTCACTAGTCCGTCGCTAACTGGATTTTTTGGAAAAAAAATTACAGCACTTTTTCTGTTCACAAATATATGCATAAATCAAACCAATATATAATGCACACCAATTATCCAACAATCACACAGACCAAATATATAATGCAGTCACATTATCCAAGAATCACATAGACCAAGTAATGCACATACGAATTTAATGCACACCAATTATCCAAGAATCATATAGACCAAACCAAATTAATATAAAATAGACATTAATTATCCGGAAGAGTAACCTAATATCCATCGTTATAATCCGATCATTGCACAAATATTCTAAATTTTTCACAAATATTCCAAAACACATAGGAAAGAGTTGGCCAGTTACAGTAACCTAATATCCAATCCTGGCGACCGATCATAACACAAATATTCCAAAATTTTCACAAATATTCCAAAACACATAGGAAAATCGACTTTCGCCTCAACAATGACCACAAGTCAGACGATGAATTCTCACAGCCAGGGATGATAGTTGCGTTGAGGCATGTACCATTCTATCAGCCACTTTGCATACGAAGGCTCAATCTGGTTGAGGTCTTCTGTAGGGACAGGAGGGTCGGTTCCGATGCTACTACTCTCTGACGGTGGCTCCTCCTTAGCTTCAAGCTTGGGAGCAATCTCTTCCCTGATGGTCATCGGTTCTTCCTTGACCTCGACCTTTGGTAACACCTTCTCCTTAACAGTCACCGGCTCTTGTTTGACGACGGAGACTTCCTCCGTGTCGACCTCCAAGGGTTTCTTGCCTCGACCCCTTCCTCGACTAGCAGCACCACCTCGACGAGTCCTAGGAGCCATCTTTCTGACAACAGAAATTTTCATATAGGGTAAAAAAATTTACTCAAGTTATAAAAGTTGTGACGTTGGTTTTTTGCGTTCATCATCATTAGAGGGAGCAGTACTAGAAAAGTTGTGACGTTGGTAGCATGAGTAAAAATCTGTATCACAAGACTAACAGAATTACTATGTAATCATGTACTCACCAATAACCGGATGTAACTGGAGTCGTTGGGCCTATCGTACAGTAATTTGTGGATCCGCTGGTATAGGCCAGATGTACTTAGTATCTAGTGTATCAAGCCTGTATCGGTCTATCGGATTGGTATAGGACGTATCATATTGGTATTGGCCTTAAAAAATTGGTATCGTCCTATATCCGATATGTACATGTATCGGCCGTATAGCTAGGATTCATATTGGCCTTATCGATTTGGTATCGGTCATATCCGATATGTATCGGCCGTGTTGGATTATTATATACCATTTCGGATTAGTTTCATGGAAGGTTTAGTAACAACTGTACTTGGATTTCTCTCTTCTCGAGCTAGAATACCATTGCAAGAGAATCACCAGATCGTGATTGGCCAGTTACAGTAACATACATACTTCCTTTTCCATCAGGAAAAGCGAGATTGAAAATGAAGTATGTATGTTCTGTAACTGGCCATTTACGCTCTCGTGACTCTCTTGCAATGGTAATCTAGCTCTAGAAGAGAGAAATCCAAGTACAGTTGTTACTAAACCTTCTACAAAACTAATCCGAAATGGTATATAATAATCCAACATGGCCGATACCTATCGGATATGACAGATACCAAATCGATAAGGCCAATATGAATCCTAGCTATACGGCCGATACATATCGGATAGGACGATACCAATTCGCTAAGACCAATACCAACCGATACGGTCCATACCAAAACGATAGATCGATACTAATCCGATACGGTCAATACTTATAAGTACCTACGGTCCAGGAGGTTGATCCGCTATAGTACACCCATGTACGATCAACGAAGTAACGATCCATTTCAATTTGGATGTGAAAATCTGTATCGTAAGACAAACTAAACATAATCAGTTCTATTTTACATGCTTAATTGCCAAGTATGGGAACGAATGGCTCAGAACACAATCCAAAATTTATTCTAGCATACATTAGTGTGAATCATCTACGTTCTGTACATATAGTGTAGTATATGTTCTTATCGTATCTAGTATCTGAAAGATGTAACAGAATCAAGATGAACTCACATAGGTTACAGGTGCCCCACATTTGAGTGCTACACCAAGACTCACCGTGATGAGGTTAGTGATTTATTTAACCTAATATAGTAATCTTGTAATTTAAAGTTGGAAGAACGTGCAAGTAGCCTTATAGTTTCTGCCTCGCCAGTCGAATGGCTTAATTGCCAAGTATCGGAACGAATGGCTCAGAACACAACCCGAGATTCATTCTAGCATACATTAGTGAGTTCATCTTGATTCTGTTACGTCCTTCAGATACTAGATACGATAAGAACATATACTACACCATATGTACAGAACATAGATGATTCACACTAATGTATGCTAGAATGAATCTTGGCTTGTGTTCTGAGTCATCCGTTCTGATCAAGCATCTTCCTTCTCCTCTCCTCCACCATGGCTCTGAACAAATCTGCTCCTCCCTCTACTTCCCTTCTTCTTATTTGACTCTCTCAGCAACATATGACATCCAAGCGAGGATTCTAAGCCGTGTGTTTTGACATAATCCTCAAAACTCTTTCCTGCTATATAATAATGCAAGATTACTACAGAGGAGGAAAGAGTTGGGAAGATTATATCACACGGCTTAAAAACTTATGACATGTTAGTCTTCCGACACCGCGGTAACATGATATTCACATGAAGGGTCTTTGACAAGATGACATGTCGCTAAAAAGATATATCCTTATAGTTCTCCTACGGCTGTTGAAGAAAACCTCTGTACTTCCTCCGGGTCATGCCGCCGGCTGTGCTGCTTCCCCTCCTCTTCCTGTCCACTTCTTCTCCCCCGACTCTACACTTGAGGTGGATGTCATATGTTGCTGAGAGAGTCAAATAAGAAGAAGGGAAGTAGAGGGAGGAGGAGATTTGTTCAGAGCCATGGTAGAGGACGAGGAGAAGAAAGATGCTTGATCAGAACAGACGGCTCAGAACACAAGCCAAGATTCATTCTAGCATACAATAGTGTGAATCATCTATGTTCTGTACATATGGTGTAGTATATGTTCTTATCGTATCTAGTACCTGAAGGACGTAACAGAATCAAGATGAACTCACTAATGTAATACTAAGACATCATCTACTACTATATAAGATATAGTGATAGGTTGTCGTATCATCATTGCCGAGGGATGAGGGTCGGAGGACAGTCAACTTTATCTAAGGCTACTTGCATAGTTTCTGCCTCGTCAGTCGAATGGCTGCAGGGACTATGTCCTGATCACCATTAGTGTGAATCATCTATGTTCTGTACATATGGTGCAACACTTTTTCTGTTCACAAAAATATGCATAAACCAAACCAATATATAATGCACACCAATTATCCAAGAATCACATAGACCAAATATGCACATACGAATGGCTGCAGGAACTATGTCCTGATCACCATGTCGTACCGTAGATTAATACAAATGGAGCTGGAGCCAAAATACAGAAACCAAAATACAAAATACAGAAACCAAAATACAAAATACAGAAACCAAAATACAAAATATAGAATTCAAAATAGGATCCTCTATGAGAACGGATGGCTCAGAACACAACCAACCGGAGAGAATACTCTGAGAGATCCATCTGAGTAGGACGTATACTTTGAGAGATCACAATTACAAGAATGATATCAGTAGTGGGATTGAGTGCTGGAGGAGATATTATCAGAGAATACGTCCTACTCAGATGGGTCTCCCACCGTTACTAATTTTTTCTGACAGCATAGTAGATGTGCTCCGTCAACAGATTCTTGCTCCGAGCCAAAACTTTGCCCCGGAGCTCAAGTGGACATCATTTGTCAAAGTATCCGTGCTCGTCCCACAACCAATGTGGGATGAGCACGGATACTTTGACAAATGAGACCACCATGCTGTCAGGAACCTCTCACTCGAGCTCTACACGAAGGATGTCCACTTGAGCTCCGGGACAAAGTTTTGGCTCGGAGCAAGAATCTGTTGACGGAGCACATCTACTATGCTGTCAGAAAAAATTAGTAACGATGGGAGACCCATCTGAGTATGACGTATTCTCTGATAATATCTCCTCCAGCACTCAATCCCACTACTGATATCATTCTTGTAATTGTGATCTATCAGAGTATACGTCATACTGAGATGGATCTAGTATTCTCTCTTGTTGGTTGTCGTATCATCATTGCCGAGGGATGAGGGTCGGAGGACAGTACAAATAGTCTAATACAAAAACAACTCAATATGTAGTCCAATACAAATAGTCTAATACAAAAACAACCCAATACAAATAGTCCAATACAAATAAGTACTAATAGCTAATGAGAACCACGCTGCTCACGCAAACGCTCAGTGATACGTTCACGCAACCACCTCGAAAAAGTGAGATTTTTGGTGCGAGGAGAGCTATCGTCCATTGCAAGGATTGCATGAAGAGTCCTCTCGGTCTCACTAGCTACCGGTACTGGATGAATAGAACTCCCGGTCTCACTAGCAACCGGTGCCACTTCCTCTTTAACTGTAGGAGGAGCCACCTCAGCATTCACTATTTTCCTCAAACGACGTGCCGCTCCTCGGATCATGGGTGCCATCTGGTAAGATCGATAGTCACAAATAATATAATTGTAACAGAAGCAAGCTAACTAAAGGAACCATCATGTAATTTGAGTACATTTTCGAAAGCCGATAAAGTATAAAAAATTCGATTTTTTGCCAAGTGTGAGAACGGATGGCTCAGAAGACAACCCAAGATTCATTCAAGCATACATTAGTATGAATAATCTATGTTCTGTACATATGGTGTAGTATATGTTCTTATCGTATCTAGTATCTGAAGGACGTACGTAACAGAATCAAGATGAACTCACATAATGTAATACTAAGACATCATCTACTACTATATAAGATATAGTGATAGGTTGTCGTATCATCATTGTCGAGGGATGAGGGTCGGAAGACAGTCAACTTTATCTACGGCTACATAGTTTCTGCCTCGCCAGTCGAATGGCTGCAGGTACTATGTCCTGATCACCATGTCGTACCGTAGATCAAATGGAGCTGGAACTGGAGCCAAAATACAGTACTACTTCACCATGTCGTACCATTTTACTCTCTCCTCCTTCTCCCCTCCGGTGCTCTCACTCTCTCTGGCGCTCTCACACTACTAATCCCTATGTGTTTTAAGTGTGAGAACGGATGGCTCAGAACACAACCCAAGATTCATTCTAGCATACATTAGTGTGAATCATCTATATTCTGTATATATATCATGTAGTATATATTAACCTTATCGTATCTAGTATCTGAAGGACGTACATAACAGAATCAAGATGAACTCACTAATGTAATACTAAGACATCATCTACTACTATATAAGATATAGTGATAGGTCGTCGTATCATCATTGTCGAGGGATGAGGGTCGGAGGACAGGCAACTTTATCTACGGCAACATAGTTTCTGCCTCGCCAGTCGAATGGCTGCAGGGAATATCCGTCACCATGTCGTACCGTAGATTAATGCAATTAATGGAGCTGGAAATATTCGTCGCTAACCGGTAACTAGTCCGTCGCTAACTGAGATTGTCACATACACATATGTATATCACAGCTAGATGTATAGATATATACATCTATACAGAAGCACACAATTGATAGAACTCGCACTGTCCTTGAGATAGTGAACATATACACCATGAATCCAAACCCCATATATATTCACATTTACTAATCCAAACACCACCAAACTAATGGAACACCCAATATAGAAAACACATTATTTAGCCAATATATAAACTCAGATGAATTTAAGAAGCAAAGCCACCCGCCGCCCCCGACCAAAGCCCGCCGCCCCAAGCCCGCCGCCCAGTAGTTCGGTTGCATATATATATGAAGAGTGCTTATGGGTGTGCGTCGGTTGCAAATAGCCCCGACGCACCCGCCCCAAGCCAGCAGCCCAGCCCCTGACGCCGCCGCCCCAAGCCAGCCGCCCAGCCCCCGACCCAAGCCAGCCGCCCAGCCCCCAACCCAAGCCAGCCGTCCAGCCCCCAACCCAAGCCCGCCGTCCAGCCCCCGACGCCGTCGCCCCAAGCCAGCCGCCCAGCCCCCAACCCAAGCCAGCCGCCCAGCCCCCGACGCCGCCGCCCCAAGTCAGCCGCCCAGCCCCCGACGCCCCCGCCCCAAGCCAGCCGCCCAGCCCCCGACCCAAGCCAGCCGCCCAGCCCCCGACGCCCCAACCCCAAGCCCACCGCCCAGCCCGCCGCCCCAAGCCCACCCGCCTCCCAGACCCCGACGCCCACGCCCCAAGCCCACCGCCCAGACCCCGACCCAAGCCAGCCGCCCAGCCCCCGACGCCACAACCCCAAGCCAGCCTCCCAGACCCCGACGCCCCCGCCCAGCCCCCGACGCCCCAACCCCAAGCCCGCCTCCCAGACCCCGACGCCTCCGCCCCAAGCCCACCGCCCAGCCCCCGACCCAAGCCAGCCGCCAAGCCACGGACGGCCCAGCCCCAATCGCGCCGCCCAGACCCTATAACCGAGAGAGAAAGAGAGAGAGATCGAGAGAGAGAGGGGGGTTTCCTTCAGGAGAGAGAGAGGAGAGGACGCCGATGCCGACGACGACACCGACGCCGATCACCGAAGCCGATACCGGCGAGAGAGAGAGAGAGAGAGAGGAGAGAGAGTGAATTTGGGGGGAATGCGAAAAGTTCCCTCCGCCGTTCCATTTAAAGTCTGGAATATTTATTTAGCGACGGACGAGCGACTGGTAAAAAACCGTCGCCAATCGGTCGCCTTTTTGGATAAGTGTCGACTGCACATCCGTCGCTAAGGCGTCGAAAATATGTTCCGCCAATTTTCTACACAATTCTCGCCAAAATAATCGACTGTGTAGCGACGACTAAAACTCCGTCGCTAAACACCGACACTCTAGCGACGGATGTGCGACCTTTCCTCCCCCTAAGATTAAAATAAAAATGACAAAGGATTGTAGTCGGTAAGCAGTCGCTGAGCGGCCACGAAACCGTCGCTAATACCGACGGAATAAGTCTGTCGCTAATAATCCATCGCTAAATGAGTGTATTTTGGTAGTGAAACGTTAACGCCTTGCGGCATCGATTCAAATTGATTTGGACGGAAGTTACGAGAATCGATCCAACTAATGGAACGATTTCTGTTGGAATAAGTTCTAGATGCAGCGGGCTGCGTCTCGGCGAGTGAGCTCTATATAAGAGTCCCTTCGACGGGACCGGACCTTTTGTATGGTTTTCTTGGAGCTTTGCCGCTGGGCTTGATTGAAGTGCTTTCGCGTCATTTTCATGGATGCAATTACAAATTTTGATGCAAGGGGAAAAGAAGGAAATCTAATAAAGTGTTGGTGCCATTGCAGGAGCTCGCATAACTAAGGATTGACGTTGTGTAGCGCTTGGACGATCGGCACGAAGCAAAGTAATCGGTGGGTGATTCAGCCCCTTCTTTTCTACTCTGTCCCGCAAACTTATTCCTTGCTTCGAATTCATTCAAATCGAACGATGCCAAGTTAATTGCATGCCAATCCACTAAGTCCAAGAACTCGGGAAAACGTATCGATTTAGAGAAATTCACTCTGAAAATACAAGTCTATCACATAAACCAGAAAGTTTAAGGTTCTAGTAAAAAGATAGACTATTTTACGTGCTACAAAAGATTAAGAAACGTCGATCGTGGGTTATGATGCCTCGGACAATTTGGTGCCTACGGGACGCTAAATCGGAGTACGGCTTGGGGAAAATGAAACGTTGTATGAGTTGGGGGAAATGATAATGTCGTTCAATACCGTCCGCGCTATACAAAACTGGTTGCATATATAAACTGTTCACGCATTGGCATGGTCATGGACAGTTTGTGCACAAGTTGATATTTTCTTCGAATCGATATCCGGTGCATCAGAATCGACTCGACCTAGGGGAAATGATTAATCGTGCTTCGACACTGATGCATTTCGGAACCGTCAGTCAGGCTTGCAACCTAGACTGAGGGGGCCGAAATGCCATTGAGATAGTCCCACGTAATGTATAACATCAATGACCGCATATAAGATAGTAGCATGCTCACCTATTGTCTTATGCAGGTGTAAATATTATCTCTGTTTTTATGCAGGGACGAGCATGGCCATGGTAAGAAATATGATAAACTGCTATGGTTCACTGTATGCTTTATTACGCAAAGATGGCTATCGAATATGAACTGAATTCATTTAGTTCTAATAGAAAGACAACTCTAAAGCATGCCTACCCTAACAATCAGAGTCGGTTTAGACGAGTGGGTTCGTCTCGTCCACTTAGCAAGTGTGCTAATCCTATTTCCCCAATTTCTCCAGGTGCGACGGGCGTGCTCAACTAAACTGGAGCTGAAGTACGGAGAGGCGTTTTGAAGCTCTTCCTATGCTGAAGTATTTTGAAGCCAATTCAAGTCGACGGCTTATGTATAAAGGGACGAATGTATGGGATGACAAGCGCTAGTTCAGGCAACTTGTCGAATGTATTTTCTTGTGTGTTCAATCAATATAGCCGCAACGGCATCCAATGTAATTTACGACTTGCACTTCGTCGCAAGCTATGAATGAAAAGCATTTCTATCTTCCTATAGTGCGTCTTATATTCTGATGTGATTTGTGAAGTTTTGACTTGGCATATTTATATCAAAATCAAAAGATAACCATTTGAGAACTTGTCATCTTGCCTTGCACGAGCGTAACTCCAGGCTCGTGCGGCATCACGCCTTAGCGAGGACGATCGAATCGACAAAGTAACACCGGGGACGAACGGTTTGTCGACTCGGGGCATGATAATTCTAGGTCAAGATGCATCAAACTAGGCTGTACGAGGTCAACCTAAGTCATATTAGGTCTAGCTAGGTCATACTGGGTCAATACAAGTCAAACGGAATTAATCTAGGTCGATTTGAGTCAACGGTTGACTTACAGTTGACTTTTGGTCAACTGGTCAACTTTGGTCAACTCTGCTCAACTCTGGTCAACCCTAGGTCAATCCTAGGTCAATGGTGACTAATAGTTGACTTTCGGTCAATTACACAAGTCTAATGAAATTTGGGACTAAATTGGGTAAAGTGTTGACCCATAGTTGACTTTTAGTCTAAAAAGTCAACCGTGGTCAACCGGGGTCAAGACTAGGTCTAGGCGACTATTTCTAACTATTACCAACCTCTACAACCCATATCCAAGTCCATCTTGGACTTCGAAACCCAAATCTTGGCCGTAGGCCAATATCCTATTTTACCTTTTCTAAGGTAAATTCCTAACCTAGGTGGAAACCTAGTTAGCCTACCTACGCTTGTTATTTTGACCCGTGCTCCCTAGGTGTCACGTCCCGTATCCCAAATACAACGGTGACGTCAAAAAACACATCCCCAGGCTACGCGCCAAATTCGCGATTGTCGCCCGTAAATCAGCAGAATGGAAAAATACAAGAGCAGATCACTTTCATGAGTACAACTTTAATTATATTTACATCAAAAGTATTTCTAAAGGTACAATAACTCTAAATTTTAGTTACAACAAAAATGTTATACATCAGACTAGCTATCGACTTTCGGTTGCCTTCTCCAGAAATTCTCGCAGATCGTCTATTCATCATCATCCAGGGGTATTGGATTTTCCGGAACGTCGTCCTCACCTAGTGAACAATTACTAGGTCGTTTAGAAACGACAAGCAAGTCCTCGGTCAAGGACGGTAAATAAATGATAGAATAATGAATGGAAGTGAACGATAAATAATATATCATGAAATCTGGGAAATTAGTTTCACTTTCATGGGAATAAAATTGAATATCTCAATACTAATTATTCCTACTTATTGCATGACACTAAATATGCATACAATAACGTTTAAAAATACAAATTTGAAAACAACCCTTCCGAATATTCTTCTAATCAGCTTTTTCCGACAACAATCCCGTATACCTGGGATCAGGTTGTGACTTGGTGGCGCGTTGCTTAGAATCCGGCCCTGCCTCTTTTGGGCTTAAATATACTGAGTCTCTCTTGAACCCAGAAAATCACCAAATCGATGTTACTGTCGAAGAGGTGCAATTGTTGGATGGCACAGAATTAAATCCGGCCCTGCCTCTCATGGGCTAAGTGGATGGCTCAGATTATTAAAATCCGGCCCTGCCTCTCATGGGCTAAGTGAGCTAAGCCTCACATACTCAATTCGTATGGCCCTACGAATGAGCTAGTGTACTGATCAGTCTTTGGTTATTATGTTGCGGAGCTGTAAAGGTGATATTCGGGTTGTTCTTTTGGTGGCCCATGCAGGTCAGAGCATATCGTATCGGTTACGTAACTGTACCGGTACGAGCCTGCGACAATGACTAAACCTTAGAAATCTCAATCCACACTGCTTTGAAAATTCTCCTAGAAATTCTCTACGTCTTTGAAAACTCCATATTTGCTCTCGATTATACTTTCTTGCTTCCTTTACAATTGATTCTTGTCCTTTCCTATTTCAGAGTGACGAACAATCGTGCTGTCTAGAATTCATTAGAAATCCTTAAATTATAGTATATATTGCTTGATTTTGAATATTGGTTGTTTGATAGATATGTGGTGATTATAGATACCATATGTCCTAGATATTTTTGGTAGAATTATTAGTAACTAGTTAGGAGATTATATGATTTTAGTGACCTGTGTTTCAAGGGAGTAGTGTGACATAAGGTGGGTAGAAGTCCTCGAGATTTCACAAATACCAAATGACTAGAGAAGGCCGTAAAATTTTTTTTTGAGAAATTATGTTTGAGGAGATTAAGGTAATAGTATACTTTGATTTTAAGACATAGTCATGAATTAGAATTTCGAGGACGAAATTATTTTTAAGGTGGGTAGATTTGTAGCCTCCCTTTCCGAAATTTTTTTTTAAAAAAATATTTTTATTTATTTATTTGATTTAAATGATAATTTTTAGAATTTTATAAATGATTACTTAGTTAATTATTACGGTAAATAATTTATGCTGTCTTCTACGGATCAGATTCTCCATTATGTCTGCTCGTATGGATTCTCGAAAATAACTTATGCAATGTCAAATAGTGTGACCTTAAAATTCAGCGGTTTGATCTTATCTTATTTGCAATGAAAGAGGACGTCACATTGCAACAGTAGATCCGAATTTAAGTACACAACCTATATGCTTTGGTTCAGCGAGCAATCTCCTTATTCCTAGTTGGAAATAGACTTAGAGAAAGGAAACAGCAGCAGTGATCGGGCCCAACCCGCTCCAGAGCAACAGCCCAACCCGACCCAAGGGGGGCGTGTTTCACAGCCGAGCCCACGAGGTTTCTTTCCTCCTGTACATATATATATGATACATGATAAACCTAGCCGCTACAGCTCCTTCTTTATTCCATCTCCTTCTTCCAACCCTAAACTCCTCCTCCTGTATTTTCCTTCATCAAACTCTTACCACCATTAGCCACGACAACGTTATCATACATCTCAGTCCATCCCGGCCGAGCAGCAACGAACTCACTAACCTGTACGGCCTTCCCGATACGGTCGTAGATCGACGCTCTAAGCCGCTCACCGGCCTCACGTCTCCTGCGCCCCGCGTCAGCCTAGGCAGCAGTCGCTGCGGTCACTGAGTCGTCGCAGCACCCGCTACAACGCTAACCCTGCATGCGACCATACACGTTTGCTGACTTCGTCGACATTGACGTGGGCGCGCTACACCTCCTCGACGATCCCAGGGTTCGCTGATATACGCGTCGACGTGTGATACCGTCGGTCTCGCACCGACCGGGCCACCAGGAAGGGGTACTGGAAGTTTAAGGGATGGTCCGGCGTGCGGCACTGCTCCGCGGTGGTCGGAATGAAGAAGACGCTGGTGTTCCACGTCGGCCGCGCGCCCAAGGGGCAGAGGACCAACCGGGTCATGCACGAGTACCTGACTACTCCCAAGGCCCGGTGACTGTGGCGAATCTCCCCTGGATATCGAGCTCTCGCTGAAAGAAGGTGCAGTAATAACAATGCACTGTTGGACGACTGCGTTCACAACCCCTCTCGGCAACTCAGATTGTCCCCGTAGCCCCACCGCGAGCGCGCGAGCGATGCTCCCCTTCTTCTGGATACTCGACGTAAGCTCTTCATCCCTTTCTTCTTTTCGTTCTCTGTTGTAGCTTCTAAATATGTACCACACCACTTACAGTATAGAGTCCTCCCTAGTACAATGGTGTTATAATAGGAGAAGAGCTCCTATTCACGTGGGTTGGATAAAGTTACAGAAGACATAAAAATAAAGCATTTTAAAGAATAAAGCAATGTTTTCTTTATATGCCATACAAATAAAGCAATGGGAGCTCCTATTCACGTGTTTCCTTTATTTGCATGGGAGCTTTAGCATACAAATAAAGCAATGTTTTCTTTATATGCCACTTTCTTCTTATTTTAAAGAATTTTGGTATAGCCCCTCCCTTCTCTTTATCTAATATAATTGATCCTTATTGATTAGTATTTAAGTTATAATATTAGGGTTAATGTATTTTTATATAAATATATTAATAGGTTAACTAATGGATAGATTGATAAATTTAGTGTGATAATATATTGATAAAATATAGTAATTACGATAGGAATAATAATAATAGGTTGGTAATTATAAATAATTATAAGAAACAAGTATAACTCAACAGACGATTTTTGTGCACGGCCCATCGGAATCCAAAATTGGACATACCGTTGGGTTCGTATCGAAAAACCGATTCCGTAGACATGTAGTTTGACGACTTTAGAGACCATTGACTCTGGCACGCTTTTCGGTGCAAAACGGGTCCAACGGCGGACATCGTTTTTGCTCGAAATTACCGTTTTGCCCCTGTGTCCAGAATTGGACTTAAGGACAGGCAATCCTAGCTAATTTGACTATTCTAAGACTGTTGGCATTGTCTGTTTCAGCTTTCGGAGACAGTTGTGATGACTTGGACTTCGTGGTTTATCGGTTGACTATATATTTGTTGGATCTGCGTGCAACCTCCAGGCAAGTATACCTTGCCTTCCTCTACAGTTTTATTTACATGCATTTCCTTTCATTTTTCAGTCATTTGATTGTTTATGGACATGTGCTTTTCGTGTTGTTTTGTGGAGTTGTTTTTATTGTTTATAGCCATGTTCATGTTTTGGCCTTGTGTTTCACATTTGGAGTTCTCGTCAGTACCTTGCTTGAGTCGTGTCATAGAACGGTTGCGTGTAGTGAACTGCCATAGCCTTGATTATCGTTGTACACAACCAGAGAGTCCACACTCGGGACGAGGGTTGTTTGGTGTACCAGAGAGTCCACACACGGGACGAGGGTGTTTGTCGTGATCAAATGGCACCAGAGAGTCCACACACGGGACGAGGGTTGACCATTTACACCAGAGAGTCCACACACGGGACGAGGGTGTCTTGCCGTGAGCTAGCCAGAGAGTCCACACTCGGGACGAGGGTTAGCGCTTAGTTCAAACCAGAGAGTCCACACTCGGGACGAGGGTTTGATTTCTTCCATTGATCTCGTGTTTCGTTCATCCGGCAGTTCATTTACGCGTAGTTGTTCTAGTGTTCGTATTCGTGTTTGTGTTTGTGTTCGTAGTCATTGTCTTGTTCTTATTCTTTCTTGTTTATTCTTGAGCATGATAAAATTGTTAGATAGGCATGTATATTATGTATCTTGCTATGTCCTCTGAGGACCTGATGATCTCCTCAGGTTTAGCGGTTGCATGGAGTTAGCTAGTAGTTCTGGATGGCAGACGTGATGATACATTGCGGGATTCAGGTATTGTTATTGAGTTTATTATCCGCTCGTGCTTTTCATTCCTTGTCATGAGATATCATGTTTCTTGTTTCAGTTGTAGACTCTTGTTATATTCCTTAGAGTCTTATCGGACATTTATGCTAGTGGGCTGCAGACCACGACCCATAGTGTTCATTCTTGTTTATATGATTCATGTGGATTGAGATATAGATTGCATTGCCATGATTTGGCAGTATATCATAGCCTTAACAGCGTTTACGTATTCGAGTCGGGCTGGAGTCCGTTCGATACGTAGCTGGACTTGGACACGTTTCGTATCCGAAAAGCGGGTGCGGGTCGTGACAGTTCTCCCCTCCCAATGCTTCCTATGATTTCTAAATGTATATTTTACAATCACAAATAAGGGATTTATTTATCTAAGGAGGCTAAAATGCATAATTGAATGATATTTAGAAATCTACTTTTAAAAAGGCATTTGGATTTAAACTACCAAGTTGAATATAAGGAGTTTAATTCAACTTATGATACATGTCTTATACATATCCTAAATATTCTCTAAAGCTTATAAAATTATCCAAATTTCTTGGAATGGTTGAGAAATAATCTATCTCTTGAAATTTCCAAAAAATTCGGCAGAGTCTTCTTTGTATTTGGAGACCCCGAAATTTACAAGAGATGATAAAAATATAATTATAATCCGGGCTCGTCGACCCCTTCGGTGGAGCAACCCTCAACACCGGAAACCACGCAGTTAATAATTTGGGTTCGCCGACCCCTTCGGTGGAGCAACTCTCAACACCGGAAACCATAAAAATAAAGTAAAAGTATAGTTTTAAAGCTTATTACCTTGGCAAGCAATTTAAGCAATTAAGCAAGTTTCCTGATTATCGCAGCTTGCTAAATTATTGCATAAATTCAAAAATAGAATTGTTAGTAACACAAATTATATCAAAACTTGCTTCCAAGTGTCAAGATTTAGAATTTACAATTTTATACTCTTTGTGACATTGGTTTGGGATAAAAAAAAATTTAAGAATTGAAATTTTGTTAGATGTAAGGTACCTTGATATATGGGCATTTGTAAAACTTAGTTTACTGAAATAATCATGTCATTGTATGCCATTTGGGTATATTTTATAAAGTGGACAGAATTGTTATAATAACAATTTAAATCTAAATTTTTCATCTAACTATACTTACTAGATATACTCGTATTTAAGCCTTTTGTTATGCAAAAGAAGTTTAAGATTAGAAAACTTCAAGTGTATGGTCAATCTATCATATAAGGACGGCTAAATTTCAACTTGATACCCTCAACTATCCATGTTTTGCAACTTGATACCCTAAACTTTCAAAATAGCCAATTTGATACGCTGAAAAATATATTTCCCAAAATGCCCTCCCCCCCTCTCTCTATTTCCCAAACCCCCCCTCCCTCTCCGACCGCCGCTGCTGCCCGCCGCCCTGCTGCCGCTACTGCTGCGCGCCCGCCGCTGCTGCTCCGGCCGCCGCTGCTGCAGCTGCGCCTCCCCGCCGCCCCGCTGCTGCTGCTGCTGCTGCACGCGCCGCCACTGCTGCTCCGGCCGCCGCTGCTGCTGCGGGCCGCCCCGCCGGGGGAGAGAGGGGGGACGCCGGAGGGGGAGGGGGGAACGCCGGAGAGGGAGGGGGGGACGCCGGAGGGGGAGGGGGGGAACGCCGGAGAGGGAGGGGGGGACGCCGGAGAGGGAGGAAGGGGGGGCAAGGGTATTTTTGAAATTTTTTGGATTTTAGGGTATGAAGTTGAAAATATTCAATAGTTGATGGTATTAAGTTAACTATTTTTAAAGTTTAGGGTATCAAGTTACAAAACATGGATAGTTGAGGGTATCAAGTTGAAATTTAGCCTATAAGGACTTAAAAATGCTCATTTCGATTATATAATGAAAACCAAATCTATTAAATATGGATATTTTATGTTGAGGACAGATTTGACATAATTGAAGGAGAATATTGCTCAAAGAAGTATAAAACTCTCATTTGCATATTTTTCTTTTAAGCGTAATGACTGAGCCCCTAAGTTATGTCAAAACTTGTAAGTGTTCATATAAATATAAGTATACGGATTGCGTCCACTAAATATGTCAAGGTAAATATATAAAAATCTTTGGGTTGAATTTACATAATATAAAATTTAGAGTTGAAGTATCCGTCTATTCCGTGTCCTACCTATCGAGTCCAACTTACATGTTTATGAAATATACATATATAGGTATAATTCCTTGGTTGTATTTCACACGCATAATTGCTTGAAATCATATGTAAATTTGAGGCGATGTATTCGTTTGCATTGTGTCCATGTATGGTGTCCCAATTTCTTACTCGCTAAGTATCCTTTTGTATTTATATATATATATATATATATATATATATATATATATATATATATATATATATATATATATATATATATATTTGTATATGATGTTCATATATATATTTGCATTATACAGCGTTGTGTCCAAGTAGTAAGATATTCTACACAATTATTCAAGTATCCAAATTATATACATCCATGATGTTAAAGTATGTGAACAAGTGTTTAATTCATAACAAGGTTACTAATGGATTTGAAATATATATAGTAACCCTAAAATTTGATGTCAAATACTTTATATGTGTCGAGTGTGCAAATCATTCTAGTTCTGCCTAGGAAATGATAAGATGCCTCAATTATTGGTATTAATTAAATTTGGACAGAAAAACACATATAAATATCAATACCTAGTTAACTTTGGTGTAAACTAGACCGAATATTTCAATTTCATGTATGATCGATATCCAAAATCTAAGTCTACACATGGATTAAGAATGTGATGGGCTGAAAATGTAGGCATGCAATTTGATAGAAGGGTTAGTAATAAATACAAGTTTATTTAAAATTAATATTGACACACATATATCTCTTATTGATTTAGCCCCTAAATTCATACCATACTTTCCTTGTTTTCATGTAAATTTTTCTTTTAATTTGATCATAAAATTCAGAATAGGTTCATAATATCAACAAGAAACTCATTGTGGGATAAACCAAGTAATTGAGAGAGAATAAGGACTTGCCTTGTGTAGAAGATGACCTAGGTTTCTCCACAAATTTCCTAATTTGAACCCAACAATAGTTTCAGAAATACACTTTTGTTAGTAAACCCTAACCTAGGTTTTAAAATTTTGAAAGGAATTTGAGAGAAAGAAGGGGGATTTTACCTAGGTTTTAGATATTAGAAGGGAAGGAGGAAGAGAGGGTGGTGCTGGAGGTGGCGGGGGTGGCCGGCGTCGGGCGCGGGCGGCCGGCGGTGGGCTCGGGCGACGGCAGCGGGTCCGGGCGGAGGCCGCGGGTCCGAGCGACGGCAGCGGGTCCGGGCGAGCACGGTTATAGGGAGAGGGGTGGTGTTGGTTTTGGAGAAGGAGGGAAAGAAAGTGAAGAAGAAGAAGATGATGATGAAGTAGAGGATGAAGGAGATGATGATGATTAAGAAGAAGAGGGAAGGCTCGGTTTGATCACAGGGAAGGGATGGAGTGAACCCATGGGTTTCTCTCTCTTTCCTTTATAATCATTATTATTATTATTATTATTATTATTATTATTATTATTATTATTATTATTATTATTATTATTATGGTGACTAGGAGTTGTTAGGAGAAGCCATGTGTCATTGTTGGTGTTAGATTTTGACACCTATCCCATAAGGTGTCCATACCTAATTTTTAAAATTGCAAAATTTAACCCATGGCTTTTATGCAATTATTAACATTTATAAAAAAATCATTTAACCAGATTATTAAATACTTTTCTTTAAAATAGAACAATAATAATTAATTAGGAAAAAAAAATTAAGAAATATATACAATTAGTTAAAATAAATCGAATAATTTGATACGACTATGACATTCTACCCACCTTACAAAAATTTCGTCCTCGAAATTTAAAAATTTTAAGGATAAGTTTTCCAAAAGTATATAGAAAAATAAAATATTCTACCCACCTTACAGAAGTGAAGTAATAGTTTATTAAACTATTAAATGAAATATCTTGTAACTTATTTTTCAAAAGCTTCACGCAAAATAGAGGCAAATCGAAAATACTAGAAATCATCAATGTTCTTGAAATTCCATATAATCAAATAAAATAGTCAGATACAATGTTATTTCAACCATAACCATGTATGATCCTTAAATTCAAAATCATATTCCTTATTCTCATTTTCTGACGTGATATAGTAATCTTGTGCCTCGCCATTGGGCATATGGCTGCAACAAAGATACCATTTCACTATCAAGGATTGCTACCTCTTCCTTGATATCCATAGAATGAGTAGGAATTATGATTGTGAAGTAGCTTTACAGGTCATGATATTCTTAGTAATCCAAAATATATTCAAAAAGCGATACTTAATTTCAAGTTTTCCAAATATTATCAACGTTATTTTATCCTGGTATCAAACTAATAGATAATATTATAACATAAGATAAACTCATAAATCTATATTATCAAAAGCACTATATATTATTTTAAATGATGTTTTTTTTTTAAATTCCAAATCAAGGTAAAGTGAAATCAAAATTCGAATATCAAGTTCAAAAATTCATTATGAAAAATTAGGTCTTGATCTCCGAAATTTATTGAATTCCTGAATCATGTTTCGAGAATATGTGCCTCGCCAATTTGGATGGCCAGTCCGAATGGCTGCAACAACTTCTCATTTCACGATTCATTAGAGAATTTTTTGGTCTCAAGACACGACAAGTATTCATTCACATAAATATCATTTACACAAAATCCAATCAAAGCATTCACTTCACAGAAAAGAAAAAAATATATCAAAAGGTAAATTGCAATGGATATTAGATAGAGGGCAATTCCTGAAATAGGGATGCCAAGAAAAGATGTAAATGGAAGAAAAGATTGAGGATACAATTCTAGATTTTCATTTAGTGAATGTTAAGTGAAGCAACAAAATTAAAAATTTTGAAGTAGATTGGGTTTGCGAAATAACCAGACCGCAGAAAAATTCAACAGATAAAAGAGAACGAGTCGGGACTTAGGCATCGATAGAAGTCTAGAGGGAGTAAGGAATAAGGAATTAGCTTCTTAATATAATATGTATATAATACTCTATACAATAACTATTATGCAAAACCCTAGACAAGTTATTGCTAGTACTTTCCTATCCAGTAATCATTCAAAATATATTTATATCTATACTTACCCCTTCACTATTTCTAACTATGTAATGGTTCAAAAGATATATTTGAACTCCGGGTTTACTAGAGATACCAAGTCCAAGATCCTTAAGGAGTCTTCTAGATTCTTTTACCAGCTCAGACGAGAATACTATATATTGCAATGGATATTAGATAGAGGGCAATTCCTGAAATAGGGATGCCAAGAAAAGATGTAAATGGAAGAAAAGATTGAGGATACAATTCTAGATTTTTATTTAGTGAATGTTAAGTGAAGCAACAAAATTAAAAATTTTGAAGTAGATTGGGTTTGCGAAATAACCAGACCGCAGAAAAATTCAACAGATAAAAGAGAACGAGTCGGGACTTAGGCATCGATAGAAGTCTAGAGGGAGTAAGGAATAAGGAATTAGCTTCTTAATATAATATGTATATAATACTCTATACAATAACTATTATGCAAAACCCTAGACAAGTTATTGCTAGTACTTTCCTATCCAGTAATCATTCAAAATATATTTATATCTATACTTACCCCTTCACTATTTCTAACTATGTAATGGTTCAAAAGATATATTTAAACTCCGGGTTTACTAGAGATACCAAGTCCAAGATCCTTAAGGAGTCTTCTAGATTCTTTTACCAGCTCAGACGAGAATACTTGTCCTATTCTCCCTGACTTAATAGGCCTAGAATGATTATATCTATCCTTATACTACCCATGACCTGGGTAAGGACACCTTATTATATATGCTCACTATAGAAATTTTATTTAGGTAAAGACACTATGAAATACAGTCTAACATAGACAATTCTATTTGGTATCTCTTGGATATTTCCTAAAACATATCTTAAAGTTTATACCTTAGCCTATAGGGTATCGCCAATCATAACCAACATCTTATCTCAGCTTGCATAGGTTTCCCTAGAACTTGGCCTATATCCTATCCTTGGGTTGTCAGACCTGCACCATATCCTATTTTCTCTATTCAATGTCTGACCTGCATCCCATCCTAGATTTTTCATTCTTCGCTGACCTGCATCCTATCCTAATTCCTCTATGAAATGTCTGACCTGCATCCTATCCTAGATTTTCCATTCTTTGCTGACCTGCATGGGCCACCAACAAAAAGACGTGTCACGTCCCGTATCCCAAATACAACGGTGATGTCAAAAAACACATCCCCAGGCTACGCGCCAAATTCGCGATTGTCGCCCGTAAATCAGCAGAATGGAAAAATACAAGAACAGATCACTTTCATGAGTACAACTTTAATTATATTTACATCAAAAGTATTTCTAAAGGTACAATAACTCTAAATTTTAGTTACAACAAAAATATTATACATCAGACTAGCTATCGACTTTCGGTTGCCTTCTCCAGAAATTCTCGCAGATCGTCTATTCATCATCATCCAGGGGTATTGGATTTTCTGGAACGTCGTCCTCACCTAGTGAACAATTACTAGGTCGTTTAGAAACGACAAGCCAGTCCTCGGTCAAGGACGGTAAATAAATGATAGAATAATGAATGGAAGTGAACGATAAATAATATATCATGAAATCTGGGAAATTAGTTTCACTTTCATGGGAGTAAAATTGAATATCTTAATACTAATTATTCCTACTTATTGCATGACACTAAATATGCATACAATAACGTTTAAAAATGCAAATTTGAGAACAACCCTTCCGAATATTCTCCTAATCAGCTTTTTTCGACAACAATCCCGTATACCTGGGATCAGGTTGTGACTTGGTGGCGCGGTGCTTAGAATCCGGCCCTGCCTCTCTTGGGCTTAAATATACTGAGTCTCTCTTGAACCCAGAAAATCACCAAATCGATGTTACTGTCGAAGAGGTGCAATTGTTGGATGGCACAGAATTAAATCCGGCCCTGCCTCTCATGGGCTAAGTGGATGGCTCAGATTATTAAAATCCGGCCCTGCCTCTCATGGGCTAAGTGAGCTAAGCCTCACATACTAAATTCGTATGGCCCTACGAATGAGCTAGTGTACTGATCAATCTTTGGTTATTATGTTGCGGAGCTGTAAAGGTGATATTCGGGTTGTTCTCCCCTCCCAATGCTTCCTATGATTTCTAAATGTATATTTTACAATCACAAATAAGGGATTTATTTATCTAAGGAGGCTAAAATGCATAATTGAATGATATTTAGAAATCTACTTTTAAAAAGGCATTTGGATTTAAACTACCAAGTTGAATATAAGGAGTTTAATTCAACTTATGATACATGTCTTATACATATCCTAAATATTCTCTAAAGCTTATAAAATTATCCAAATTTCTTGGAATGGTTGAGAAATAATCTATCTCTTGAAATTTCCAAAAAATTCGGCAGAGTCTCCTTTGTATTTGGAGACCCCGAAATTTACAAGAGATGATAAAAATATAATTATAATCCGGGCTCGCCGACCCCTTCGGTGGAGCAACCCTCAACACCGAAAATCACGCAGTTAATAATTTGGGTTCGCCGACCCCTTCGGTGGAGCAACTCTCAACACCGGAAACCATAAAAATAAAGTGAAAGTATAGTTTTGAAGCTTATTACCTTGGCAAGCAATTTAAGCAATTAAGCAAGTTTCCTGATTATCGCAGCTTGCTAAATTATTGCATAAATTCAAAAATAGAATTGTTAGTAACACAAATTATATCAAAACTTGCTTCCAAGTGTCAAGATTTAGAATTTACAATTTTATACTCTTTGTGACATTGGTTTGGGATAAAAAAAAAATTTAAGAATTGAAATTTTGTTAGATGTAAGGTACCTTGATATATGGGCATTTGTAAAACTTAGTTTACTGAAATAATCATGTCATTGTATGCCATTTGGGTATATTTTATAAAGTGGACAGAATTGTTATAATAACAATTTAAATCTAAATTTTTCATCTAACTATACTTACTAGATATACTCGTATTTAAGCCTTTTGTTATGCAAAAGAAGTTTAAGATTAGAAACCTTCAAGTGTATGGTCAATCTATCATATAAGGACTTAAAAATGCTCATTTCGATTATATAATGAAAACCAAATCTATTAAATATGGATATTTTATGTTGAGGACAGATTTGACATAATTGAAGGGGAATATTGCTCAAAGAAGTATAAAACTCTCATTTGCATATTTTTCTTTTAAGCGTAATGACTGAGCCCCTAAGTTATGTCAAAACTTGTAAGTGTTCATATAAATATAAGTATACGGATTGCGTCCACTAAATATGTCAAGGTAAATATATAAAAATCTTTGGGTTGAATTTACATAATATAAAATTTAGAGTTGAAGTATCCGTCTATTCCGTGTCCTACCTATCGAGTCCAACTTACATGTTCATGAAATATACATATATAGGTATAATTCCTTGGTTGTATTTCACACGCATAATTGCTTGAAATCATATGTAAATTTGAGGCGATGTATTCGTTTGCATTGTGTCCATGTATGGTGTCCCAATTTCTTACTCGCTAAGTATCATTTTGTATTTATATATATATATATATTTGTATATGATGTTCATATATATATTTGCATTATACAGTGTTGTGTCCAAGTAGTAAGATATTCTACACAATTATTCAAGTATCCAAATTATATACATCCATGATGTTAAAGTATGTGAACAAGTGTTTAATTCATAACAAGGTTATTAATGGATTTGAAATATATATAGTAACCCTAAAATTTGATATCAAATACTTTATATGTGTCGAGTGTGCAAATCATTCTAGTTCTGCCTAGGAAATGATAAGATGCCTCAATTATTGGTATTAATTAAATTTGGACAGAAAAACACATATAAATATCAATACCTAGTTAACTTTGGTGTAAACTAGACCGAATATTTCAATTTCATGTATGATCGATATCCAAAATCTAAGTCTACACATGGATTAAGAATGTGATGGGCTGAAAATGTAGGCATGCAATTTGATAGAAGGGTTAGTAATAAATACAAGTTCATTTAAAATTAATATTGACACACATATATCTCTTATTGATTTAGCCCCTAAATTCATACCATACTTTCCTTGTTTTCATGTAAAATTTTCTTTTAATTTGATCATAAAATTCAGAATAGGTTCCTAATATCAACAAGAAACTCATTGTGGGATAAACCAAGTAATTGAGAGAGAATTAGGACTTGCCTTGTGTAGAAGATGACCTAGGTTTCTCCACAAATTTCCTAATTTGAACCCAACAATAGTTTCAGAAATACACTTTTGTTAGTAAACCCTAACCTAGGTTTTAAAATTTTGAAAGGAATTTGAGAGAAAGAAGGGGGATTTTACCTAGGTTTTAGGTATTAGAAGGGAAGGAGGAAGAGAGGGTGGTGCTGGAGGTGGCGGGGGTGGCCGGCGTCGGGTGCGGGCGGCCGGCGGTGGGCTCGGGCGGCGGCAGCGGGTCCGGGCGGAGGCCGCGGGTCCGAGCGACGGCAGCGGGTCCGGGCGAGCACGGTTATAGGGAGAGGGGTGGTGTTGGTTTTGGAGAAGGAGGGAAAGAAAGTGAAGAAGAAGAAGATGATGATGAAGTAGAGGATGAAGGAGATGATGATGATTAAGAAGAAGAGGGAAGGCTCGGTTTGATCACAGGGAAGGGATGGAGTGAACCCATGGGTTTCTCTCTCTTTCCTTTATAATCATTATTATTATTATTATTATTATTATTATTATTATTATTATTATTATTATTATTATTATTATTATTATTATGGTGACTAGGAGTTGTTAGGAGAAGCCATGTGTCATTGTGGGTGTTAGATTTTGACACCTATCCCATAAGGTGTCCATACCTAATTTTTGAAATTACAAAATTTAACCCATGGCTTTTATGCAATTATTAACATTTATAAAAAAAATCATTTAACCAAATTATTAAATACTTTTCTTTAAAATAGAACAATAATAATTAATTAGGAAAAAAAAATATTAAGAAATATATACAATTAGTTAAAATAAATCGAATAATTTGATACGACTATGACACTAGGGTAGTAAGATACTAGCCTATACATTTATTACCTACCAAAATACCTAAGTAAAGTGGACGTCTAGTCCATGATACGGCCCGTTGCCAAAATCTTGAATATTTCAAGATACGCAATGATACGGCGCGATACCGGCGCCCTACAACCCCGATTTCCACTCGGGAGCCTACCCGCAAAATCTAATTCACGTATTCTTGCCCCACGCCAAGTTTCAACTCATTCCGATACTCCGAGCTCCGTTTCGCCCTCTAACTCGATCCCCTCTATTTCCTATTTCTCACTTTTCTTCCTATTCTTCTAACTTCTTCTAATTCTTAAACTTCTTCTAATCTTCTCTATGTATCTATCTATATATAAACACACACACACTCTCCAATTTCTCTTACACACGCACATAAAGCATAAACACACAAAATACTCAATTTCTCGGATTTAAGCACACTGGGACAACCTGCACACCTTTAAGGCTCTCATGCTCACCTTTAAGGCACTTCTGCTCACCTTTAAGGCTCTAATGCACAGTTTTTCCTGAATAGCATTCTGCACACTTCTAAGGCGTTCCTGCACAACTACAAGGCTCTCATGCACAACTCTAAGGCTCTAATGCACAACTATAAGCATTGATACATACATATACAATATATATATATACCACCTATATAAAAACACCCAAACATGCACAAATGTATATATATATATATATATATATATATATATATATATATATATATATATATATATATATATATATATATATATATATATATATATATATACCACTCTAAAAAAGGATTAAACCATAATAAATCCTTAACCTATATTTTAAGGGAACCTACAAAGGCTATGGTCAACTTGTAGAGAATGATCCCCTCTATCATTTATGTGAAGGAATAAATGCAAAAGGAGAAATTTAAAATGGTTTAAAAATCATACCTAAAAGTGGATTTGAAAAGGAAGAAGAAGGAGTTGGAAAGAAAGTAATGGAGAAGAAGAAGAAACTTAGTGAGGAAGTAAAAGAGGTGGAGGGGGTGGCCCTATAGGTGGCCGGCCATGGTGCCAAGGGGTAGGGTTTGTGGGTTTTGGGTAGGATCCAATAGCCCCAAACCCAATAGACTTAGGTTGGGTTCGGTTTGTTTCGGGTTGGTTCGGTCTAATTTCTAAATACTAATTAAGCTCTAAAATGACTAATTAAGCCATAGAAATAGGGTTTATGATTTCTAACCTAATTAGGATGGTATGTGGGCTAAGCCCAGCTAGTATGTGGGTCCCACTAGGGTCCAGGCTACCCGGATCTCCAATTTGAGTCCGAATTGGATAAAATCCAAACCAAACCAAATAAATCCTAAAAAATCACATAAAATCAAATAAAATTCCTAAAAATTATAAAACTTGAAAAAATGACAAAAATACCCCTAATTTGAAAACTGGGGGTGACAAATCTACCCTTCTTAAAAAAATTCGTCCTCGAAATTCAAACGGTCGTACTCTTCTCTAGGTCAAGCACCCAACAATCAAGGTCTACTAAATTTTATCCTAAGTTATATAACATGTAACCCAGGAAATCAGAACACATGCATGGTTTTAAATCTCTACAGTATCGTGTTATTGCAGTCTTCATTGGGATTTTCTATTTAATCTAGCATGATCATCACATATGCAACTAAAGGTACTAAGAAAGCAATCATCAATCAATGGACGGAGAGAACAGGTAAAAGAAAGAGCAAGACCCTACCTCCTAGTCCAATGCGTGCAGGATCCTCAACTGCCATCGCAAAAGTTCTGTCCTGGCGGGGTATATCCCGCTGCTGGTGGAGGGCGTGATGCGGTGCCATAGGTGGCCTACCCTGTGCTCCCTGAGCTGCACGGCGATGGTTCGTAGGACAATCTCTCAACTGATGTCCAGCCTCCCCGCAATAGAGGCACAAGCCCAGCCTCTTCCGACAGACCTTCCAGATGTGAACGGGCTTCTTGCAGTAGCCGCAAGGAACCCCATGCTGTGCCTGCCTCTGCTGAGTGTGCTGCACCTGCTGCTGAACTGGTGCTCTGGCCTGCACCTGCGGCTGGTGATGCTGGAAAGAACGATGCTGAAGCTGAGGGCGCTTAGCAGCCCCTGCGCTGCTACTAGCCCCCGAGAAAAGATAAGCAAGAAAAGATCCTACTGTGATTGAGCACTCTTAGCCTATAGCCTATCCTAGATACGTACCGCAGGCTCGTAATAGCACTCTAAGTCGAGCGCCACTACGACATCGTACTAATTGCGACTTCAGGACCTGCGTGGGCCACCACTAAAATGTGTCACGACCCGCACCCGCTATAAGGGCACGTGCACGTGACAACGCCCAGCCCTCACCGTAAAAACGGCGTGGAACGCTGTAGGTTTTCTACTCTAAACAGTTATATATATATCAAAAACCTGTCGAGAATATGGTCAACTCCGAACGGAGGACAAGTAATGAATATATATGAGTACTCAATCACGACTCTAAGATAACAAAGTAAAGACTGAAAGATAAAGACAACAAGACTATAATAAAATAATAACCTGTCAAGTCCAACGCAAGAATATATACAAGTCTAAGTCCAAGTCTCTAATACAATCCCAAAATATAATATAATAATAAGTAGTAAGCTGGAGACAAGGTCCAGTATAAAAGACCTACTCTAACTAAGCAATAGGTAAGGTCTCGCCAGGCGGAGCTAAGCCCTGCTGGACCAAAGTCTCCAGGTCTAGGCCCACTACGTCATCCGGACCGTAGTAGGTACAGTAATCCCCCTCGTCTGCATCTGTAATATTTTCAACATATCCTGTCAGGATGGAACAAGTACAATCTACTAACAACAGTTCACAAGATATGACAAAAGCTATAAGACTGTAAATAGAAAGTATATACAAGAATATCATGGAATGTACGTGTGAGTATCATGGCAAGGTAAGCTGTAAAACTAGAGCTAGAACAAGGCAAGTAAACTGATCATGGCATGTACAAGAATCAAGAATCATATATCTAGGTGTGTGAGTACTAGCTACAATATGTGGCCGGCTTGGGTCTGCACAAGGTCTACTGATCAGCCAATCCCATGTGGAGTGTAGGATTGGTAGCATTCAAGGTCTACAAGAATAAACAAGATGGATAATGATCACACATCTACACTAGTACTCTCCGTCCCCGACTGGTAGAGTGGATCCAAGCAAGACACGTTACGATACGGGATTCTACGAGAAGGGAGCAAGTCTCATCAAGAATCGATGTCCATATACTGCACAAGAACTACAAGGGGGCTTGCACAAGATATACCAAGATAACGAGGAATAACATCTCATGTCGGAATCCATGAATACCAATCCGTGTGACCAATGTGTCGAGAACAAGCATATCCACACTAATTACATGAATCATAACAATCATTATAAATTGGAAAAGTGTTAGAGAATATACTCGCCTATAATATGGTATGATATGTCAACTGGAGCAAATGCAGCGTCTCGAGGACCTATAGAGAACAAGACGTATCAATACTCTGTTTAGAAAGTAAAGTCAAATCAATTTAAACCCTATTAAGTCATTCTAGGTCAAGATGCATCAAACTAGGCTGTACGAGGTCAACCTAAGTTATATTAGGTCTAGCTAGGTCATACTGGGTCAATACAAGTCAAACGGAATTAATCTAGGTCGATTTGAGTCAATGGTTGACTTATAGTTGACTTTTGGTCAACTGGTCAACTTTGGTCAACTCTGGTCAACTTTGGTCAACCCTAGGTCAATCCTAGGTCAATGGTGACTAATAGTTGACTTTCAGTCAACTACACAAGTCGAATAGAATTTGGGACTAAATTGGGTAAAGTGTTGACCCATAGTTGACTTTTAGTCTAAAAAGTCAACCGGGGTCAACCGGGGTCAAGACTAGGTCTAGGCGACTATTTCTAACTATTACCAACCTCTACAACCCATATCCAAGTTCATCTTAGACTTCGAAACCCAAATCTTGGCCGTAGGCCAATATCCTATTTTACCTTTTCTAAGGTAAATTCCTAACCTAGGTGGAAACCTAGTTAGCCTACCTACGCTTGTTATTTTGACCCGTGCTCCCTAGGGTAGTAAGATACTAGCCTATACATATATTACCTACCAAAATACCTAAGTAAAGTGGACGTCTAGTCCATGATACGGCCCGTTGCCAAAATCTTGAATATTTCAAGATACACAATAATACGGCACGATACCGGCGCCCTACAACCCTGATTTCTACTCGGGAGCCTACCCGCAAAATCTAATTCACGTATTCTTGCCCCACGCCAAGTTTTAACTCATTCTGATACTCCGAGCTCCGTTTCGCCCTCTAACTCGATCCCCTCTATTTCCTATTTCTCACTTTTCTTCCTATTCTTCTAACTTCTTCTAATTCTTAAACTTCTTCTAATCTTCTCTATGTATCTATCTATATATAAACACACACACACTCTCCAATTTCCCTTACACACGCACATAAAGCACAAACACACAAAATACTCAATTTCTCGGATTTAAGCACACAGGGACAACCTGCACACCATTAAGGCTCTCATGCTCACCTTTAAGGCACTTATGCTCACCTTTAAGGCACTTCTGCTCACCTTTAAGGCTCTACTGCACAGTTTTTTCTGAATAGCATTCTGCACACTTCTAAGACGTTCCTGCACAACTACAAGGCTCTCATGCACAACTCTAAGGCTCTAATGCACAACTATAAGCATTGATACATACATATACAATATATATATATACCACCTATATAAAAATACCCAAACATGCACAAATGTATATATATATATATATATATATATATATATATATATATATATATATATATATATATACCACTCTCAAAAAGGATTAAACCATAATAAATCCTTAACCTATATTTTAAGGGAACCTACAAAGGCTATGGTCAACTTGTAGAGAATGATCCCCTCTATCATTTATGTGAAGGAATAAATGCAAAAGGAGGAATTTAAAATGGTTTAAAAATCATACCTAAAAGTGGATTTGAAAAGGAAGAAGAAGGAGTTGGAAAGAAAGTAATGGAGAAGAAGAAGAAACTTAGTGAGGAAGTAAAAGAGGTGGAGGGGGTGGCCCTATAGGTGGCCGGCCATGGTGCCAAGGGGTAGGGTTTGTGGGTTTTGGGTAGGATCCAATAGCCCCAAACCCAATAGAGTTAGGTTGGGTTCGGTTTGTTTCGGGTTGGTTCGGTCTAATTTCTAAATACTAATTAAGCTCTAAAATGACTAATTAAGCCATGGAAATAGGATTTATGATTTCTAACCTAATTAGGATGGTATGTGGGCTAAGCCCAGCTAGTATGTGGGTCCCACTAGGGTCCAGGCTACCCGGGTCTCCAATTTGAGTCCGAATTGGATAAAATCCAAACCAAACCAAATAAATCCCAAAAAATCACATAAAATCAAATAAAATTCCTAAAAATTATAAAACTTGAAAAAATGACGAAAATATCCCTAATTTGAAAACTGGGGGTGACAGCCCGGTCCAATGAACAATGGACACTTGGCAATAACCAATTAACTCAACACTTCCCACATCAGAACCGGATAGGAGAAGATGACGAAAAAAGCTAATAAAAAGCCAACATCAATTCATAAGTTAGCTTAATATTAATATTAATATTAATGTTAATATTAATATTAATCTTAATATTAAGAAAAAATTTGAGTGGCACCCCACTTATATTACCCATATTCGTAGTGCACCCCACATTGTTCCACATATACATAAGTCACCCCACTTCTAACGAAAAACGTCAAGTAATAACGTTGTTGGCCTTTAAAACACTTGTCATGACCGTAATACCCCTCCCCCCTTTTCTTGCTGTTGAGTGGAAGGAATTTATATTGGAAAACCCGAAAATGCCCTTCCTCCTATTTACAAAGCCCAATCTCTCCCCCTTTCTTTGCTGTCGCAGAAGAGGTTCCCAAAGCTCACAGCAAAGCCTTCGATAGATCTCCCATGGCCGGCCATTCATTGGAGATTAGGGTTAGGCTTTCCTCTCTCTCTGTCACTCAAACTTTTACTCTCTCTTTTACTCTTTCTTTCTCATTTAATAGATTGATTTGTTTTTCAACATGCATTTTTGTTGTGTTTTGTGTAGGAAAAATGTTAAATATGCTCAAAAAATACCCATATCGCAGACGAATGTTACTTTTTGAGGTCACCATGCAAGAGTAGAAATTGTAAGGGGATTCGGTACGTGTCGAAGTCAAATACGAAGGCTAACCCCGGAAGGAAGTTTTTGAAGTGTCCCCTATGCTTGGATTTTGAATGGTTGGATGTTGCAATTTATGAAGGCAAGCAGGAAAGTTCATCTTCCACAATTAAAAGGGAAGGGTGTTTTACGTGCGGTCAATTAGGTCATTGGAAACAACAATGTCCATGGAAGGAAGCCTCTTGCCCTAATTCTAATTGTCGAGGAAAGAGAGTTGTAATGGTGTCAAAGAGGAGCCACAGCTATGGAAGACGATTCTTACAATGTCTAAAATGCAACAATGCATTTCAATGGTTGAATGAAGCTACCGAGCGTGATAACCCGTCTGTGTCGGAAATTCCTGTTCAAATTATTGTAAACACAACTTTAGAACAGTTGTGTAAGAGATTTGGAAAAGACTTGGCTATGTAAACATGAAATTTATCTAAAATGATGTATCTTTTCATGTATATAAATGCAAGAAAGTTTATTGGTTAGCTATGTGAATGTATTCCATATCTGCTCATTCTCAGTCGTACATATCTGTGAATTACATATAGTGCACATTCAAGAATAAGAACAAATATCTGTGAATTACATATCTGTGAATTACATGATAACAATTCCATTCCAAATGAACATTCCAAATGATAGTGTCTAAACAGTTTACAAGTGAACATTCCTGGAGATAGCACATTCAAGAACATTCCTGGAGATAGAACATTCCTGGAGATAGCACATTCCAAATGATAGTGTCTAAACAGTTTACATTCCTCGAGATCGAACATTCCTGGAGACAGTTTACATTCCTGGAGACAGTTTACATTCCTGGAGAGAGCAATCCTGGAGACAGAATGAAACTCTTTACATTCCTGGAGTAGTTAACATTCAAGAATGAAATTAAATCAATCCTGGAGACTGAATGATAACAAATAGAGTGAACATTCAAGAATGAAATTAACATTCCTGGAGAGTCAAAATGATAACATTACTGGAGAGTGAACATTCAAGAATGATAACAAATAGTTGTTAAAATGATAACATTCAGATACACAGAAGAGTCAAAATGATAACATTCAAAATAAAATTAAATCAATCCAGGAGCTGTTGAGTCAAAATGATAACATTCAAGAGAAGTTAACATTCCAAACATCCAGGAGCAGTTAACATTCCAAACATCCAGGAGCAGTTAAATACAATGTACAAAATGATTCCAACCTAAAACATCTCCTTTCACCTAACATCCAAAATGATACGAGTTTACATCCAAAATGATACCAGTTTAGATACAATGTACAAAATGGCCAAAAATATCGATTTTCTTTCACCTAACATCCTGGAGATTCTCCTGATGGGCCCGTAGCAGCCTTCCCTCGCCTTGGCCCCCTTGAAACCTTTGGCCTCTTGTAGACAGTATTTGTTACCCTTCGTGGCCTAGGTGACTTAGGTTCCCTTGGTGGCCTAGGATCCCTGCGTTTCTTTGTGTTTCCTCCAATGGGTCCTCCCTGGCACCCTCTTGCATTGTGATCAGAAGGTAACTTACATCTTCCACAAATCCTCTGCCTCTTGGAAGCTCTTCGAATCTCATCAGATTCTAGCCTCCTTACTCCCCTTGGTCTTCCTGGTAGTCTGTGTCTACCAGGTGGACCCACCTCATATGCAGGCTAAAGGAAATGAAATAGAAATGAAGTATGTTAGTTAAAGGAAATGAAATAGAAACTTTGTTGTGGAAGTAGTGAGATTAATTACTTGATCCCATAAGCTTTGTTCTGGCAATGAAACAATCTTTCCTGCGTAAACCTTCTTGTAGGTACTGGCATGATAGTAGGGACTAGAGAACCTATACGAAGAAAAAGAAGAAAGTGAGCACCATTAAAAGAGACATCCAATTTAAAGAAGAATACTCACATTGTCCAGCTGGGCCTGCTAGGTAACAAGACAGCTACAGCATGAACACATGGGAGCCCAGTTAAATTCCAAACACAACAGTCACAGGTTCTGGCATTGACATCTACAGTCCATCTGTTCTCAATGGAGAACACACTAGTGACACAAAACAGCCCCTCATCAGCCCCATTGACATGATATCTGTTCACTTGCTTTTCCCTTTGGTCAATCATTTTCTTAGCTCTTGGAGTTAGGTCAAAGTCACTCCATTCTTTTGAAGTCATTTTTCTATCGTAAATCAACTTCATGACCATCATATCCTTTGAACCTAGTTCTGCATCCTCACTAGCATGTGAACCACTGTCATTATCCTTTGAACTACTTTCATCAGTTAAAGCTGCATGACCTCGCCGTGCTCTGTGTGCTACTACCTTTATATTCTTCCTCTTGATTGGGGTGTCTTGTCTACTAGAAACCTCCACATTTTCCAAGTACAAGTGTAGCTCTCCTTCTTGGTCAGGCAGTTGGTTATGGAACATGTCTAGCAATGCAGCATCAGATAACACCTCTATGGTTTCACCATCTTTCATCTGATCAACCCAATAATACCTAAATCTGCCCTCCACATAGTTACTCTGGACTACGTAAGGAATATCCAGGAGGGAGATCACGTCGGGGTCCAATTCGTGCAAAAATGAAGTACCCTTCCAATGGAACCTAACCATGTATTTCCTGTAGAAGTAACGTGGAAATTCAAACATGCAGACTCAATCACAGCCCTACAATGCAGACTCAAGCAAGAAAATGCGTAAAAATAATTTAAACCCTAAACCCCTAAATTCAGCAATAATCAGAACAAATCCAAACCCTAAACCCCTAAATTCAGCAATAATCAGAACATACAATATGTAAAGATAATTTAAAACCCTAAACCCGGCATTTAAACACTAAAATTGAAATCAATACCCATTTTGCCTAGCCATCGCAGCTCCTTCTCCTTTCGCTTCGAAAAAATCTGAAGAAAATAAAATGTGATCAAATCAAACACTCATTCGGACACAAATTGATCATCAATACATAACTTATGGATGGGGAAGGGAAAAGTTGCAGAAATACCTTGATGTTTTTGCGAGAAACTTGGAGGAGAAGACGAATTAGAGACGAGATGGAGCTTCGTGGGAAATTTTAGAGAAGAAGAGGAGAAGAGGAATTAGAGATGAATTAGAAGAGACCTTTCGTGCGTAATAGAAGGAGGAAGGGCATTTTCGGATTTCTAAAAATAAATTGGGAATTTTTCTTCCACTCAACAGCAAAGAAAGGGGGGAGGGGTATTACGATCATGGCAAGTGTTTTAAAGGCCAACAACGTTATTACTTGACGTTTTTCGTTACAAGTGGGGTGACTTATGTATATGTGGAACAATGTGGGGTGCACTACAAATATGGGTAATATAAGTGGGGTGCCACTCAAAATTTTTCTAATATTAATGTTAATATTAATATTAGTTTTATTTTTAATATTAATATTAGTTTTAATGTTAATATTAATATTAGTTTTAATTTTAATATTAATATTAGTTTTAATGTTAATATTAATGTTAATATTAATATTAGTTTTATTTTCTACTAAGGAATATGGATATTGTTTGGATATAAAAATTAACCACCACATTCAAATCCAACCGGATACTAAAATAATTGAACCATATCCGCTTGTAATTGAATTCAAATTCTGATCCAAATCGGATAATTCTGCTCTTTAGTGTACCATAGGTCCCCGGTTGTGTGGTAATACCATTTTATAAAAAAAAAAAAAAAATTCAAAATAGATTCAATTTTGATCCAACTTTTGACATCAGAAGCTGCTTATGTTGGGACTTTTCAAAACTCAGCAGTAATCGCAAAGCAAGAGTTAGTAGGGTTGGCCATGGTAATCAAAAACCCAATTATATTAGAAATTGCAGGTTTTGGATTATCGAAGTAAAATTAAAATATTTGATTTTACTTTCACGTAAGAGACTTGGATGCATCCCCATGCAAACACGACATAGGGATAACTTATGTGTCTCGACAGCTTCGAAATCATGAGAAGAATTGTCAAACACATGAATTGGAGTTGGCCGCAATTGTCTTTGCATTTAAGATATGAAGACATTATTTGTATAGTGCTCGATTGAAAATTATACTGAGCACAAGATATATATATATATATTTTTTTGCGATGCCTGGCATAATGTATTTGACTTTGTGCACAATGCGTTGCATGCCATTTGAGCATATTGTCCCCCAATTTATACACACCCACACACCTCTCATGCGATTCGATTTCGAGACCATCCGCCTAGTCAAGGAGGTTATATACCTCTCCTCACTGGCCACAAGAGTCCGATGAGTTTGATATCTCGAAGTATATCTTAACACATAATAATACTATAAAATATTTTGTATTAAGAAAGTAAAATTAACATACTTAATGGTCATGGTGTAGATGTCCTAAAAAAACATATTTACATATAGGAAATATCAAATTTTATGACATGTATTTGATCAAAAAAGCTTTAAATCAAATTAGTTTAAGTTTTAGGCAATCAATTATTTAACCCATATCAAAAAAGTATTTTGAAGTAAATAATAATGTAAACCTCAAACTTAAAACATAAAAATAAATAAATAAAAAAGAATAGGCTCAGTAATTCGGGTTCGGATATTTCGTGAACCGATAGGAACCCGACCCGTATTAGAGATTATCATCTTTCCTTTCCTTTGCTTGCTTCCTTCCTAATGGCTCTTCTTTGTTCCACTCCATTACAAAATATTTTTCTTCTTCCTCCGCATCCCTCTCTTTCCTCTTCTTCTACTACTGCTCTCACTCTTTCGATTCTCCAAACCCAACACTTCAGACTCAATGCTCATATCACCACTACTCACAGTCTCAATTCTTCCTCTCCTTCTTCCTCCGAAGAGGAGGAACAAGGAACCATGGAGGAGGAGAAGAAGAGGAGGAGGAGGAAGCTGAGGCCGAGCTTCTACAAGCAGACCATCGACCGCTGGTCGCTGAAGAGCCCTTCGGGGAGGTCGAGATTCCCATGGCAGAAACAAGAAGAAGCAGCAGCAGCAGCAGGTATTAACATCTCCTCCTCGAAACGCACTCTGGATGATGGGAAAGATTCGAATTTGAGAGAGACCCATTTGAAATTAGGGCGTAATTTGCAAAACCCAGAAAGGAATTCTGGGCTCGACGAGAGTAGTGGTAGGAGGAGTAGGTTGGATCTGATAGTGGAAAATTTGGATAGGACCCTCCTTTCTGTGGATGGGATTGCTTCGGCATCCGCACCTCCTGCCGCTGCTCCTACGGGGACAAGGAGCGCATTGGCTGCTCCTTGGGTCCATGGTGGTGGTGAATCCCAAGAACCACATTTGGAGAAGGAGAGTCGAAGTGATAATTTCTCGGTTGCTAGGGGCTTTGGAAGAGCTAGTTCCGGTGGGAGCGCTAGTATTTCGTCAGCTCCCATGAACAAGAGCCCTAGAATGACTACAATGACGATAAAATCCCAGGATAGGAAATCCCAAGAAGCCCATTTGGATTCAATAGTCGAGGTTAATCTAAGTGATTCATTGGAGGATGTGGGTCCAAAGTCTAGTCCAAGGGCTAATTTGCCGGATGTTAATGACGAAGAAAGAGATAACAAGAAGCCTTCTATAGGTGAGATACCGGAGAGGAATTGTATGACTATGGATACTTGTATGGGTACTCTGTTTAGTGGTCAGAGTGGAAAGAGTAGTGTTAGCTTGATAATTGATCAGCTGAAGAATTTGACGGACGAAGATAGCGAGAGATCAGCGGTTGGCAGTTCCTGGAATGAACGGGAAGAAGATGGTAATTCATCAAAATCTGGGAGTGACCTTGTAAACCTGACCGGTACGGTGCCATTTCCATGGGAGAGGAGTAATGGTGTTAATGGTGGGGAGCAATTGCATAGGAAAAGCAATACCAAAGTCGCAGAGAGCACCATTCCGGAGCTGGAGCTAAAAAGGCTTAGGAACGTTGCACTGAGGATGAAAGAGAGGATGAAGGTGGGTGCGGCCGGGGTTACAGAAGCCGTAGTGGGAGACATTCACAAGAAATGGAAAAAAGATGAGGTGGTCAAGTTACAGTTTGAAGGCCCGCCAACTCTGAACATGAAGAGGACTCATGAAATTTTAGAGGTTAGCGCAGGTTGGCTGGGTATTACTTTCTTGAGTTGCAGTCTTTTAATTTTTTTTTAGCTCAATTGACATATTATATTATTCTCAAATGTTAATCAGAGGAAGACAGGTGGGTTGGTCATTTGGAGGTCTGGAAGCTCAGTTGTATTATACAGGGGAATGACCTATGAGCTTCCTTGTGTTCAATCATTTTCAAGACTTGCTACAGATTCTGATCACGACGGTGTCCTCTCATCGACCAATTCGTCTGAAAGATCTACGGATAGTTTTGAAATTGACAGCTTGTTAGATCAGCTGGGACCAAGATATAAAGACTGGATTGGCTGTAATCCTCTTCCTGTTGATGCTGATTTGCTTCCTGGTGTAGTTTCTGGTTATAAACCACCATATAGACTTCTTCCTTACAAGACTAGGACAGGTTTAAAAGACAGTCAAATGACATCTTTGCGAAGACTTGCCAGATCCATGTCTCCTCATTTCGCTCTTGGTATGGATCCAGAACTAAGTGCTTATCAATAGCTTAACTGGGTGTCAAAGCCATTAAACTTTGCCTTTGGATGCTATCATAATCCTCTTTGTATTGTAGGGAGAAATAGGCAACACCAAGGCCTGGCTAGAGCAATGGTAAAGCTGTGGGAGAAAAGTTCTATTGCAAAGATTGCTATCAAGCGAGGTGTGCCAAATACATGCAATGAGAGGATGGCAGAAGAAATCAAGGTGGGCACAGTATGACATGATTTATATTTGTAGGATTAGCAACATATACTTACCTTATGAATATGAATTATAAGCTATGTTGCACAGATGCAGATATGGCACGACATAATTCAGACATGGGGACTAAAAAACTGCAGGATTTCGGTGTGTCCTAGTATATTTTTGGAGAGTGTGTTTGTCACGCCCCAGAACCAAAATACTGGAGAGCGGGGGAATGACTCAGCCAGCTACGTATTACGGGTAGATGAATACCGTATAATACGATCAATGCTGTCTACAAGACGAGGGGGTGCATACTACATGAAAGTCTCCCTATGGTCGCTTTACTTCTATTGTCTCAATCATTCAAACAAGAAACAGAAATAGAGAACATGTGAGATAAAGCAGTAAGGCGTCCCAAACGCTCAGTCAAAATGTTCTTGATATCTGGCTTTACAAAATACAGCCAGATGATGTAGTAAGTATACACAATTGTTAGCAGCTGCAGCCTGACTTAGTTACAATTATGCAAAGTAGGTACAAGACAATCCGACTAACATGTCGGTGCCAAACGGCAAAGTATAAAGTAGATAACAAACGGGCGGGGAGGTAAGAAACCCACTCGAGTCCTCCTGCGATCATCCCTCTAGTGTTGACCATCTTGGAGGTAGAAGTAAGCTGGATCCTCGGGGACCGGCTCTAAATCTGGCCATGCAAAACCAGAGAGGTTAGACCTCTAATAGCAAGTACCGCAAGGGAGCACGATATGAGGAATGAAGCCAGTAATAAGAGAATATGATAATAGATCTCTGCTATCTACTAGGACTCACACCACATCACAACACTTCGAACCAACCTCCCAACCAAACAAGGACAGAAGTTGGTCCGTCATGTCCTGACATTCTGATCATCTCAGTTAAGTAACAGAGTAGGTACAGTACACAAACAAATCAATTTAAACGGCCAGACAACTACTACGGCTTGCTATTGTGAGTCCCAAGTTATCCTGGAATTATGCAATAAAGGATTTCTCAGTTCTTACTATGCGCAAGCAAAGCTAGTTTACCCAGTCAATCAATTGCGCCAATCATGAATTAGACGAGTCCCAGCGGGACGCCCGTCATTAATATACAATATTCAATAGATAATATAACCAGATACCGCTCCCTGCCCGTGTGGCAGATTTGCAGTATCTGTGGGGACCAACCGGCCTGTCGGGCACTACTAGTCCCAAGAGGGCTGCCATGTAAGAACTCGGGAATCCATTCTCTCCATGCAATCATTATTTTATTTAACTTAATAGTCTCTACGTTGAGTGAAGTACCATGCCGTGGATCATGGTCATTCAGAATGAGTACTTTCGTACGGGGTACGATATGCACAACTCTACAATGATACCAGTGCGGTCAGGTTGTAGGTCTTACATAGCGTAATGCAACAATCAAAACTAACCACGGAGTAATCATGCCTTGACCATAAAATACACATGCTTCTTTGTAAAAAGTAAATAAAAAAATTGAAGCCTGCATGTGCCTGTATGCCAACATTCGAGATCAGCCAGTCGATTACAATAGTTCATAATTAATATGAATGTGTCTCATTTATTCAATTCAATAAGACGACTAGCCAGTCTCTTAGTTCCAATTAGGAACGCATGATCAATTATTAGTCAAGGTCACAATCATTATCAATGGTGACAAGGCATGAAAGTCAACTAGTATTCAGTGGGGTCGAGTCTACAACTCTCAGGGTTTAATTCCAGTCAATCGGGGTATCTATAACTCAATTCACGACACATGGTACATCCCACGTAACAATCTACATTTAACAGAAATATTAACATATCATGATTATATCAAGTTTATGCCAAAAGGCGTAAGGATATAAAATGGACGTTAAATATCTAATAAAATATCAATATACAGGGCTATAGAAGACCCAGGGTAAGTAGGGTCAGGTCCAGTTGCGCCTACGCTCAAGTCAAGCTACGCTCAAGTCAGGCTACGCTCGAGTCAGGCTACGCTCAAGTCAAGCTACGCTCAAGTCAGGCTACGCTCAAGTCAAGCGTATGCAAGACATACGTCTCCAAGAGGCAGCGTATGGACTCCATACGACTCCTCTTCAAGGCAGCGTATGTACTCCATACGACTCCTCATCAAGGCAGCGTATGCAAGACATACGCCTCCAAAAGGTAGCGTATGAGTCAGACTGCGCTGCGCTAAAGAGCGCGCGCAGCGCAGTGGCGCAAGCTAAAAAGCTCGCGCACACTGCTCACTATCTTCTCCAAAATCAGCAAGAACTCCATGGTTTGAATCCAAAGCTTCAAAACTCCATAACTTGGTCAAAATAAGTCCAAATCCAACTTTTCAAAGGTCAAAATTGGGTAGAATAAAATTCTCTACAACATGGAACCATCAAAACTTGAAAACAAAGAAGTTTGATAGATCAAAACCACCAAAATCCGAAAATAACTAATTTCTAGATCTACAAAAATTAAAGCCTCAAAATGGAAAATGACAAGTTCTAATGTGTCTTAGAATCACAAGGGAAAGAGAATGGAACCATAAAAATGGGTTTTCATGTGGAAGCAAGATGTACTTGCCTATGGGTTTGGTAGGTGGAGAGAGTTATGAGGAAGAAGAAGAGTAAATGAGAAGTAATGAAGAGAGAGAGAAAGGATTGGGGCTTTAAATGGGGATGTGGGTTCGGTTCATAATGAACCACCATAACCCGAAAATAAACCAACCTAGGCCAAACCTAAAGTAAGCTAAAGCAGAGAATAAAAGCAGAAAGTAAAATACAGAAAATTAATTGCAGGAAATTAATTAACATGAATTTAAATACAAAACAATACATGATAAATATTTAAATAAATATATTAAAGCAGTACATGTATTAAAAGTACGTATTCTGGGAACGGGGAGTGACATCTCTACCTTCCTTAGAAAAATTTCGTCCTCGAAATTTCAAATCCAAGCAGGATAGGAATATCAAGGCCAAACTAGTACAAGCAATTTAAGCAAACAATCATTTTACAATGTCCATAGCAAGTAACATATCTATATTTAACAGTCTACGATATCAAGTAATTTCTACTCATAGGGCGACTAGCATGCGGAGTTAAGACAATCAAGGTATACGGGAAGAAATATACCTTGTGAGTCAAACAGATGTGGATACCGTGATCGGATATCATTCTCACGTTCCCACGTTGACTCTCCTAATGAGTGATGACCCCAAGCAACCCGGACAAGACTAATTGTTCGGTTCTTGAGTATCTTCTCTCTTCGGTCCAAAATGGACACAGGCTGTTTCTCGTAAGACAAGTTGGTACCAACAACCAACTCAGAATGATCAAGGATATGGCTTGGGTCCGATACATACCTTCGCAACTGAGATACATGAAACACGTCATGCACCTCTCGTAACGAAGGTAGAAGGGACAAACGATAAGCAACATCGCCTACCCTATCAAGGATAACGAATGGTCCTACGTATCGCGGACTCAACTTCCCGCGAACGCCAAATCTAATGACCCCACGGGTAGGTGAGATCCGTAAGAATACGTGGCCTCCAATAGAAAACTCTAGCGGCCTACGATGCTGGTCCGCCCAATGGCGATGTCGATCCTGCGCAACTCGAAGTTGCTCTCTAATTCCTTTAACCAATTCAACTGTCTGAACAATCATTTCCGGACCTAACATCTTTCTGTCCCCGATATCATCCCATGCTAGTGGCGACCTACACTTCTTACCATATAGTGCCTCAAATGGCGCCATCTGGATACTGGCTTGATAACTGTTGTTATATGAAAACTCAACTAAGTGCAGGTGGCTTTCCCAAGATCCTCCAAAATCTATGGTGCAAGCTCGCAACATATCTTCCAAAGTCTGAATTGTCCTTTCTGATTGGCCGTCCGTCTGTGGATGGTAAACCGTACTAAATTTTAACTTGGTGCCCAAACTACGATGTAAGCTCTTCCAGAAATGTGACGTGAAACGGGTATCTCTGTCTGACACAATACTGACAGGGACTCCATGCTGCCTGACTATCTGCTGCATGTACAACTCCGCCAACTTTTCTGTAGATTGTCCTACTCTGAAAGGAAGAAAGTGTGCTACCTTTGTAAGCCGATCTACTATCACCCAAATAGCATCTTTACCACTTGGTGATCTCGGTAAACCGGTCACAAAGTCCATTGTGATGTGTTTCCACTTTCATTCCGGGATAGGAAGCGGTTGTAATAATCCAGCTGGCCTCTGCTGCTCTGCCTTTACTTGCTGACATATCAAGCAACGGGAAACAAACCTAGCTATCTCCCTCTTCATCCCGTTCCACCAGAAGTGCTGCTTGATATCTTGGTACATCTTGGTCCCTCCAGGATGTATAGAATACTGAGAATTGTGAGCTTCTGTCATAACTTCCTGTCTGATATCTCCACTAGGTACACATAGACGTGATCCAAACCTAAGCGTACCATCTTCGTGGATTTGCATCTCTTTTCTGAGTCATGACTCACATTCTGCCATAAGCTTCTGAATCCTTGGGTCCTGTGCCTGGGTTGCCTGGATCCTGCCTACCAAGTCGGATTGAACTTGTAGACTTGCCAGAATTCATATATCATTAGGAAGTATAACTTCGATGCCCATCTCCTGAAGGTCTTCTAAGATGTGCTTCTGCGTTGTCAACATAAATGCGCCGCCTCTTCTGCTGAGAGCGTCTGCTACCACATTAGCCTTGCCTGGATGATACTGAAGCTCCACGTCATAATCCTTGATCAGCTCTAACCATCTTCTCTGCCTCATGTTCAGCTCCTTCTGAGTAAAGATGTACTTCAGACTTTTGTGGTCTGTGTACATATCCACTCGATCACCATATAAGTAATGCCTCCATAGCTTCAAAGCAAATACTACTGCCGCCAACTCCAAATCATGAGTTGGATAATTCTTCTCGTGGTCCCGAAGCTGCCTAGATGCATACGCTATTACCTTCCCATGTTGCATAAGGACACATCCAAGTCCTTTACCTGACGCATCATAATATACTGTAAAACCTCCGGGTCCAACTGGCAATGTAAGGATAGGTGCTGATATCAACTTCTGCTTCAGATTCTCAAATGATGCCTGGCATTCTGCCGACCAGACGAATGGTACATCCTTTCGTGTCAAGCGGATCATGGGTGCTGAAAGTCTTGCAAAACCTGATACAAACCTTCTGTAATATCCTGCCAATCCCAAGAAACTCCGTACATCAGCTACGGTCTTGGGTACTGGCCAACTCTCTACTGCTTCTACCTTCTTGGGATCCACTGCTACTCCAGCTCCTGATATGATGTGACCCAGAAATGAAATGTGGTCCATCCAGAACTCACACTTGCTGAGCTTGGCATACAACTGGTTCTCTCTCAGTACCTGCAACACTTTCCTGAGGTGGTCTTCATGCTCCTCTTCACTAGCAGAGTATACGAGAATGTCGTCGAAAAACACCACGACAAACTGATCTAAATATGACATAAAGATGCGGTTCATCAAATCCATGAATATAGCTGGAGCATTGGTCAAACCAAACGGCATTACCAAGAATTCATAATGTCCATACTTCGACCTGAATGCTGTCTTGGGAATGTCTTCCTTTCGAACCCTCACTTGATGGTACCCTGAACGAAGATCTATCTTGGAGAAAACTCTAGCCCTGCTCAACTGATCAAACAAGTCGTCGATCCTTTGTAGTGGGTACTTGTTCTTTACTGTCGCCGCGTTAAGCTTCCTGTAATCGATGCATAATCTGGATGATCCATCCTTCTTCCCCACAAGTACCACTGGTGCTGCCCATGGTGATATACTAGCTTGGATAAACTTCTTCTCCTTCAATTCCTCTATGTGCTGATACACCTTGGCCTGCTCCGAATCCGCCATTCTGTAAACTCGATCTGATATCGGTTTAGTTCCAGGTGCCAATTCTATGCTGAACTCAATATCTCTAACCGGTGGTAGACCTGGAAGCTCTTCGGAAAATACGTCTAGAAATTCTTCAACTACCTTCGGAACTTGAACTTCTTCCATTGCCGTTATTACTCCCTGCTCTTGCTGAGTTGCCTCTGATCTGACTAAGGTGAATTTCTTCATGCCTGGAATATCAAAAGATACACTCCCACTACGACAATCTATTGTCGCATGACTGTCTTTCAGCCAGTCCATGCCTAAGATAACGTCGAAATTTCCAACAGGAAATTCTATCAACTGGGCGGATAAGGAATGCCCGCAAACTACAACACTACACGCTAGAATAACTCTACTAACTCCTACGAGCCCATTGCCAGTGAGTATATTCAACCTCCCTGGCAATGCCTCGAACTCCATTCCTAGCCGTGTCGCAAATTGTGCAGATATAAATGAGTGTGATGCTTCTGAATCAAACAATGCTACTGCGGGATATGAGGCGACGAGAATGTTACCTGCCACAACATCTCCCGATGCTAATGCCTCCTCCAAGGACAGAGTAAATGCCTGCCCTCGACCTCCTTGCTGGTTCCCATGTTGTGGCCTAGCCTGGTGCTGCTGCTGGCCCCTTCCTTGATGATGCTGGGGTGGTCTATGCTGGTGTTGCTGTATCGGCGGTCCCTGCTGCCGAAACATCTGAGCCTGCGGCATTAACGGACGTTGGGCCAATGGTCTCACTGCCACTGCCGGTCCTCGATACTGGCCTGCCCCTGGTGCTGGCAGAGCAGGAAACTGCTGCACTGGTCCTCCTGACCTCGAATTCATGGGGTATGTGGTAACCCGATGATCTGGATTTTCACATATCAAACACAGTCCGTTCAATGCCCGACACACATCTCTAGTGTGTCCCATCTTCCCACAATAAGTACAGCCCGCTGGGGGTTGCTGGTTCTTCTTCTGTTGCTGCTGCTGCCTGGGTGGTGGTGCTGGCCCTCGCATTGCCACATCGTGAATGCGAATGCCAAGGGATGGTGCTGTTGTTCGGGGGCTGCTCCCCCTCCTCCTTCAATCTCACTGTGAGATCTCTTCTGACCCCCAGTCCTTACTGTGATCCTCTGAATGGTGATCTCATGCCTTCGAGTTGCTGTCAATATCTCATCATAAGTCTGGTAATTGTGCCCCTCTATCAATTACAAGAGCTCCAGATGAAACCCTTGCTGAAACCTCATAGCCCTCTGGCGCTCCGTCGCTACCATCTCTGGGACAAACCTACTCAATCTGCAGAACTCCGCTGCATAAGCATCTACCGTCTTGCCGTCCTGCTTGAGGTTGATAAACTTCTGTTGTAGCTCAAACTGCGCCACAATTCCATAGTACTTTGTCTTGAATCTTGCTGTAAAATCGTTCCAAGCCACAGGACGTCTGATGCCTATCTCCTCTGATTCCCACCAATCACGTGCGAGATCCTGAAGTAACAACTTCACCTGATCCACACGTTCTTCTGTCGGCACCTTAGCTGCTGTCAGGATAGCCTCAATATCCTTAAGCCATGCATCTGCTGAGATGGCATCCTCCGTTCCTTCAAAACGGCGGGGGTTGAACTTGCAAAATCTGGTTGATGCTCCAGAATCCGGCCTTGCCCCTCTTTCCAAAGCTGTCTGCAACCCTTGGTTGAGTAGTACATTCTGCTCTTGTAACTGAGTATGCATACGCTGCTGGGCTAACATCTGATGTTGCTGAGTAGCCATCATTCCTCTCATGATCTCCAGAAGGGCTGGTGTGTCTACTTCCACAGGGGTAGGTGGAACTGTTGGTGGTGGTGGAACATCCGGATACTGCGGTCCAGCTGCTGCTTCCACTATTACTTCTTCTTGGATGGTCTCTTGAGTTAGTACCGGCCCTTGTTGCTGACCAACATGGTCAGGTTGTCCGTGTTGCTCTTGTTGTCCAGTCCTGGCAGATGCGGACGAAGTGCCCCTAAGAAAAGGGACAAAAGAACAATCAAACGACCGGACATGAAGGATCAATGAAGTCAAAGGATACTGGAATGTCAAGCTAGAGTTGAGAGTAACGAATCATGAGATCAAGGGGAAACTTGTGTAATTGAGACGTCCTATAAATCAAAACACCCCACAAGTCTGAAATCAGACCTGCATGGGCCACCACTAAAACCTTGTCACGCCCCAGAACCAGAATACTGGAGAGCGGGGGAATGACTCAGCCAGCTACGTATTACGGGTAGATGAATACCGTATAATACGATCAATGTTGTCTACAAGACGAGGGGGTGCATACTACATGAAAGTCTCCCTATGGTCGCTTTACTTCTATTGTCTCAATCATTCAAACAAGAAACAGAAATAGAGAACATGTGAGATAAAGCAGTAAGGCGTCCCAAACGTTCAGTCAAAATGTTCTTGATATCCGGCTTTACAAAATACAGCCAGATGATGTAGTAAGTATACACAATTGTTAGCAGCTGCAGCCTGACTTAGTTACAATTATGCAAAGTAGGTACAAGACAATCCGACTAACATGTCGGTGCCAAACGGCAAAGTATAAAGTAGATAACAAAACGGACGGGGAGGTAAGAAACCCACTCGAGTCCTCCTGCGATCATCCCTCTAGTGTTGACCATCTTGGAGGTAGAAGTAAGCTGGATCCTCGGGGACCGACTCTAAATCTGGCCATGCAAAACCAGAGAGGTTAGACCTCTAATAGCAAGTACCGCAAGGGAGCACGATATGAGGAATGAAGCCAGTAATAAGAGAATATGATAATAGATCTCTGCTATCTACTAGGACTCACACAACATCACGACACTTCGAACCAACCTCCCAACCAAACAAGGACAGAAGTTGGCCCGTCATGTCCTGACATTCTGATCATCTCAGTTAAGTAACAGAGTAGGTACAGTACACAAACAAATCAATTTAAACGGCCAGGCAACTACTACGGCTTGCTATTGTGAGTCCCAAGTTATCCTGGAATTATGCAATAAAGGATTTTTCAGTTCTTACTATGCGCAAGCAAGGCTAGTTTACCCAGTCAATCAATTGTGCCAATCATGAATTAGACGAGTCCCAGCGGGACGCCCGTCATTAATATACAATATTCAATAAATAATATAACCAGATACCGCTCCCTGCCCGTGTGGCAGATTTGCAGTATCTGTGGGGACCAACCGGCCTGTCGGGCACTACTAGTCCCAAGAGGGCTGCCATGTAAGAACTCGGGAATCCATTCTCTCCATGCAATCATTATTTTATTTAACTTAATAGTCTCTACGTTGAGTGAAGTACCATGCCGTGGATCATGGTCATTCAGAATGAGTACTTTCGTACGGGGTACGATATGCACAACTCTACAATGATACCAGTGCGGTCAGGTTGTAGGTCTTACATAGCGTAATGCAACAATCAAAACTAACCACGGAGTAATCATGCCTTGACCATAAAATACACATGCTTCTTTGTAAAAAGTAAATAAATAAATTGAAGTCTGCATGTGCCTGTATGCCAACATTCGAGATCAGCCAGTCGATTACAATAGTTCATAATTAATATGAATGTGTCTCATTTATTCAATTCAATAAGACGACTAGCCAGTCTCTTAGTTCCAATTAGGAACGCATGATCAATTATTAGTCAAGGTCACAATCATTATCAATGGTGACAAGGCATGAAAGTCAACTAGTATTCAGTGGGGTCGAGTCTACAACTCTCAGAGTTTAATTCCAGTCAATCGGGGTATCTATAACTCAATTCACGACACATGGTACATCCCACTAGGGGTGGGCACGGGTCGGGCCGGGTCCAAAATCTATAGATCCGAACCGGACCCGTTTTTTGACGGGGCGGGACGGGGCGGGCCTAAAATTCTTTGGAACCGAATTGGACCCGGCCCGTTTGAAACGGGTCCAATCCGGGACAACCCGCGGGTCCAAACGGGTCATGTACAATTTTTTTAATATATACAAAACTAGCCCTATCCAATACTATACCAGACTTCAAAAATTACTTTATACAAAAATCATTTTCAATTCTCCAGTATTACATATAAGAAGAGAAATATTTGGGTTAGGTCTTTTGGTAACATGTTGTAGGTTTTACATTTTACTTTTTAGTTTAGGAATTTAAGTAAAATTATTATTCTATCCCTACAAACGGGCCGGGCCGGGGCCCCGTTTGTTTGCAAATGATGACCCGCCCCGAACCGTTAGTATGACAGGATCCGCCCCGCCCCGCCCCGTTTACATTTTAAATTTCAAGAACCGGCCCGTTTGGCTATTATACGGTTCGGGCCGGGTCGGAACCGCGGGTCCTCGAACCGTATGCCCACCCCTACATCCCACGTAACAATCTACATTTAACAGAAATATTAACATATCATGATTATATCAAGTTTATGCCAAAAGGCGTAAGGATATAAAATGGACGTTAAATATCTAATAAAATATCAATATACAGGGCTATAGAAGACCCAGGGTAAGTAGGGTCAGGTCCAGTTGCGCCTACGCTCAAGTCAAGCTACGCTCAAGTCAGGCTACGCTCGAGTCAGGCTACGCTCGAGTCAGGCTACGCTCAAGTCAAGCGTATGCAAGACATACGTCTCCAAGAGGCAGCGTATGGACTCCATACGACTCCTCTTCAAGGCAGCGTATGTACTCCATACGACTCCTCATCAAGGCAGCGTATGCAAGACATACGCCTCCAAAAGGCAGCGTATGAGTCAGACTGCGCTGCGCTAAAGAGCGCGCGCAGCTCAGTGGCGCAAGCTAAAAAGCTCGCGCACACTGCTCACTATCTTCTCCAAAATCAGCAAGAACTCCATGGTTTGAACCCAAAGCTTCAAAAGTCCATAACTTGGTCAAAATAAGTCCAAATCTAACTTTTCAAAGGTCAAAATTGGGTAGAATAAAATTCTCTACAACATGGAACCATCAAAACTTGAAAACAAAGAAGTTTGATAGATCAAAACCACCAAAATCCGAAAATAACTAATTTCTAGATCTACAAAAATTAAAGCCTCAAAATGGAAAATGACAAGTTCTAATGTGTCTTAGAATCACAAGGGAAAGAGAATGGAACCATAAAAATGGGTTTTCATGTGGAAGCAAGATGTACTTGCCTATGGGTTTGGTAGGTGGAGAGAGTTATAAGGAAGAAGAAGAGTAAATGAGAAGTAATGAAGAGAGAGAGAAAGGATTGGGACTTTAAATGGGGATGTGGGTTCGGTTCATAATGAACCACCATAACCCGAAAATAAACCAACCTAGGCCAAACCTAAAGTAAGCTAAAGCAGAGAATAAAAGCAGAAAGTAAAATACAGAAAATTAATTGCAGGAAATTAATTAACATGAATTTAAATACAAAACAATACATGATAAATATTTAAATAAATATATTAAAACAGTACATGTATTAAAAGTACGTATTCTGGGAACGGGGAGTGACAGTGTTGTGTCTGATACGTGTCCGACACATCACGTCGTTGACACAGCACTGATTTTTGAAGTGCCTGTGCTTTCTAGATTATAGGCAATGTTGGGTTAGAGATGACAAAGTTAGCAGTATTGGTTTTGGACCTTCCTATGACCATGATAGCCTAGTGCTGGCACACTCATAGTACCCTTAACAAGAGCTCGGCCTGAATCATCTTGGTGAAATCTGGAATCCATGATATAAACTTCTCACTTTGTCGGTGTAGGAACTAGGAACAAAGACGAACCGTGTAACTCCTATGTATTTTAACTTTTCTTTATGTCCTTTGAACTTTTCTATTGCAAACTAGCATCAGAAAAACAGGTTGATTAAACGTATCATTGAGGACTACAAGTACTTAGTTTGAGGTCAAGAAATTTCAGGGCAAAGGAAATTTATTCCTATGGCAAAGAAGGGTAATTCTTTCCGCAAAGGAAGGTCTTCATAAGGTATTGCTCAAATAATTGAAGAAACTAGAGGGGATATGCCAGATCCCATCAGCGTACAAAACACATATCTAACGGCTATTGAAACAATTGAGTTACATCTGCATATATGTTATGCACCAAGTCATGTGCATTGTACATTTGCATGATACTTGAGATTTTGCACATGACCAACAGTTCTTCAAGCAAGTTGTATCTTAAGAAACAGATATACGGGCTTTGAATGGAAAAAAGAAAATAAAAAAAAGGCAAACTGATATTGGATCATCTAAATACTTGCAGTTTGTGTGTTAATATCAAGTTGGATGAGGAAGATGAGACACTCCTTAACAAATGTGGTTACTGCAGTGAGGATATACATGTCTGGGATAACTAGAGTGCAGTGACATGGCTATTAAGCTACTTGTTAGTTACACATGGGTCGTCATTGGATATGAGAAGGATGATGCAACAGGAGTCGGGACAAATGTTGGCTATGTTGACTCTGACCATGTATCTGACCTAGATCACATAATTTCTTGTTTGTTTCACAATTCCTAGGTGGTTACCACTTGAAACAATAAAGAAGACGAAAGCTTCAAAAAAAAGCTCCTCGGTTGAAAGAAATTGATGGTTAATTTGGGGTTGACAACAGGTTACTTCCTTTTTTAGTAATTGTTAGAGTCCTCACTTTCCACAAAAGGTCACGAGTTCCACTAAACGACAAAGCGCATACAGGTGAGGTATCACAAGATAGGGGAATAGATTTGAACAGAAACGATTAATCCAAAAAAGATTGACAAAAAGAAGAACCACAAGAAAGATCCATGTAAAGAAGAACCTTAAAATTTCTCACAAAGAAGTTTAGACTACCTTGAATTTCATCAGAGTTGGGCAGTGTTACAAACTTAATCGGTCAACCCATGCAAGAGTTATGCCAGTATCTTCAAGGTACAACCAGAAAGTGATACATATATGGTTACTTTCCATGCAGGAATGTGGAATACAAGCCATCCAAGAGTTTAGGTTAATGTTGTATTCAGGACAAATTGCACTCAAGTTGAGTTGTACACTAAAACAGCAATAAGACCAAAGCCTTTATCCCAAATTTATGGCATCAGCAGGTAGGATTATGCACAAAGCGGCAAAGACCAAGATAATTAAGGGATCAGAGGACAGCTTTTCCTAGGGGCGAGGAGAGGAGATGAGGGGCAACCCAAGGGGCACAAAACCTAAGTTTTAGTATACTAAGAAAGTGGGAATTTTGCAACTTAAGCAGTGATTGGGATATTTGATTACTCTTTAATACATCTCTTATAGTTTTACGTTTTATCCATGAATGTATTAGGGCATTGTAGAGTTTATTATAAAATATATGGTAAATGACCAAAAAAAACTTCCTCGTGGTCCATGCAGAAAAAGGTACCCCTCACTCCTTTTTCTCTCTTTACTTTTTATTTGTTTTCATCCTTGTTTCTAGTTTCTACTAGGAATTGACATTTTGGTAACATATCCTCACTTAGAGCTCATACCAACGGATGGTGGTAAATGAATCAAAACATAAACTTGTGGCTCTTTAATACATCTCTTATAGTTTTACGTTTTATCCATGAATGTATTAGGGCATTGTAGAGTTTATTATAAAATATATGGTAAATGACCAAAAAAAACTTCCTCGTGGTCCATGCAGAAAAAGGTACCCCCTCACTCCTTTTTCTCTCTTTACTTTTTATTTGTTTTCATCCTTGTTTCTAGTTTCTACTAGGAATTGACATTTTGGTAACATGTCCTCACTTAGAGCTCATACCAACGGATGGTGGTAAATGAATCAAAACATAAACTTGTGGGTTCCCATTCTAACATGTTAAACGAGAGGGAAGTCTTGGTCCGTTGTACCTGGACATACAATGAATTTCGTGCGAAAGTTCTTATATGTAAGAGTGGTCATTGTGGATAAGAGAAAAAAAACGTGACTAACGTGGTTCAACCAGCTGGTGGTTTGTACATAAACGATATTACAATAATGAGATAAGACATTTCATGTGTATGCGGATGAATTTACATATACAATAATGAAATAAGACATTTCATGTGTATGCACATGGATTTACATATAAAACTGGTTTCTGGTTGGTCCAACTCGATATATATATATATATTTAACTCAAGGTTTCTGACCCAAAACTGATTAGCTTAGGTCCGTACTAGTATTAAGTATTAACTCAAAAAGGTAACCACTAGGTGAGGCTGAAATTAATGCAAAAAGTGTTGTGGAGTTGCATCCCTCACTCACTCACTTGGGGGCTTCTACAACTGGATTAGGATTTCCAAAGATTCCATATTTAGGCTTTGGTCGAGTTATAACTTGATATGAACGGGAAAATTGGAGCTAAACTGACTTTTATATCAGGATATAGATTTCCCTTAGCGAAATCTATTAGGAACGACCAAACAGGGTCAGTTCGGATGATTTCTAATGGCTCCCCCCAGTTCCTCGAATGATCCGTTCACAAATTTTATTATTATTAAATAGTATGATATATAAAAGCAGGAAAAGCTAAGATTTTGATGGCAATACCTTGGCCAAAAATGCACCAAATTCATCAAGCTTCTTTAAAGGTGTAATTAGATGAAATAATAATGGGAAGGTATCAATTATGAATGCATATTTATCAGAGTTTTTTGCTTTCTGTTTCAATTAAAAAAACTTTCTTTCCCCCTCTCCTTTAGCGTTTGACTCTAGTGATACAAGGTTAACTTGTGATTTCAAATTTCCCATTTAGTCATGTAATTTATTGCTTGTCCTGTCGTGATCTTCCATATCCTAGTTTCTACTCACATATCATGGTGTATTTTTATCTGTGTATATGTACCTATGACTTTATGCAAAGACATAGGTGAAATATACATACATAAATGTGTGTGCAATATATATACTATGTTGCCAGATGTCTAAGTGGGGATATATAAATTGGAAAGTAACACCCAACCCATGTCCCAAACAACAATAATTGTTCCATACTGTTTAAAATTAAGATCATCTCCAGGAATATATGTCGGTGCAAGACTGCAAGTATTTCTATCCCGATAGCGAGATCAGGAGATGGTTTAATATGAAATATTTTCCAAACATTGTAATTTTTGTTTATGGTCTCGATTCATGTATATGCCTTCACTATTGATGATCTTCCCCTACTCTAGGAAGTAGTTTATGATGTTTATCTAATATTATGGTTACTGCAAGTCACAGTGTTTGTCTATGATCTTAATCCACTATATCCTAATATCCAGGACTCTTAAACTCGGATTTTGACAATGACTTGTTACTTTTATGTATTAATAGCATATTTTTGTTACTGGTTAGTTACCAATAATATAAAATCGACTATCCCTTGACCGTATTTTAACAAGTTGCAAATGGTAACCACTCTCGAATTCTGATAGATCTAGCAAAGGAGGTAACAAACTGAGCATTTTTGTTTCGGAGATGAGTAGCAGTAAAGCAGCAGCCAAACATTCTGGTGGGTGGAGAAAGGTGATATTTGGTCATGTGTTGTTGGTTCTTCTGAACTTTGTTTTTCTTACCAGGCACCCTAGCCACCTTAAAAGTGTGATATGCTCCACCTTGACACAATGCTTGAGTTTTGCTAGCTTCATAAACAAAAACATCCATGGAAATGGGAAGTACAACAGACTCTTGTAGTTATCATTTATCACCTATTCATCTTTAGACAGGTTTTATTCCATGTTATAGATCTTTTCCTCAATTTACAACATTTGTTCTGAAGCGGGAGGTATGAAGCAAACTTCATTCGAGTTATTTTCTTTACTGGTAGAACTAGTGTTGTGCAACAAGACATTGCAACTATTTTAGGAAACGAATCTTATCATCGCCATCCCCACATACATATAAAATCCGCAGGTCCATACGTCTCGATAGATATCCCGTTCCATAAATAGAGTGTTCGAAATTATTGAAACTTTTTGGAGATTGGATGCAGTTACTAATTCATGATCTGGCATGTACGAAAGGAAAACTCCTTTAATTGATTCTACGAGAATTTTTATGAAACCCTTTCATTCACTTCTCTTCCATGAAGTTTCATTTTCCTGTAATGTGTCCTCATTTTGGTCTAATACTTCTTATAATTGTTCATATATATTCCTAATTTATTGCTCATTCCTCAGGTTTGCATCCTTTGCTTTCAATTTCATTGATACTTGTCCTTTATACTGTTCAGGTTCTGATTTTCTGAAAGATTCTAGGATTCTGATTGAAATTTGTTGATTACAGAAATTGACAGGGGGAGTACTTGTTTCTAGGAACAAGGAATATATTGTTTTTTACAGGGGAAATGACTACTTAACACCTTCCATAAGGGATGTTTTGGTAGAAAAGCAGAATGCCTCAACTGCTAAGCATGATGAGGAAGAAGCAGCTCGGCTAAGAGCATCTACTATAGTTGTTTCCGATGCTAGAACTTCCAGGGGTCCACTGCTAGCTGGTACTCTTGCAGAAACTCTGGAAGCAAATACTCGCTGGGGAAACCAACCAAGTAGTGAGGATAGAGAGAAGATGAAGAGAGATTTAGCTTTAGCTAAACATGCTTCTCATGTTAGAAATCTTGAGCGAAGACTAGATATTGTAAGTTATCCATATGAGAAATTCATAAGTTAAAATATTATTTTTGCAAATTATATATTCATGTGCAGAAAGTAAATTGAAAGTATCCAAATTTTAGTATCTCAAGCATTAGGAATGAAACTTACATTGATCACTCATATTACCAGGCAAAAGCAAAAGTAAGGAAGGCAGAGCGTGCTTTAGCAAAAGTTCAAGATTTCCTAAATCCAGCAGAAATACCAACTGATCTAGAAACTGTTACCGACGAGGAGCGATTCTTGTTTCGCAATATGGGCCTCAAGATGAGAGGATTTCTACTTCTAGGTAAGGCTATGATAATTGTTTTATTCACTTTCTTTTAGTTTGTAAAGGAATAATCAATCCTTGATTGGCATAGCATTTTCCTGGATGTATGCCAAATAGAAAATAGTTCTGAGAGCAAGTCTTGTGTTTCCTGTTCAGGGAGAAGAGGTGTCTTTGATGGTACTGTTGAGAACATGCACTTACACTGGAAACATAGAGAACTAGTGAAAATTATTGTGAAGGGAAAAACTTTTGGACAAGTTAAGCACATTGCGATATCTCTCGAGGCTGAGAGTGGGGGAGTGCTAATATCTCTTGATAAGACCACTAAAGGATATGCAATTGTTATTTATCGTGGTAAGAATTATTCCCAGCCAAACATCCTGAGACCTAAGAATCTTTTGACAAGGAGACAAGCTCTAGCACGTTCTATAGAGCTTCAGAGGCGTGAGGTAATATCAAACTGCTTACTGACTACCTCACTATGGTTTCCTCCCATAAGTTAATTTTCCTGTCAATGGCCTCTAATTGTTTTCACTGTTCGATGTTTTTGCAGGCACTCAACCATCATATTTCTGGTCTGCAGAAAAGAATTGAGATGCTGAAGTCTCATCTAGTATGACCTCTTCCCTGTGATTGCTTTTTCTTCTTGTTATAATATTATCATACCTTATGAAACTGTAAGATATGTGATAAAATTTCTAACAGCTACTTGCTACCCATCGCTTCCTTACAGGATGAAGTTGAGTCTGGTGAAAATTTGGGCAATGAGCACTTTAACTTCAAGGGCGAAGATACTTATCATTCTGATGATGATATGGAGGTGAGGATTCAGTTAATTTGTTTACGACACAATAGTCTTTTCTCAATGTTTTGAATAATATAATTGCAAGCATCTAATAATCTAATAATGACATGAAAGCAAGATGGACTGCTACTTGACAATTTAGAGTGACACTTTTTGGGAGACTAGTTTAAACATTTCCCGTGCAAAGCAGGTTTGGTTTTAATTTCTAACCTACTGAAGATGAATAAATCATGGGCTTTCTTAGTGGAGTATGGTTAACTCCAGCTTTATTTCTCTGCCCTTTCCCTCGTATCAGTCGTTAAGTTAAATTGAACACAAGATGTACTTACTAATTTAAAAATGGAACTTTCTTAGCATAACACGGCACATCTTTTATCTAAATCTACATATGTTGGTCTCCCATCAGGGGTGGATCCACATTGAAAGGGGCCGCATATATGACCCTAGTGGCCAATGAGGAGACGTATATATATATATATATATATATATATATATATATATATATGTGTGTGTGTGTGTGTGTGTGTGTGTGTGTGTGTACACACACACACACACACACTCACACACACGTACACTCCTAACGGTCCCGAGGCTCGAACCACCACCCCCCCTCCCCTGACCAGGCCGGATGCTTGCTGCACTTTTCGGTGGTGATGTGAAATTTTGATTTGATCTTGGATGAAGATTCTCTCGTTTCAGTAGACAAACAACTAACCACAGTTATATTTTTCTGGAATCCGAATCATGCAAAGATTTCCTTGAAATGTATGTACTTCATAGGTCCGTCTGTCTAATTCCTAGCACATGTTTGTATCAGGATGAAGGAGAAGAGGCCTATCTTAGAACCTATGGTAGTGGTGATGAAGATGGCGATGCTTCTATAGAGACTTATTAAATAGATCTCAGAGACGAGATGTGCATGAGAAAGCAATGTCTATAGACATACTCAGATTTCGCTTCTTGTTTCCTCACTGTCTGGCACATGGAGGTTTCAAATTCACGAAAGCTGCTTTAGCATCAGAATTGAACGGAAAAAGAAGAAGTAATGTTCTTGTCAGATATACTCTCCTATTATCATGCTGAATACTCGTCTGCAGCAACTGCCTGCTCGTTACCTTCCCCGAGTTTCTGAAAGCTGGCTTCACTTCATCAGCGTCCAAGTTTTTTCGGCAGTCAGATTGCCCTATTAATCTATATTGGCATCATGTTATTCTTTTTGTATATTGAGATCTGTTCATCAATTGAGAAGTGTCCATGTTCAGTTGTAAACAACAACACTTTGTATGACTGACTTTTGTTGCCATGGTTGTGATCTTCATCGTTCCGAGTTCGATTTTTCTTTCTTTTTTCTTTTATTCGAAGATCCGAAATTAAAGTTTAGATATATAATAAAGTATGTTGTTTTTGTTGTAAATTGAACGCTCACAGAAATAAGAGCATAGTACTTTGTTCAAGCATCAGAATGCATAATAATGTCATTCCGTGACTGTTGCTGTGGTTGATTCCTTGCGCTTTTTTATGTTTTAAATATTTTTATTAATCCTTTGAAATAAATACAAGTACATTTTTTGCTTGCAAATTTGTAATGCAGTTTGGAGCAACAAATTTGCAGGGGTGCTGCGTCAACATAAAATTGTCTTTACTGCAAATTTGATGCTTGCAAATTTATTGTGAACATTCATTTGTCAGGTTACTTGACTTGATCCCGAACATTAGAAGTAAAATTAGTTTTGTTGGAGTTAATTGTAACTAACTAGTTGATTCTGCTCACCCAACAGATAGAGAGATCTTTATCTAAGAGTAAGGTCAAAAGAGAAACTTGTGTTTGAGCTACAGTCATCAGTGAGTTTCTATGGTCATTTTCCGCCATGAGCGAGACGAAGAGGCAGTCCAGAGATCTAAGGTTTTCACTTTCGCGATAAGTCCTCTGTCCTACTACAGGTGCTGCGACAACCTTTACCAAGTCCGAACGATTGTCGACCACCAGATCCGCTGGTCTGCTATATTTACCCTAGCCCACAAGCACAAATCTTCGGCGCGGAATATAATCCCGTGCATATTCTACATTATAGCCTGCAACTGATTCCGCTTCCGCTTCTGGGAGATCAGACGGAGCTCGATTAGTTTCTAGTAGACGAGGAATAAGGAACATAACCAATACGTCTCTAATATCCCTTCCTTGAGGGCAATTCCGTGGGGCGCTCTTTCGTGCTTTTTGCGTATGTAGCACTCGGTTTTTAGCGCGCAATTGCCTCTCCTTCTCCCCTCAAACCTTGTTCCGAGCAACTCCGCTCAATTCCCAGTGGCACTTTGATCCGGCTGCGCTTTTCCCGGAAAGCACGAGCATACAGATTCGTATTGTTCGTTCGGACAATACTATTGTATCCAGAATCACCAAGGCCGTCATGGCAAGTACTAAAAGAGCACTGAGTTGTTGATCCGCAAGCTCCCCTTCCAGCGCCTGACTGAGTTGTTGATCCGCAAGCTCCCCTTCCAGCGCCTGGTCCGAGAAATCGCCCAGGACTTCAAGAGCGCCTGATCCGAGAGATCTTCCAAGACTCTCCAGGAGACGAGAGGACTCTTCCACCAACATCTACACTGTCCACGCCAAGAAGGTGACCATAATTTCAAAGTCTTTCGTGTGAGAGCTGCATTGGCTCTAACACGAATGCATCACTTATCACATCAAAGCAACCAATAGCTGCAGAGTAGAATACAGCTTTGAATCAACCATTTTATCTCAAATATTATCAAGTCTAACAAACCCATGTTCGATATGACTGAATAACTGATTAGTTAGTATTACAAGTGACACGATCACCACTTGGCTCTGCTTCAACACAATCTTCCAAACTGGAGTTCCAACAAATGGGAACTTCTTGTGTAGAGCAACTTACAGTTAAGTTTGTTACATATGCTGCATAATTCCATTGACTAAACAATAGCTGGAACTTGAATGGTATTACTAATCTAACCTAATCTCAAATAAAACAAATTTAATTTACTCCCTTTATCCAAAAAATAGTACATCCCGCAAGAAAACAGATTGATGTACAACATACATGGTTCCCAAACTTGCCATCCAAATAAGCGCCGAAGGTTCAGGTTATTCGCCTATCTCCAGCACGGGTCTGAGAGCAAAACCAGCTAAGGTCCGGCAACCCCTGAAGCTGGCCTATCGCAGCAATGGCAACATCCTAAAGTAATCAAAGATTTAACCATAAACTTATGAGAGGAGCAAACTTATGAATCACAAAGGTGATGGTAAGAAGAAAAATAAATAAATAAATGTATTGCCATCTGGCAATCAAGCAGTATGTGACTTATAATCGCAATTAAAGAACAGAGGGGGAGAGGTTTATTCGTGCCTTGTCAATTATGAAGTTTCTCGCGGTCTCCTTTATTGTTGCAGCATCAACAGCATCTATCCGAGCGAAAAGCTCTAGAAATGGTACTACTCGCCCATATGTCAACATCTGTGACAAAAGATGGAAATATTCATTTCAAGCTTTTGAAACAGCAAGCTAAGATTGTGCTTAAATCCGCAGCGCAGTGTTCCTTTTTTACTACCTAAACGCAATAATGTTTCCTGTGCAGAACTAATAAAGCAGAAACACCTTATTATGCATCCCAGCTTACCTGGCGCCCATTATTCTCAGCAACTGCAGTAGACCCATCAATATGGAGCAAAAGACAAGATTTTAGCTGGAAAAAAAAAAAGCAACGTTGACGACAATGAGATTTATCCAGAGATAAAAATATACAACATTCAACTTGAAATATCAGGTTTCAGGTCCAAACAAGAAAATTGGAAACCAAATAGCTACATGATAGTTATAGCTAACACCAAATGTACTGACTTTTGCTACATTTACCTCACGAGAGAGATAGTTCCTATCTGTCGTTGGTGTTAAAAGGGAGAGCTGCAAGGAGCCCCTCAGCGAACCCTTGTACAAGGGGACTGTATCGGGTCAACTCTATGGTGTACCAGTTGTTATGCTAATAGCAGCTCTGGACAGTTGGTATGGTAGAACAGCTGCTAACTTGGAAAGTGGAAACAAAGAGGTGCCATGAAGATCCTCCTGAGAAAGGTTTAAGAGACTTTTAAATTTCGCTTCACGGGCCTAAGGAGAAAAGGAGCTATCTTTCAGGATTGGTTGTCAATCACTTAAGATGGCCAGGCAACATAGAAGTGGTCTCTAAGAACTAGAGGTAGTCCCTAAACACATTATCAAAAAGTAGATGATAAGCTTAATATACATCATATGATGTCAAAAGCAACAATCCCCAACTTCTGAAACAATTTCCCTTTAGTCAATGATTTCGTGCCAAGCATATAACCTTTAATTAGGGCCCACTACCAGATCTCCATGAAGTTTGCAAACTTGATGAGGAGAGTGTGGGAGTCCAGGCGGTGGTTTCATATAAACTTCCTCTTGTAGATCTCCATAAAGAAATGCATTTTTGACACCATTTGATGCAGTTTCCATTGACGAATAGCAGCAACTGCAATCAAAGTCCGTATAGTAGTCATACGAGCAACTGGGGCAAACGTTTCTTCATAGTCAATATCGTATTCTTGGGTGAAACCTTTTGCAACTAGACGGGCCTTATATCGATCAACAGAACCATCAGACTTTGTTTTTATTTTATAAATCCATTTACATCGTACAATGGATTTACCAGGAGGAAGATCTACAAGATCCCATGTGTGAGTATCTTGTAGAGCAGTTAGTTCTTCTATCATGGCTTGTTGCCAAAGTGGGTCAGAGGAGGCCTCACGATAGGTTGTTGGTTCATGAAGGGATAAAAGAGCAGACAAATAACAATGATAATCTGTCAGATAAGCAGGTTGGTGTTTATCACGAACAGGACGAGTTAAATTTGAAGGGACTGGATCAGTTTCTGAAGAGAGTTTCTGAATGCAACACGGGAAAGCGCTGGCAACAACATAAAGGATAGGGTCCATGTAGCTGCTACACCTGCCCACTGAGCAGCAGGTTCGGCATCTACTACAAAAGAGAGAATCCACTTCATCAGCTCACTTTGCTCGCCTCCGCTAGACAGCGTGTGGAATGGCCGAGAGCGGACCCTTTTGGATATATAATCCAAGCCGAGAGTGGACTTACGTGAATAGCCGTCTGATGGAAAACAACTTTCACGTTCGGTTCAGAGAGCACTTTTTCGTTGAGAATTCCTCGCTCCCTTTTGTGTGAATTCCCCAGCGGCGAATTCACAACTTGTGGGGCCCTATCTATTCAATCTCTCGAGCCCCGAAGAAAACCCCCCTCCCTCGGACTCAATCTCTCTTTTGACTCAATATATGTGGGCACCTGATATCTATGAGGGTTCACCCACCCCGGTGACAGCATTCCTTTCTATTGCGCCTAAAATTTCTATTTCTGCAAATATATCACGTCTTTCTATTGTTGGTTCCTATGGAGGTACATTGCAACAAATCTTCTTTTTCTGCAGCATTGCTTCTATGATCTTAGGAGCACTGGCCGCCATGGCCCAAACGAAAGTCAAAAGACCTCTAGCTCATAGTTCGATTGAACATGTAGGTTATATTCGTACTGGTTTATCATGTGGAACCATAGAAGGAATTCAATCACTACTAATTGGTATATTTATTTATGCATCAATGACGATAGATGCATTCGCCATAGTTCCAGCATTACGGCAAACCCGTGTCAAATATATAGCGGATTTGGGCGCTCTAGCCAAAACGAATCCTATTTCAGCTATGACCTTCTCCATTACAATGTTCTCATACGCAGGAATACCCCCGTTAGCCGGCTTTTGTAGCAAATTCTATTTGTTCTTCGCCGCTTTGGGTTGTGGGGCTTACTTCCTAGCCCCAGTGGGAGTAGTGACTAGCGTTATAGGTCGTTGGGCGGCCGGAAGGTTGCCATGAGTAAGGTTGGGGGACCGAAGGACCGTCCGGACACGTAGCTTACCGAATCAGTTGCGACACGGATGGGAATGCATGCTACTACAGAATCAACGCTTGAGATTCTATAGGCATGGTTGCAACCAAAACAAGAGCTAGCTTCGTCATGTTCTTCGACTGAACATACATATAGAAGACCCTCCGGTCGCCTCTGTACCAGTAGTTGAGTGGCTTGCTACTTTCAATCAGAAAAGGAAGATTGAGCAAGTCAAGGGCGCAGCGAAGTTATCCCTCTTCTCAGGTAACCCGCCACCGGTCATATAGAGCGCTCCGCCCGTCACCGCATATGTAGCAAAAGAGGGAGTTGGGAAGGAAGAACAACCGTTTGACTTTGGCACATGAGGTGGCGGGTTTGGCTAGGTAACATAATGAAAATGTATCGGACTGCAAATCCTGGAATGACGGTTCGACCCCGTCCTTGGCCTCGGGGAGTGGACGGTTCGTATGACTACTATACGAACTTTGATTGCAGTTGCTTCTATTCGTCAATGGAAACTGCATCAAATGGATGTCAAAAATGCATTTCTTCATGGAGATCTACAAGAGGAAGTTTATATGAAACCACCCCCGGTCTCCCACACTCTCCTCATCAAGTTTGCAAACTCCTGCATTATCTTTCAGGATTGGTTGCCAATCACTTAAGATGGCCAGGCAACATAGAAGTGGTCTCTAAGAACTAGAGGTAGTCCCTAAACACATTATCAAAAAGTAGATGATAAGCTTAATATACATCATATGATGTCAAAAGCAACAATCCCCAACTTCTGAAACAATTTCCCTTTAGTCAATGATTTCGTGCCAAGCATATAACCTTTAATTAGGGCCCACTACCAGATCGATGCTCTCCTGCCAAAAATCTAATATTTAATTAGGGCCCACTACCAGATCGAAGCTTGTGATGATGCCAAGTTCTCCATCTGAAATTAGTTTGTACACTTCCCACCCCAGTTCCTTCTCCCTTCTTCCCTATTTACCAAGTCATGCTTATGTCGATTATCACTGCCTTAATGGTTCTCTTTCTAGTGAAAGATATCAACAAGCATCAGATATAGAGACATGAATCAGGTAGGAAGATTTGAAATGGTTGAGGATTCATTTGCTAACAGTGAGACTTTTGCTGGAAGAAGGATATTTTTGCCACTAGGATTCAGATCTCTCCATAACTAAATGTAGGTGCTAGGACAGAAAAAGAAAAGCGTAATAAGTAAACAAACAAGTAGTGTAAGTAACAGACTAAAGGAGCAAATGCGCAGTAAACAAATAGCTAGACAGCATGACAAATACTGACATGTCAAAGACAACTGAACCCCATTGACCCAAAAACTTTGCTCATACAAACATGATGCCATTATTTTCTTCAGATCACCAAGCAAATAATTTTTCCCATAGCATTAGCGGAAAACTATAAGATGGAATGGTTAGAGCAAAAGTTTAATCAATCTTTCTAGTGGCTACAAGTTCAAAGTACATTGTCAAGTTGCAAAAGAAACTGGCGAAGGGCCCAGGTAATAAAATAAATAAAGTATAAAGTTCATTGTTCATTCGCTCAAGTCTCAAGATATGTGCCTTCTCAGAAATTCAAGTTTAAAATATGTTGGAGCCACTAGCCATAATTGTCAAATAGTAGAACATGGTGTACAAATTCAAAGGCAAAACATTCAAATCCAGCAGAAATATATTAGACCTTCACCTACCGAAAAAGTACCAATTACCTGGTTTCGAGCTCGCACTAGTTCTTCTTCTGATACTTGGTATGCCAGTCTCCTAATCTCTTGCATTAAAACACTTGACAAGTCATGCACAGTACCAGGCTGCAATCAATGTAAGTTTAGTTCATTTGATAGGTGACAATTCGTAAAATAAAGAGCGAGTGATATGTATCATATACTAATCAGATTATCATTTTACTTCGACGCAAAAACCTGGGTTTCATAGATCAATAATATTTTATATCAATTATAAGCTAAGAAGCACGGATACTCCAAAAATCATGACGTGCCTATGTCGTGTCGGACACACAGACACACCAAAATAGGTGCCGAATCCGTGTTGTCATGTCTGAAACGTGCCGTGCCGAATCAGTGTTCCGAATCTGTCTGTGCAACATATATTGTAAGTTACATTTATTTTTCTTAGTCAATACATGATAGCTAGGCTACTACGGTTTGTATGCCAATCTTGCAGCAGTAAAGCAGAAAGAAAAGCCAGTATCAAACATACTTTAAGAAAAACAATCATTGTGGTCCTCAAAACAGATTGCATCATGTGTAATGCCTCTCTAATGAAGCTTAAATCTCTATAAGATGATTATGGACAGATTTGTAGTTCCAATGGGTCATCTGATGAAGCTCGTATCAGAGATGTTTAGGAGAGAAGCAAACTACCTGAGCTTATTCAGCATATTACAAATATGCTACTCAATAGGGTCAAAGTAAAGAATATATAATTGATCAACTCAAAGAAAGAAAGTAATAGGCTGGCACAAATGCATATTACAACGAGTCAGAAATGGTGATTTATCGGATAAGTTTCTTTGACAGACAAATATACAAAGTTTTAAGTAACTTAACAACAGGACTTACCGTGGCAGTGGCATAGACGCCCCACAGTCCTGTATCACGATAGTTCGTATTAAAACCCATTACACTGTCAGCCAAGTCGTCTGTGCTGACTCGCTGAGCTAGCTGAGATCTGAGAAAATTCCATTAAACAAAAAGTCATATGTTTTACAAAGTGAACTATATAATTGCCCAATACGTGTGCTTAGAAGAAAAAAAAGTTGGAAACAGAGAACTTCCGCTCACCCTGAACAATTGCCTACTCCAACGCTTTTGTTCCAAGACCCCAACAAGGTTTGCATCACCATAAGAGGAATTGAGATAGGATCAACCCACGCTGCCCCTTTAAAGGCTATTGCCAAATGCACTAGAGGCATGTTGTCATTCTCCACTCTGACCTACAGACAAGTAAAAAAAAAAAAATTGAAACTTGATGAGAACTCAAGTGAAAACTAGCTCCATAAAAACTAAAATCAGAAAACAAGTATATATAATCAAAGCAACCTCGGAGCTGGTGAAGATAGCTGGGTTTGTCTCAACAATCTGATCTGCTGTAGTTGGATCCCTAGGAAACCACTTGAATGTTCCATTGATCATGTCCACAATTTGATCATGTTTAACTGCACCAGCGGCAGACACAACCTAGGCAAAAGAAAACATTCAACACATACAATACGTTTGTTTACAAAAGAAAGTGAGAGAAAGGAAAAGAAAATCAATGAGAATGTTATTCTCCATTCTTTGGTTGGTTGCAGATGGAATATCAGAAAGAAAGAGAAGATGCAAAAACTGAGCTTTTGAAATTTCTGTTAGGAGGGAAGTGGAAAATAGTAAGCCTAAAGGGACCTCCTTTCTTTACCAAATGGTTAAACTTTCTCACTACCCTTGTTTTCTTCATAATAGATGATCCACGAACACAATTATCATTCAAAGTATCAACCTTTTTTATTTCCTTTCTACACAAGCCTAAAAAAGATTGTCTTTACAACGATGATCGACGAAAGCAGAAAATGTACACAATTGAAAGGTAAACATTTTTTATTTCCTTTCTAGACAAGCCTAAAAAGCATAGTTTGCAGTATCGGCCGATACCAATACGGTTTGGCATGTCCCGATCCGATATTGACCGATATCGATACTTACTAAAAAGACCATGTTTCTATATATATATATTTTTTTTTCCTCTTCGTAATGAGCAAATGAATCTACAATGATGATCGACGAAATCAGAAAATCTACAGGATTCAAAATATCAGCCTTTTCTATTTCCTTTCTACACAAGCCTTATAAAGATCATCTTTTTACATCTTTTCTCCTCCACGAGCGAATGCATCTACAATGATGATCGAGGAAAACATAAAATCTACAAGAAAGATTGAAGCATCAACCATACCATCCTACCGCCCGTATAATGGGTCGAGATGTATCGCTGCAGATCGTTTTTCGAAATGCTCCGAATGTTCGCCAAGGGTCCCAATATCGTGTCCCCCAGCGGGTGATCCCTGAACGCCGCCATGTGCAAGTGGTCGAATATCACCTCCTCCATCTGCTCCTGCACCTATCCAACCAAAACAACACAAATAAGAACGAGGACGAAGACCGAGACCAACAAAAAAGAAGAAGAGTTGAGCACCTACAAACTCCATCTCTTGCTCAATGACCCCGCGCTCCCGCGCGATGGCTTGGTCGGGGAACCTGGAGTTCTGCAGTATGTCGGCGAGGATGTCGACGGCGGCGGGGAGGTCCGCGGACTGCACGTCGGCGAAGAAGGTGGTCTGCTCGCGGGAGGTGTAGGCGTTGAGCCTCCCGCCCATGTTCTCGACCTCCTCCTCGAGGGACCGGGCGGTGCGGCGGCCGGTGCCCTTGAAGATCATGTGCTCGAGGAAGTGCGCGGTGCCGTTGGTGCCGGGGAGCTCGAAGCGGCTCCCGGCGTCGATCCAGACGCCGACGGAGGCGGTGTGGGTGGCGGAGGAGGGGGCGGCCTGCGTGACCACGCGGATATCGTTGGGGAGGGTGGTGACGCAGACGGGCGGGGCCCGGAGGGAGGAGAGGTGGGACGGGTCGGGTCCCGGTATCGGGTCGGCGGTGGCGGTGGCGGTGGCGGCGGCGGAGAGGGAGAGGTAGCGGGTCCGGATCGTGGAGGAGAGCTTTTGACGGAGGCGGGAGAGTTGGGACGCCATGGATTATTTCTTGCAAAAACCCTAATTTCTTCAATTTAGGGGTTTTAGGAATAAAAGAATAAGTTGAAGAAGAAGAAGAAGAATTTCGATAAAGGCCCGGCTTTTGTATGCTTTTGTTACAAGAAAATAAAACACTAGCCTGGTCAAACTGGAAAAAAAAAAATATCTATTTGAAGCTGCTTGGCTTGCAAATCTGTTCTTTTTATATATAAATACTACTTTCTTCTCCTGACATTTTACTTTGTCTTTTTGTTGTTTTGTTAATATGTCCAATTTATTTGACAATGCTTATACCCAAAAGAAAATATATTATTAAAAAATTATCTAAAAATTTAGATTATATTAAAATAATTTATTTATATATTTTTTTTAGAACTTTAGATATATGTTTATATAATACCCAATGTAATTTAATTTAATATATTTTAATTAAAATATGTTGTAGATATGTTTATGATTTTAGATATAGTTAAAAGAATTTTAGAATATATTTTCTTTCTAAATGATATACCTATATACATATCTTAGAATAATTAAGAATTTTTTTTTTCATAATTGTGTGATGATATATATAGATAGAGACTTATTTTGGACCGTTTTCAAGTCTTTTATAATAGTAAAAATATTATTATTTTATTATTAAAATAGAAAGGGTATATCCAAAATTATAATTTTATAAGTTTTTTTTGTTTTGATTCTAGCCTGATCAATTTTTTTTTTCTTCGTCTCACTTTCAAGTCTACTTTCAAATATATGTTAAAAAGATGGTTTAAACAATAATTGTCACTTTTCAATAACAATTTAGTTAATTCACTATAATATCTTAATCAAGAAATTGTAATATTTTGATGAGAGAAGGAGAGAGAAAGGACTTTATATAAAGTCTTTATTCACTACAAAATTGTAATATTTTGATTTTAAATAATGGGTGCGCTTGAAACAAATGTACATAAAGTTGGCGGTTATGTAATACATGAAAAATAAATAAAAACTAGTTTGAAGTATATCCATGCAAAATGATCATTTTTCAAGGGCACGCATTCAATTACAAATCTTACAGAGCTATAAATACAGTAAATTATATGGTACAGTATGCATAAAATCCGACGTGTAAATAAAATTTGAGTTGTATCATAATTTATTTACCATAATTCAAAGTGCATCCCACTGTTTTACTATAATGTACAAATTTTCTCACTTTCGTCAAAAACTAACGGTCAACTTCGTTGATCGTTAATTTTTGACCGAAATATCCCTTCCCTCTTCCCAAGCCGAGGAGGAAAAACTGATAATAATGATGATTTGCTAGGGAGATTTCAGTCAAAAATTAACTGTCAATGGAGTTGACATTTAGTTTTTAACGGAAGTGAAATTTTTTGTACATTATGGTAAAACAGTAGGGTGCACTTGAATTAAGATAAATAAAGAGGGGTGCAACTCAACAGAGTAGAATTTTCAGTTCTAATCGCACACCTAAGAGCATCTCCAACCCTATTGTGAGTTTAGAAAAAATGGTTGTCACATAGGAATAACAAACTTTCATTCCAAAAGTTATTCTCCAATGCAAATGTAGAATAAAACATGAAGTTGACATGTCAATGACATGGCAAGGAGAATGCGAAGTTGGTTGTCTAGATCTAGACAATGCACTTCACAAAGTTAAAGAAATGGAGGAGTTGCTTTAGAAGTTGAAAAAAATACTTTTTATTGTCTCCTCAATACTTTTGCATTTGAGAGAGTTTTTCTATCTCATTGTCTTTTGAGATATAGTTTTGCCACATAAACAAGTGTCACGACCCGCACCCTGATTAGGGGCACGAGAACGTGGGTACGTCCAGCCTACGCCGCAGTGTCGGCGGTAGAACGCTGTATAGGTCATCTATAACATCTAACATCTAACAACAAGATATATAAACCTGTCATCTCCGCACGGAGGTATAACATAACAACTCAACTCTATATCTCAAACACAAGTCTAGGAAAGATAGAGCATGATATGGAATCAGACGAAAGGAAGAAACTGAATATATACATAGAGTTACCACACCACACAAAGTAGATGTCCAACACAATAAGTACAAGATCTGAAATATAACTAAGTCACAACTAACAATCGGAACAATCCGATACAAAATAAAAACTGTAAACACTAGACTAGACTAGGCACCCTCTACTGAGCTAGATGCTCCTCAGGCTCCTGAAGGTCACCCTCATGTGTCCCATAGAAGGTGGGGCAGTCACCATCATCATCTGTAATATTTTCAACAGGTCCAGTCAGGACAGGAACGAGCACAATACATCTCACGCAGTTCATATCATGTTGGAAAATGTAAAGCATGCATAGAGTAAGATACATGGACTGTAAAGAAATATATATAAAACGAGAGAGATTTGATAACTGGAAATATCTATATATATGATAAGTAAGAACTGTAGGTAAACTGTAATTTAGAGCACGAGATGGTTATATAAACGGGTTTAGGACATATACAAGATTTTACAAGATTTCACAAGAATTTGTACAAGATGGGATTTTGATCACATAACCATTTCCTACTCACCCTCCCCAATCAATACACAAGGATCCAGTCAAGTTACGTTACCTTATACAAGAGGTTTTTATCATGTTTGCTCACGTGATCATGAGAGTACAAGATTGCACAAGAGTATACATGAAAGCGGTGTACATGAAATACAAGATGTTCGTAAAAAGCATATGACAACTGTATCTGATGCACCCCGAGGGAGATAACATCGCATGACAAGATCCATATAGTACCAATCCGTGATAATGACGTGACAGCATCATGTAAGGTATTCTAGAACAAGAATATTGTCACCTCCACTTTTCGAATTAGGGGTATTTTCGTCATTTTCAAGTTTTATAATTTTTTTAGGAATTTTATTTGATTTTATATGATTTTTAGGAATTTATTTGGTTTGGTTTGGATTTTATCCAATTCGGACTCAAGTTGGAGACCCGGGTAGCCTGGACCCTAGTGGGACCCACATACTAGCTGGGCTTAGCCCACATACCATCCCAATTAGGCTAGAAACCATAAACCCAATTTTCCATGGCTTAATTTGTCATATTAGAGCTTAATTGGTTGATTATGAACAAACCGAACCAACCCGAAACAAACCGAACCCAAAACTAAGTCTATTGGGTTTGGGCTTATTGGATCCTACCCAAACCCATTTCCCCACACCATGGCCGGCCAAGAGAGCAGCCCCCCCCCTTTTCTTCTTCATTAAGTCACAACATCTCTCTCTCTTTCAAAACCATTTTTCTTCCAAGCTCTCCACTACACCAAAACAGATAATTCGTAACACATTTTTTTTATAATTAGTAACCGTTACTGTCTTATAACAATAATAACCGTTACAATAAATTAAAAAACGTTACTAAAATTCAAATTTTGATTTTATTTTTACTTGTGACACTAAAAAACCGTTCCTATGGAAAAATAAATCTACTGCACTCATTTTTCATATACCCCGAGTCCCGACATCAAAGTGTTACAAGTGAGAAAATCTGCTGCACTCATTTTTCAAGTATCCCGAGTCTCGAGCTTTTCCTCTCTCTAACCTAATTCTCTCCTCCCACTCCTTAATTTCTTCCTCTTCTCTATAAAAAAATTAGGGTTTCGAGATTCTGAGTCTCCAATTCCAAGCTCACCGATGTCAACAACGAAGGGGAGTGACAACGAAGAGGAATGGCTCTGAATCGTGCAGATCCAGCTCTCCCGGGCGTTGTCGGTCTCCCGTTCGGAACGCCGTCGTACGGACAGGTCGGTCCTCTGATTGCCTCTAGGGGTTCTGTGCGGGGGGGGGGGGGGGGGGGGTGCGCTCGCCCCCGTCCACGTCAGCGCGTGGGAGCTGCTGTCGTACCTCTGCATCAAGGACACTCCCAATGTAAGTGCACTGTTCGATAAAATGCTTGAATGGAATTTTGTTTTGTTATATACTCTTTTGCCATCTGGGCATTGTCGTTTTGTGTATTAATTTAGGTTTTACTGCAATTTTAGGGTTTGGGTTCGGTTGTGCAGTCACTAAAGCTGAAATATTTGGTTGAAAATAGTTTATAAATTTATATTGTGCTGGTTTTTGTTAAATGGACATGAACTTGATATAATATATACATGTGTAGTGTCCAACACAATGTGGCATGGACACAAAAATGACATTTGGTTCGTGCTTCCTTGTCTATAATGGGTTTCTTGTTGGCAAATTAGTATTGTAATTGACAAAAAAAGTCTACTTTTTCATATTGGGAGTATCGATGGGTTTTGTTCAGGATATTTAGGACATGTTATAGTATTGGCAATATTTTTCATAAGCCTTAGCAGCAGAAAGAAAAGAAAAGCACGAGCGTTTGGGATAGCTATTTCCGGTATGATGGATTTTAACCCAGTCTGGAGTCATACTCTCTCAGTACAATGTTTTAGTTTTTCTTTCTCTCACCCACAAGGCCTCAGCTTTTTCACAAGGTAAAGTTCCCCTATTATATGTTCTCAAACAACATGGCATTCTTTCTCAATTTTTATTGTTTGGATAGTAACATTTCCTGAATGTATCACAAACACAGTGCATACAAAATTACTAAGCCAAAAGAGACAAATGATTGGAAGCAAAAGACTAGTAGTTCCAGGCAATGACAAGAGATAAATCAAGACTCTTTGAGCAGAATGGGTGAAATTCAGAGCTCTAATTTTATCTAAAAAATTGGATGGTAATGCAACTTCTACAAGTTTTAAAGCAGTGACGTGACAAAAGGAATTGGCATCAATGGTAGTTAAACTGTTAAACAAACATATGGAAGCTGCTTCACATCAGACATTTACATGGGACGAGTAATATTCCCCGGCCTTTTCAGATGTAAACAAAATATCCAATGGCTTTCCATTCTCAGCTTCATTTGGAAAATAATGTGCATTGGGCTTTCCCTTCTCAACTTCGTTGGACAAATTTGCAAAGGGCTCTGAAACAGGAATTGGTGTCAGACCAGCAACCAGAAAGTTGGTTGTAGTTGAACCTGAAACCCATACCAATACTAAATGACTATCTGATAAAGGTAACTACTGAGTTCTTATTGTTCTCTTAGACTTACAAATAAATTAATCCCCCACATTTCTCTCCGTAGTACATGTTAAAATAATGAAATTTATCAATCCAATCTTCCTAGGACTTGTAAATTCTATGATCTATAGTTCAAATTATAATTGTGAATTGGCTTAATAGCACACTAATACCCTCAACTATCCAACTTTGGCACTTTAATATCCTGAATTTTTTTTTAACAAGTTAATAATGATTTTTTTCTTTGTTTTTGGCACGTTAGTCTCTCCATTAACCTGCCGTCATATTTAATGGTCATGTGTTTTGGACATTTTTGCCCTCAAGAAATTTTAAATTTTACTTCAATAAAAAGTAATCAATAAAAATCAATTTGGAAATTAAAAAACAAAATCAGCTTCACCTATCCTAACCCTAACCCTAGGCCCATGTCCAACCACCACCACCACCACCGCCACCTTCCTCCCTTCTCCTGCTGCTGGGAGGAACAGTGGTGGTTGATAGAGATGAGGATGGGGTATGGTTATTTAAGGTCATTTTGTATCTACATTTACCTATAACTGCTAAAAAAGTGATAGTTCAGACCTTCAGGATATTGAAGTGATAAAATTTTAGGGTATCAACTTGTCAAAAGAACAATATGGGGTATTAAAGTGCAAAAGTTGGATGATGTACGACATTTAAGTGCCAAAGTTTGGATGTGTTGAATCCTAATTAATCGTCTTGTCCCAAAATCCATCCAATTACACTAAAGGTTAGGACCTTTCCGAAGCGAAGCGAGTCTGAATTGTTTCTGGCAATTCTGTCCGATATTGTTTGCATGTTATTATGGAGAAAGATTAATAATATGCATCTTCATATTTAGTTTTCCATTAGTCTGAGTTCCAATCTGATGTATTTAACCCCTTAAAACTGTAATGGGTGTATATAGCTTTGACATGTTGATACTAAAACCAATGTATTTTAAACTGACTGCATATAGCATCAAGTTATCATGGTGACTAACATGTCAAATTTCTAGACAATGAAACTGAATAGTGAGTGCCAAACAAACAAGACATCAAGAATGGGACAATCTGATTTCTCAAACCCTGGTGTAGAAATGGGCACGAGCTTCTGTTTAAGACTGGGCATTGCGTATGTGTCTAGTGTTGTAGGAAGTTCCTATAAGCAAGGATGGAAAGTTGATGAAACATGGAACTGCCTTTATAATCCAGGCCTTCATATGGTAGCGTGATATTAGAAAATTAAAAGCTGGGATCTATCTCCTCTACATGTGTGCTTTGATACTATGCTGGTTATTGCCATATATAGCTATAATGGTTTTTATTCTATCTTATTATTTTCATGCCCATAGTCGTTTCATAAGTCACTGGGTAAATCTCATGGAGCTGTATTTTATTAACCAGGTAACAACAATGAGAATCAATTTTATAGTTGATGAGCAAAATGGTGGCAATTCCATGAGGGATATAACAGCTGCTACTCGTGTAAAAAGTAATGAAACCGACAAGAATAGGAGCTGGCTTGTCTCTTGCCTCCTTCAAATGTACAGTAGAAGGTGAATTTGCTTTGTTATATTATTTGTTCCCATCGTGTTAGACTACATAATGGGCCTTTATATAGTCTCACTAGAATTAATCAAATATAATTTACTGCCAGCTATCAACTGTCAATTCTTCTATATATGCAGTACATTTGTCAATTGGTTGGCTTATTATTCGACGTAGATATGCATATTTTCTCATTTGATTTTGTTTTGCTATATGTAGAATTTATACATGTCCAGATCCTTATTGTCTATCATTAATCTTATAGACTTCTCAAGGCATATATTCCTTGGGTTGTTTCGATGTTTTACAGTGATTCATTTTAAACTCAAGGATTGCTACTTTAACTATATCATAATGACTGCCTTCAAGGAAGGTTGTCGGACAATGAATAGAGTTATTTCAGGACAAGAGGAACAATTAATCTTACAATACACTTTCTATATTGTGTGATACCATGTGATATATATCACCTGATTCGGTGTATCATCCAGGTTAACCTGAATTTAAATGGTTTAAGCCCACTTTTAACTGCTTTAGAGATTAATGTTCTTTTGTAGCTGAGTCCATTGGCAACTTGCCCACAATTTTGTCATCTGGAATATGACCGAGTTATTTCAGGATTTTTTTTAAGAATGCAAATTTGGTAGCTGTATAAACAATTTGTTATCAATTTAATTTTAATCTTTACGCTAGTCAGAACTATATTTTGTATCTTTCCACAATCACTACTCGTTCCATTTTCTTAGTTTGTTACTCATGTTAATGATCCACAATTGGGATCTACGGTCATGATTTTGTAATGTGCATGTAAGTGGCTACTTTAACGTAGTAGTTCGACAGTTTGAAACACTTGATTGCCCATGTCAATCGTCCTTATTCTGATAATCATATCACCCTTGTGAATATTATATATATGGATGTTGAGGAGAAAGATGATCTCTGTTAGAGATCAATGGTTATCATGGGTACCATTCTTTCATAAAACATATATGATGTATTCATGGATAAATGAACTTTTGGTTTCCTTTTCAGGACATATGTTGGTTTATCACTTTGTTCATTAGTCTGCTTGCGGACAAACATGTTGCTGCTATTTGACTTCTGCTACTAATTATGTAGTCTTAAACTTTCATGTTATTCGTTCTTCACATCTCAATCTATTTTCACCTTGCCTAAACATGTTATATTTTGCAGATATCTGCTCCGTACAAGTGCTTTAGAATTGTTTATGGTTGATCGGTCGAACTTTTTCTTTGATTTTGGGGTAAGGATTATGCAAGTTGACATTTCTGAAAGTGACCTTGTATTCAATTCACATATGTTCTATTAACATGGCGGTCCTTTAAGACTTGGAGTTCTGATCAAATTTGTTTGGAGTTACTACAGAGTATGGAAGTGCGGAAGAAAGCATACCGGGCTATAGTGCAAGCACGACCTCCTCATTTGAACAATATCTATCTGGCTGCACAAGTAAACACCTTTCCCGAGGAAGAAATATTTTGTTGTTGGATATGGATGTCCATCTTATACCATTTTCTCATGCAGCTACTTCATTTTTTGTAAAGGCCTGAGCAACTTTTTAAAAGAACTCAGCTAATGGAGCGATGGGCTCGGTGGGAGGTAATACTGCACTTCGAATCATCCCATTGTGTGTGTGTGTCTGTGCGCACACGGGTGTTATGTTATGTGCTTGTAAGCAATCCTCTGCCCATTGTAATTTTGACATTGGCACCTACCAGTCTGTGTAGGGATGCAAACACTGGCAGAGACAATTCAAACATGTACAATAGAACACATACGACTGATTCCTCAGTTGTATTTTAAATTAAGAGCTGAGTAGTCTGCACATACAGACACATACATACTGATTCCAGCTCATTGTTATTGAAGTTGAGAGCGAATTAATTAATACTAGTATTTCTGCAGATAAGCAATTTTGAATATCTTATGGAGCTAAATACTATGGCTGGGCGTACTTACAATGACATTACACAGGTTTATTTGCTTAACTATTTTTCAGACTATCACCCGGTTCATTGCATACTACCATGACTGATAATCCATGTGCTTTTTGCAGTATCCTGTTTTTCCCTGGATCTTAGCAGATTACTCCTCTAAGATGTTGGATCTAGGTGATCCTTCCTCATACAGGGACCTTTCTAAGGTGGATGTAATTATTAGTTTACCTTTTCCTCTGCGAGCGTTTTCTTTTCTTTTTTCTCACTAGGATTCTTAGTATCTTGCAGCCAGTTGGTGCATTAAATCCTGACCGACTAGAAAAGTTCCAAGAGAGGTATTCTAGCTTTGAAGACCCAGTCATCCCCAAGTTCCATTATGGCTCACACTATTCCAGCGCAGGAACAGTAAGTATTTTCCTTTTCTGCTCAATAAGTACATTGGACAGTAAACTAGTAACTACAAGGGAAAGCCCATGAATCTTTGTGTGCGTTTGTGATCTCTTGTGCAATTCCTAGTATACTCTTATCATTTTCAACTCCAAAATATAGTAGTGCGCTCCTAAATTACCGTGTCGTGTGCTACACGTGTCCGTGCAACATATGGATTCAAACAGCCTGACTCCAAAATTTTGGGTTAAATGCTTTGTTGTTCTTATTGTTCTGTTGCGTCAGCCTTTGAAAGGTACTGTTGTTCAAACCCTAGGGAGAATTCTAGGGTTTCGTTTGAGAATTTCATGGAACTTATTCCTGGGCAGAGTGTTTAGTTTACTGCATCTTTCCCTTGTTTGTTAAGATACTCATCTCTATTATCATGGCTTCTATTCTTCATGAAAAATTGTCATGTAATTAATATAACTGGTCACCACAGGCAAAATCCTTGAATGCAACCCCATTGTCGCTAATCTCTTATAACCCCATTGGTACAGATAACCTGTATGCCACCAAGATAATAGGTGTGTGGGTTGTAGCACACAGGTAGGGTCAAGTGATTGGTCTGCCAATGCAAACTGCAGACAAAGCAATGTCTTCATATATTCTGCATTAAGCAGCCTATATTCTGCATATTATAGGGTGTCAAGGGGAATATCTGTGGGTGTTAAGTATATGTAGGTTTGAGATGGTGAAGCATTCTACTGCAGAAAAGGGGAAATGCAGTATCAGTTAAGTATTGGAGGGGAGACACCAATGTGTGTAGTAATTTATGCATACAGGTAGGTTAGGAACATAGGTAACTGTGGTTGGATGTGGAAGGATTAGGGTGTGGAGTATTGTAAGTTACATGCTTTGGTAATAAGAATTTCAAAACTGCTACCAGGGAGAGGGGATATAATTCATGGGTAAGATACCCATGATATTTCATATCTACACCAAGTGGACAAATACATATTAGGGTACGAAAATGATACATTGGTGAAGACATTTGGAAATGACTGAACATGTGCTCTCATGTCTATATCAATCAATGCCCAAAACTTCTGCATGTGTTCTTCATTGAAGTTTGTCATATGTGCAAAGAACATGTGCTCACATGTATGTTTTTCCTGAAACTTTTTTTACTAGTTTGCACGCTTTTTAATTTGAAACTTCTTTTACTCTTACATGCAGGAATATGTACAGTTTTAGCATGGATGCAAGCACTTTCATTCTTCCTCAAGAGAGCCTCGTCTTGATTATCCAAAAACACGAGTTTGAAATGTTTTGTGGTTTGCTTCATGCATCTAGAGCCTTGTTTTGTTGTCATTGAAACCAACAATGGAATGTTTTCTTATTAAATATTAATGTATGGATGCTATTGAACATCCTGTGGTTTAGTTGCTTATTTTTCAAATATTATGTGGTTTAATTACTAATTTGAATGGTTGAATTGTTATTTGAAATTATGTGGTTTTGTTTCGAGTTTGGAATGGTTGAATTGTTATTGCAAATTATGTGGTTTAGTTACTTGCTCGGAATTGTTATTGAAAATTTTGTGGTTTAGTTATTGGTTTGGAATGGTTGAATTATTATGAAAGTAAAATATTATGAAATTGGATATGTTTAGTTACGAGTTGAATGTAGTTTTTTTTTTTTATTTAAATAGTCCAATTGTAATGGTTATAACTGTGACAATTAGTGGAGAATAGTAACGAAAAAAATAATGTAGTCACAGTAAAAACTGTGACAAAACAAACTAATTGCCACATTAATAACTGTGACAAATGGAATATTTGTCACGGTTATAACTGTGACAAATAGAATATTTGCAACGTTTATAACTGTGACAAATGGAATATTTGCAACGGTTATAACCGTTACCAAAACAAAAATTTGTAACGGTTATAACCGTGACTAAAACAAATATTTGTAACGGTTATAACCGTGACCAAATAATAACCACGTCCTACTAGTAACGGTTATTACCGTGACGAAAAATAATTGTCACGGTAATAACCGTGGGTAATCGCCTATTATGGTGTATATATATTATGTGGTGTGGTGTTGTGTTGTGTTGGGAGGGGGCATTGACAGGTTCGGCCAAGGGGGGGGGGGAGTGGTTTGAGTGTGTGTGTGTATTTTTGGAGATATATGTGTTTATATACATCATTTTATATATATCTATATATGTATATATAAATATATGGCTTATATATATTATTAATGAATATATTTTGTGGTTGTGTTGGTGATTTGAGGGGGGAGTAGGAGCAGCCATGTTCGGCCAGGAGAGGGGCTTGAGTGAATTTTGTGTGTACCATTTTGGTTTTATACCTATTATTCTATATGTATATATATATATATATATATATATATATATATATATATATATATATATATATATATATATATATATATATGTGGTTGTGTGTGTGTGTCCTTGTGTTGGTGTAGGGGACAGCAGGTTCGGCCAGGCATGGCATGGCATGGATGTGTGTGTGGTTGTTAGTGGTAGAATGGGTGTTTGATTTAATGTTTGTGAGTGGAGTTTGTGAGAGTTTGAGAGGGGATATAAAGAGAGTCATGAGATGAGTTAGTAAGTGTTGGAGGGAGGATGAAACCATTTCTTGGTTGTCCAAACACAGCCCATTGAACCCCCAAAAATCTGTCCACATAATTACCTATGTGTGTGTGTGTGTAGTTGTGAGTTTGTGTGGGTGTGTGAGAGTCTAGAGTGCATAGTTTAGTAACCTATAGATAGCCTATTGTCTAAACTAGTAGGAAACCTATAGGAGAAGCCTTTGAGTGTGGTTTATGTGAGTGTATCATGAGAGTGGGTTGTGTGTAGATGAATTAGGAGAATAGAATTTAAGAGAAGAAGAATAGGGAGAAAAATGAGAAATAGAAATAGGGGAAAACCGAGTTAGAGGGCGAAACGGAGCTCGGAGTGTCGGATTGAGCTGAAACTTGGCGTGGGACAAGAATACGTGATTTAGATTTTGCGGGTAGGCTTCCGGGTGAAAATCGGGGTTGTAGGGCGCCTGTATCGCGTCGTACCATTCCGTATCTTGAAATATTCAAGATACCAGCAATGGGCCGTAACATGGACTAGATGTCCATTTTACTTAGGTATCTTGGTAGGTAATATATGTATAGGCTAGTACCTTACTACCCTAGGGAGCTCGGGTCAAAATACCAAGCGTAGGTGGGCTAACTTGATAGTTGCCGAAGCTAGAATTTTACCCCTTTTAAGGGTAAAATAGGATATTGGCCTACGGCCAAGATATGAGTTTCGAAGTCCAAGATGGACTTGGATATGGGTTGTAGAGGTTGGTAATAGTTAGAAATAGTCGCCTAGACCTAGTCTTGACCCCGGTTGACCACGGTTGACTTTTTAGACCAAAAGTCAACTATGGGTCAACGCTTTACCCAATTTAGTCCCAAATTCCTTTAGACTTGTGTAGTTGACCAAAAGTCAACTATCAGTCACCATTGACCTAGGGTTGACCAAAGTTGACCAGGGTTGACCAGTTGACCAAAAGTCAACTGTAGGCCAACTCTTGACCCCGTTTGACTTTCTTCGACTTGTTTTGACCCGCGATGACTGGTATGACCTAGGATTGACTTGGGTTGGCTTAGATTGACTTGATATAATTTGATTTGACCTAGATTGACCTGACAGGACTTAGTGTGACTCAGTGAGACCTAGTTTTGACTTAGAATTTGCATATCATGATTAGATTAGCTTTTTTTCATTATTAAACTATGTTTTGACTTGTAGTATCTCATCTTTAGGTCTGTGATTACTCTGAGCGTCTGTTCAACTTATCAGCTCAGGACCACAGGCGAGTACATTTACTGATAGTTTTCATTGTCTTGATATCTACTATATCCGATTCAGTTGTAGTGTCTTACTTGATTTTCGACACGATAGTTCACGGACTAGTATACGTCGGATCCTGTCATGAGATGTTATTCCTAGATTTTCCTTGGTATATTGGTGTATGATATCCATGTTTCATGTACTTATATAGACATTGATTTGGGAGTGGGCTGATCACCTGCTTTTGAATCCGTGTCATGACGTGCCATGTCCGGATCCATGATACTATTCGGGGATGGGGGAATTATTAGGGGTTATGTGATCAAAGCCTCCCTGTCACTATTTTGCTAGCGCCATCCTCACCTCACGTAGGGTGTAGCAGACACCCCTTGCCGGGTTATCCAGGTTGGCCGGCATGACCCTTTCCAGAGATTTTTCTGTGATTGTCGGGCCAAGTGGATAACCCTACCCTGACTCCCTAGCCGATCACATATCGCTCTAATAATTCAAAGCACATTTTACATTTATTATCGTATCTTATATTCCAGTTCAGTTTTACTTTCTGTACTTTTCACCATGCTATGATTTCATTTACTCACATGCTCTACCTGCCTTTATACTGTACCATGATTTGAGACTAAGTCCTGTTTGAAAGAAGGGTTACAACCCCGGTCCTTGTTTGGTTTAAGGGTTGTAACTCGGCTTTCGAATGGTTCCCAAGTCGCATATATCTTTGTCTTGTATTTCATTATACTGTCTCTTATAGTATTTGTCAATTCACATGGAACTGCTGTTGGTGTTTGTACTTGCTTATTTTCCTGACAGGATACCGTTATAAAATTTTACAGATGTTTCTGAGACAGATGGAGACTCAGGCCAGGGCAGTGGCCTGATAGATTGGCCACTAGATTTTATACTCCCTGAGTAGTTAGCACTTGTTAGGCTTGACTGGACTGCGATCCAGCTTTGGATTTTAGAATATAGTATTATATTATATTCTGTGATGTTATGTTTAGTCTTGGACTTGTGTGGATCTCGAACTTATTTCCTGCTTTCATCTATCATATTTTCTTTCATGCTATCTACCCTAGTCTTACATTTGTGATTGAGATTGTATTGCTATGTCACCTCCATTCAGAGTGTATATACTGTACAGGTACCTTTATCTGTTTAGTGTAGTTTTGTAGACAACCTAGACAGCGTTCTACTGCCGATGCTGCGGCGTAGGCTGGACGTAACCACGTACTCGTGCCCCTCTTCAGGGTGCGGGTCGTGACAAATATAAATCCTAACAAGTATGAAAAGATCAGAAAATGTACTCGCCTGTCACCCTGTATGACTGATATGAATAGATGTCCGAACTGGTGTCACAGAGTCCTATTTAGAGTAAAACAGGTCACAATATATCCACAATGGTAAAATTAGAGTATACAATACATACTACATGATTCTAGGTCAATCTGGTCAAAAGTCAACTCTTGGTCAACTCTAAAAGTCAAACTAGGTCAAACTAGTCAAATACTAGCCAACATGATCAAGCTAGGTCAAGTCTAGGTCAAACTTAGACTAACTAAGGTTTTGGTCAAACAAAGACTAGTCAACAAGGTAATTAGGTCAATCTTGGTTAGACTAGTTAAACTAGTCATTTTTAGGTCAAGTAGGTCATGGTTTGACCAATAGTTGACTTGGTCAACAATGGCCAACATTTTGGTCAACCTAGGTCTAGTAGGCCTAATGGTCTATCCTAACTCATTGGCCATAGGCTAATAACCAAGTTCCATAGGCTAATGCCATATGGGTATCTACCTCTATACAATATATATATATTACATATATATATATATATATATATATATATATATATATATATATATATATATATATATATATATATATATATATATATATATATATATATATATATATATAACTATAACTATATAGGCCTATAGACTAAGTATACTCATATATCATATAGGTACCCATATATAGATACCATATATAATCTAAAACAATATATATATAACATATATATATACAACATATATATACAATACAATATATAGAGAGAGAGAGTGAAATAGAGAGAGGGACAGTGAGAGAGAGGGGGACAGAGAATGCTGGACAGTAGGGGGATGGGGGTTTCTGATTTTCTGGAACCAAAATCCAGCCCCCAAACACACACACACAGTAACATATATACATATATATATATATATACACACAACTCCCTGTACACACAACCAATTATCCCCAAAACTCACCCACACTCACATATACATATATACTACGTATATACATACTAAAATACACTAATACAATGTATAAAACATATCAAATTTAGGTTTGAAATTCGTTTTCAAAAATCTGGGAAATACCCAAAATCTGAAATAAGTGCACTATACACTCGAAAACAGGTAAACCCAAAAACTCACACGAAATCGAGCTATGGCTCGAATCTCTAGGTTGGTAACTGGTGCCCCATACATACCCTAGGTACCTGACACGACACCACGACACAGTTTAACGTGTCCAAACACACGAAAACACCACACGGGTAAACTCTGATACGCGCACACAACCACAGTGTCGTGCACGGGTTGCACGACTCGTGCTCGCGATACAGGACACGACGCACCTCGTGCTTGTGTCCTCGTGTACGCCACGTATAGGGCTACACGCCCGTGTCACTACGAGACACCCAAGTGTCGTGTCCGTGCGACATGACACGCTCAAAGTTGCCCCCGCGCGCGTGTGCGCTGACAGCGCGTGTCCAGTACGAGTGAGATTTCTCACTCGACACGACACGACACGACGCAACACCAAACTTTGGGGGCATGTTCGCAGACATTGCCCCCGTGTCCATGTAAATTTTCTCGTGTCCTAGTGCCCTGTGCAGTGCGCACGAAGGGTGGGGTAGCAGGGCATGCACGACAGTCTCGTACAGTGGGTTCGTGTCCAATTTGGACACGAACACAGCACGAAAACGTGCTCAGTCAAGTTGGTATGTGACCTACATGTCTAGGGCTACATGATCATGCAATTTGTTTTACATTTTAACAAAATTGAATCCTCTGTGGCATTTCACCAAACAAGGGTTTCTAGCTTAGGATACGTGTCCGATACGGACACCTAACCGACTCTAATTTTTACCAAATTTTACCCACAGTTATGGTAGTCCTATATGAATGCTTTTACGAAGAAAAAACAGAGTTTTAACTATGTTTGAGGGAATTTACCTATTTGTGCAAATCCAAGGAAAATCAATGAAAAGGGGGTGTGTGTCCTTCAACTTGATGATGCCCAAAGCTTCCAAATTCTTGATTGCTAGCCTCCCTTAGCACCCTTGATGTTGTAGGGTCCCAATGCAAAAGACTAGAGTGAATTTGGATCAAGAATGATCAAGTTGTGGGTGTTTGAAGAAAATGGGATTTTCTAGGATTTAAATTCATGTAAATTATTCATGAATGAATAGAATGGGATTAAAATAGAAGTGTGGGCTGCTAGGGGGTGCCCTTGGCCGGCCATAGCATGGGGGGGTGTCCTTGCCCTTTTCTTCTAGGTTAAGGCATGGACTTTTGTGTAAAGGGGTGAGATATTTGGAGTGGTTTAAGGAAAATATCAACAATGTAATATCTAGATATTTATACCACTTTAACCCTTAACCAAAAATCCATCCTAAAGCTTCTAGGTTAGTGGCTAACCCCTAGATTAGGGTAGGATAGGTTAGGGACTAATCATGGTACTTAACAAGAATTAAATAATATTAAAATCACATAATCTCAAATAAAGTCTAGTAAATTACCAAAATATCTTTTTGGCCAAAAGTCACTAATTTGATGTTCTAAGCCTATGGCTAAGCTCACATGGTCATGGCAACTTCTAAGTTAAGGAAAACTAGGGTTTATACTAAGTTATACTAACAAAATCACAAAGTCATAAGTCATGACTTAGAAAATGGTTTAATTACACTAATAATCACCAAAAATCATATCATGACTAAAATACTATTAATTAATAATAAAAATAATAAATTTTCAAAAATACCCCAATTTCAGAAAACTGGGTGCTACAAGTCTACCCTCCTTAGAAAATTGCGTCCTCAAAATTAGAATGGTCATACTCCTTCTAGGTCAAACACCCCAACAATCACAGTCTCAAACACACAGTCCGATAATCATATGCGTCTGTCCAAAATTATGATATTCGGAATCTTCGTCATGCTAGTGAGCAAGGCTACGATATTCATAGAGTCCTCGACTAAGGTACATACCTCTAGAATCATGGTATTTAAAATTTTCACATTGCCGCATGCCTGGCCGCGAAAACCTTAAATTCCCACATCCGAGAAATACGTCCAAAATTCGACTATATGTCCTCACTATGCCAGCTAACATGACTATAGAAGACTCTAGATCCCATGATCGAGACGACCTAGCCCATACGACTTATCTCAGAAGAAAATAATTCATAATAAAATATCCGAACAAAATTTATCAACTATAAGGAACAGATAGAATCGAAATTCCAAGACAGTTATAAGGAGGCGAATGCGGAAATAGAATCGAAAAGGTTGGAACCTGCAATCAGCTCTCCCTCTGCCTGTGCATCATCGACTGCCATGGCGAAAGCTCGCCCCGGCTGGCCTCCCTTGGCCTGCTGTTGATGCTGGACAAACCTCTGCTGCTGAGTCTGCAACGGTGGTCCCGTCTGCTGCCCTGTCGGAGCCCTAGCTCCTGCTGCTGCCTGAGCCAATCGTGCCAAGCTCTTGGGACACTCCTTCAACTGATGCTCTGCTGAACCACAAAGCAAACACAGGCCCTGCCTCTTCCTGCAGTCGTCCCATCCGTGGCCTTGCTTCTTGCAGAAGTTACACATAGGGTGCTGTTGCTGCCTGGGTGCCTGCTGGTGAAGTATATGTCCCTGGCCCTGAAACGGCTGCTGAACTGGCCTCTGCTGTATGTGAGGGCGCTTGGCTGGCCCTGCACTAGAACTAGCCCCTAAGGTATCACTGCCCCTCTTCGACTTGAGGCCGAAGTCCTCCTCTGCAATCTGTGCGTCCATCAATATCTGATCGAACGTCGCATCACGGCGTCCCGAGGTGCGGGTGCGCACTGCATGAATAAGTCCCCTACGGAACTTACGAGCCTTCTGCCCCTCATCCTGGATCATATCGGGAGCGAACCTGCTAAGGCGGAAGAACTCAGCTGCATACTCGTCCACCGACGAGTTCCCCTGCACTAGACCCACGAACTGGCCCTCTAATGCTGTAAGAGCCACGTCCGGAAAGAACTTCTCCTTGAAGAGCCTTTGGAAGTTCTTCCAAGTCAGCCCTCTCACCGACGCACGAGGATCCGTGCGGTACCATGTTAGCACAATGTCGAAGAATCGGCTGGCTGCGGCCGAAACCCAAAGCGCTCTAGGAAGCTCTGCCAGCTCCATGCTCCGCTGTACATCTTCTAGCCAGTCGTCTGCATAGAGGATGCCCTCCGTGCCTGTGAAGTCCCTGGAGCTCATCTTCCTGAAGTCCAATACTGTCCCCGGCCTGGACTGCTGCTGGTACGGCTGCTGGCCAGTAGGGCCCTGCACCGTACCCGGTGCCACTCTCTCTACTGCTGCTAGGGCAAGCTGATACGAGTTCTCCATACTCTGCCTCAGCATCTCGATCTGTCGGTGTGACGCCTCCGACTGGCGCTGCGACGCCTCTGCCTGGGCCCGCTGTGTCTCCATCATCTGCTGAAGGAGAAGGAACATATGGTGCGTATCCGTCGGTACCGGTGGTGGTGGCAGCAGTATCTCCGGAACAACGGCCGTAACCCTCTGGGGTGGAGGTGGTAGACCTCCCTGTGCAACTGCCTGGGTCTACAGAATAGTAGAATCACTGGGGGCAGTCTCGTGAACCTCCTCCTCTGCCTGATCAGATCTTTCAGGCAAACTACTCGATCCAGTGGCCCGCGGGTGCGTCTTCGTCATCCTGGAGACGAATTGAAACAAAGAGGTCAATATGGCACATGAGTAGATTTATCAAGGAAGGACAGTTAAATTAATACAAGGGAAGTAATCATGATAATCAAAAGATCGAAAATTTCTTAGGTGTGATTGAGAAATTCCTATCATGTCCTAGGTCCTACGTCCTAATTGTAGGCTCGTAATTAGTACTCTAAGTCGAGCACCATTACGAGATCGCACTAATTGCGACACAGACCTGCATGGGCCACCACAAAAATGTGTCACGACCCGCACCCTGATTAGGGGCACGAGAACGTGGGTACGTCCAGCCTACGCCGCAGTGTCGGCGGTAGAACGCTGTATAGGTCATCTATAACATCTAACATCTAACAACAAGATATATAAACCTGTCATCTCCGCACGGAGGTATAACATAACAACTCAACTCTATATCTCAAACACAAGTCTAGGAAAGATAGAGCATGATATAGATTCAGACGAAAGGAAGAAACTGAATATATACATAGAGTTACCACACCACACAAAGTAGATGTCCAACACAATAAGTACAAGATCTGAAATATAACTAAGTCACAACTAATAATCGGAACAATCCGATACAAATAAAAACTGTAAACACTAGACTAGACTAGGCACCCTCTACTGAGCTAGATGCTCCTCAGGCTCCTGAAGGTCACCCTCATGTGTCCCATAGAAGGTGGGGCAGTCACCATCATCATCTGTAATATTTTCAACAGGTCCAGTCAGGACAGGAACGAGCACAATACATCTCACGCAGTTCATATCATGTTGGAAATGTAAAGCATACATAGAGTAAGATACATGGACTGTAAAGAAATATATATAAAACGAGAGAGATTTGATAACTGGAAATATCTATATATATGATAAGTAAGAACTGTAGGTAAACTGTGATTTAGAGCACGAGATGGTTATATAAACGGGTTTAGGACATATACAAGATTTCACAAGATTTCACAAGAATTTGTACAAGATGGGATTTTGATCACATAACCATTTCCTACTCACCCTCCCCAATCAATACACAAGGATCCAGTCAAGTTACGTTACCTTATACAAGAGGTTTTTATCATGTTTGCTAACGTGATCATAAGAGTACAAGATTGCACAAGAGTATACATGAAAGCGGTGTACATGAAATACAAGATGTTCGTGAAAAGCACATGACAACTGTATCTGATGCACCCCGAGGAAGATAACATCGCATGACAAGATCCATATAGTACCAATCCGTGATAATGACGTGACAGCATCATGTAAGGTATTCTAGAGCAAGAATATAAATCCTAACAAGTATGAAAAGATCAGAGAATGTACTCGCCTGTCACCCTGTATGACTGATATGAATAGATGTCCGAACTGGTGTCACAGAGTCCTATTTAGAGTAAAACAGGTCACAATATATCCACAATGGTAAAATTAGAGTATACAATGCATACTACATGATTCTAGGTCAATCTGGTCAAAAGTCAACTCTTGGTCAACTCTAAAAGTCAAACTAGGTCAAACTAGTCAAATACTAGCCAACATAATCAAGCTAGGTCAAGTCTAGGTCAAACTTAGACTAACTAAGGTTTTGGTCAAACAAAGACTAGTCAACAAGGTAATTAGGTCAATCTTGGTCAGACTAGTTAAACTAGTCATTTTTAGGTCAAGTAGGTCATGGTTTGACCAATAGTTGACTTGGTCAACAATGGTCAACATTTTGGTCAACCAAGGTCTAGTAGGCCTAATGGTCTATCCTAACTCATTGGCCATAGGCTAATAACCAAGTTCCATAGGCTAATGCCATATGGGTATCTACCTCTATACAATATATATATATATATTCACATATATATATATCTTACATATATATATATATATATATTTTATATATATATATATATATATATATATATATATATATATATATATATATATATATATATATATATATATATATATACACATAACTATATAGGCCTATAGACTAAGTATACTCATATATCATATAGGTACCCATATATAGATACCATATATAATCTAATACAATATATATATATAACACATATATATACAACATATATATACAATACAATATATATAGAGAGAGTGAAATAGAGAGAGGGACAGTGAGAGAGAGGGGGACAGAGAATGCTGGACAGTAGGGGGATGGGGGTTCCTGATTTTCTGGAACCAAAATCCAGCCCCCAAACACACACACACAGTAACATATATACATATATATATATATATATATATATATATATATATATATATATATATATATATATATATATATATATATATATATATACACACAACTCCCTGTACACACAACCAATTATCCCCAAAACTCACCCACACTCACATATACATATATACTACGTATATACATACTAAAATACACTAATACAATGTATAAAACATATCAAATTTAGGTTTGAAATTCGTTTTCAAAAATCTGGGAAATACCCAAAATCTGAAATAAGTGCACTGTACACTCGAAAACAGGTAAACCCAAAAACTCACACGAAACCGAGCTATGGCTCGAATCTCTAGGTTGGTAACTGGTGCCCCATACATACCCTAGTGTCCTAGGTACCTGACACGACACCACGACACGGTTTAACGTGTCCAAACACACGAAAACACCACACGGGTAAACTCTGATACGCGCACACAACCACAGTGTCGTGCACGGGTTGCACGACTCGTGCTCGCGATACAGGACACGACGCACCTCGTGCTCGTGTCCTCGTGTACGCCATGTATAGGGCTACACGCTCGTGTCACTACGAGACACCCAAGTGTCGTGTCCGTGCGACACGACACGCTCAAAGTTGCCCCCGCGCGCGTGTGCGCTGACAGCGCGTGTCCAGTGCGAGTGAGATTTCTCACTCGACACGACACGACGCGACACCAAACTTTAGGGGCATGTTCGCAGACATTGCCCCCGTGTCCATGTAAATTTTCTCGTGTCCTAGTGCCCTGTGCAGTGCGCACGAAGGGTGGGGTAGCAGGGCATGCACGAGAGTCTCGTGCAGTGGGTTCGTGTCCAATTTGGACACTAACATCGCACGAAAACGTGCTCAGTCAAGTTGGTATGTGACCTACATGTCTAGGGCTACATGATCATGCAATTTGTTTTACATTTTAACAAAATCGAATCCTCTGTGGCATTTCACCAAACAAGGATTTCTAGCTTAGGATACGTGTCCGATACGGACACCTAACCGACTCTAATTTTCACCAAATTTTACCCACAGTTATGGTAGTCCTATATGAATGCATTTATGAAGAAAAAACAGAGTTTTAACTATGTTTGAGGGAATTTACCTATTTGTGCAAATCCAAGGAAAATCAATGAAAAGGGGGTGTGTGTCCTTCAACTTGATGATGTCCAAAGCTTCCAAATTCTTGATTGCTAGCCTCCCTTAGCACCCTTGATGTTGTAGGGTCCCAATGCAAAAGACTAGAGTGAATTTGGATCAAGAATGATCAAGTTGTGGGTGTTTGAAGAAAATGGGATTTTCTAGGATTTAAATTCATGTAAATTATTCATGAATGAATGGAATGGGATTAAAATAGAAGTGTGGGCTGCTAGGGGGGTGCCCTTGGCCGGCCATAGCATGGGGGGGGTGTCCTTGCCCTTTCTTCTAGGTTAAGGCATGGACTTTTGTGTAAAGGGGTGAGATATTTGGAGTGGTTTAAGGAAAATATCAACAATGTAATATCTAGATATTTATACCACTTTAACCCTTAACCAAAAATCCATCCTAAAGCTTCTAGGTTAGTGGCTAACCCCTAGATTAGGGTAAGATAGGTTAGGGACTAATCATGGTACTTAACAAGAATTAAATAATATTAAAATCACATAATCTCAAATAAAGTCTAGTAAATTACCAAAATACTCTTTTGGCCAAAAGTCACTAATTTGATGTTCTAAGCCTATGGCTAAGCTCACATGGTCATGGCAACTTCTAAGTTAAGGAAAACTAGGGTTTATACTAAGTTATACTAACAAAATTACAAAGTCATAAGTCATGACTTAGAAAATAGTTTAATTACACTAATAATCACAAAAAATCATATCATGACTAAAATACTATTAATTAATAATAAAAATAATAAATTTTCAAAAATACTTCAATTTCAAAAAATTGGATGCTACAACAAGACATTGTCTTGTGGCTCATGCCACAGAGAGCCACCTAAGACTCACAACACTTAACAAGAGGGTTGGAGATGCTCTAATAATATAGTCCGTTCAATAATAAATTTACAATCCCACAGTCTCTCTCTCTCTTCTGAAACCTCTCTCTCTCTCTCTTCTCATCCATGGCGGAGCTCGGCTCGGTCGTCGTCTTCCTCTTCTCATGTCTGCTCTTCCTCTCTCCGGCTCGCTCCTTTTATCTCCCCGGCGTCGCTCCTCGCGATTTCCAGAAGGTATTCTCTCTCTCCCCTCCCTTCTCGATCTCGATCGATCCAGATCTATCCAGGGTTTCGTAGTAGATTATGCTAATTTCTGCAGATCTAGGTCTTTCTGGTTCCATTTATGGTCCGATCTAGGGTTGTCGGCGTCGATCTGGATCCATCTAGGGTTTCCTATTTCTACGCGCTAATTCTGCTAGATCTGGCATTGGGAGGCCTGCAATTATCGATTCTACCGTCAGTTTCGGGACTCGTTGAATTTTTGTGGCTCGAGAACACGGATCTTATAGAAAGAATTATTGTACATAATTATGTCATCAAGTTGTAGAAAGTTGGCCTGTGTTGCCCTAGTGATTCGTGAATTCGAAGTGTTTTTTTTGTTAGTGGGACGTCGTAGATCGTTGTAGCATATGGATCAGATCGGTATAGGATGACTACTGACTTGCATTTCGATTCTGAACGAGTTGTTGGGCTACAAATAGGGCGAATATAGTATATGATAGATACTCGTGCATGTGTCGTGGTTAATCCCGTATATTTTCACCACCTGTTCCTAGCTCGGATAAATGGGTTGAGTTACTTTGCGCAGTCAACCACCTGCTTGCAGTACTGTTTGATGTAAATGAGATGAGAGTAGCAAGAAGGATGACTGTCAATGCGTTGAAAGACGAGGAAAGGCTGAATAAACGAGGGGTTGGAGGTGATACCGGCAGAGGATAAGGGGAGAGAGAAATGGTATCTGGTAAGTTGAGAGAGGACAGGGACCTTAATAATGCTGCATGGAGGACAAGGATCCAAATAGCCGGCCACGGAATCTTGGAATAAAGCCTTTCCTGCTGTCTGTTATGTTTAAGAAGCAGCTAAATGCATGTAACTAGAGAGGATGCTTCTGTACACCCAAAGGGATGGTTATTGAAGAATTTATGTTAGAGAATATACATTCACCTAATGACAAGAATTCCCCTTTCTATGCTTGACTACATGCTTGATATATTTAGCGGCTCTTGATATTCTCCGTGTTTGACCTTTGAAGCCTTTGGAATGGATAGTATTATGCTTTTATTAGAGCTGGGGACAATTGCTAAGATGAGAGTGTATGTCTACTGTCATGTATTTGGTCTGTCAAAGCACCAACCACTATCATGACTATGATGCATCAAGTTCTCCAACTCTTGGAGACCACAATATAGATAGTAAATTATTAACCTCAAGAAGTGCACATCAAACTTAATGTATCTGGCTATATTGTTATTTCATTTGAAGGGATGAAGGTTGGCCCTTGAGGTTAGGGGCTTTCGTTTCACTTTAACATCATCTTACATGGAACGTTGGCTCATTTATTGTCTGCATCATTGATTTTCTGAAGAATGGCTTATGGTGATTTGTCCTTTATAGATTTGAAAAAGCTTCAAGCTCAAGAGATCAAGATGAACTTAACGTTAGTGCCCACATTGCCTGATTTTAACTCTGAGAAGTTGTTTGCACTGCTAAGTCCTTAGGATTTAGTCTCTTTCGTAGCTAGGAGTGAAGAGCCTTCGAGTCATTTAGTGTCTCACTGAATAATAGGATGCTCTAACCTACAAAATATGTAAAGTTTTATGATGCCCGGTCAAGCTCTCAAGTATTGACGATATAATCTTATTTCAAGGATATCTGTGTTAAACTCCTACCTTGAATCATTGGATTACCTTAATTGAGGGAGAAATCTCAATAGAATGCTTGGCAAGCAGTACAATTTTCTATCTATCTTGTACAAATAGTATATGGTGATGCGGGAACTTTGCAAACATGAATAAGACAATATGAGAATATGGGGATGAGGGACTGGGTTTTGTATTAAACGGCTTCGGCTTGTTTTTGGGGTTGGTGGGTCAGTGTGAATTGCGAAATTTTAAGTTAAATGGATTCAGGCTTCAGTTTGTGATGCATTCTTATATATCCAACCCAATCTTACCTGGTAAGGGTATGAACCATCTTCAAACCCTCTAAAAGGAACCCATTTGTATCCCAATCCTTTCCCATCCTAAATGGATGAAGTCTAAGCCATACTGTCCTCAAAAGTGAGATTTGACACCCAATGACCCAATACATCGTGGATTGTATTCGATACAAATTCCCATCTATTTGGTGCTCATTTGTATTGGATTTATATATCTATACAATGTCCGATTAATGTAACTGTGTACACTGTTCTCTATGATACATTTCACCTTCGGCATAAGGCAAGGGTCAAATATAGGATGAACTATGCTAGAGCACACCTTTTCGGTACACCTAGGCCAACACTTGCATCTCTTGATTAAGGGTTTAGTAGGTTTCAAGGAAAAGAAGGTGCACGAAGACATTTCCAAGAAATCTCATAAGTTATACTGTCTTTGAATTGGTAAATTGACTGCACCATTGAATTAAAAAGCGCGCCTAGGCGCAGCGATGCGCAGGAACAGCGCCTAGGAACAAGCCAGGCGCACCACCTTAAAAAAGCGCGCACCTAGTGTAGGAAGGCGCAGGCTCCAGGCGATCAACAAGGCGCGCCTAGGCATAAAGTTACTTTAATATATATATATATATATATATATATATATATATATATATATATATTCCAACCTTCTATATACATGTTATATAGTTTATGGGCTTTATTGGAAAGTATAGAAATTATTGTCATTAATATTATTGTGGGTTTTAGATTGTTTTCTAAATTAGAATGTACTTCTATATTTAAAGGCTTATATATATGTGGTTTGTGTATTATATGTATATAGTTTGGGTTATTTATATCTAATGGGCTTTTATATATATATATATATATATATATATATATATATATATATTATATATAATATATAAAGAATAATTTTGTGCCTATAATTAGTGATATTTTCAAGGAATTTGGACTTCTATGTAGCTAAGTTTTTAAATGTAGATATTTTTTACATAAAAAAAAAGTGCGCCTAGCTTTCAAAAGGCGCGCCTCAGGCTCCAGGAACCTTTGCGCCTTGGTGCTCCTTTCGCCATTTAAAACTATGGACTGCACGGTTGGAGGGAAATATTTACAAAATAATGGTTTTTCTGTTCTAGACAATAATTCTGTGAGAAATGCCCTTCATCAACCCTGGGTTGTATTCAATGTGAAGTTTAGATCGTAAGGCACTTTTTTTTAAGATCCTTGGTGATTTCTTTGTCAAGTATTCGATGCTTCCTTTGCCGTGTTTCCTCAATAGTGATCCCACATAATCATTTCTCTATTGAACCTACTCGTCCTAAGCTTGACAAGTCTCATGTTTTGCCTAAATCACATGGTTTTGCATTATGATTCTATTCAATCCTGAAATCATCATTGAGTATGGAATTCATATATTTGAACTCGTAATACTTTCTTTTGACGATTATTAGGTTTCTAGTCTGATTGCCAGTATAATACTCTCAAGTTGTGGTTAGATGAACTTTTAGTCTGATGTTGCTTAAATATATTTCCTAAGATAATTGAACCTTAGATTTCACCAAAGATACGGAACAGGTCAGGTTCGGGTCAAATTTGTGTAAAAGCCGAAGCCGACCCGAAAATTTATAAGGTTTACCAAAATGTACCGAAATCCGACCTGATTTTTCTTCGGGTTCTGCTTTTAGAATCCCCACCCAAATGTTTTTATTAGAAAATCAGGCGCGTTGACATGTTGTATATAACATAAAATGCTTTACCCAAAGTGTGGCTGGTGTGGATCGAACCCAACACCTTCCACAACAAAGCCTCAACCCTCTACCATTAATCATGCACCAATATATATATATATATATATATATATATATATATATACTAGCATATGTGCACGTGCCTTGCACGTATTTTAATATTTCTTAATTAGTTTAGGAAGACCAAAGGATAGTCTTCCTAATTACTAAGTTGTCCTTATTAAAATTAATGAACTATTTTTAATTAGTATAAGTATGTAAGGGTATTTTCGGAATTCAAAAATTTCACCATCTAAGTTTTCCTATTATATAGTAGAATAGATATATATATATATATATATATCAAGAACTTTTTTGTATTAACTCAAATCCTGAACCAGACCCGAATTTGTTGGGGGTCTCATATGTTGTACCCGAACCCGGCCTGACCTGAAATTCTTTCGGCTTTTAATTTGTACATCCAACCAATTTTTTTGGTTGCAAATTGGGTCGGGTTAACAGGTTATATACCATTGACAGGCCTAATCAAGCAAGTATTGCTTGGGATATATGCTTATACCAACCAAGCATATGACTTGGTAGCCTTAGCTGGTGTGGGCGTCTGAGGGAACCCAGGAAGTTAGGCTAATGAAATGGAATTTGATTCTGAATTTTGTGTGGAGACAGCTACTCAGCTAGGGATTTCCAAGGAAGAAATAGAGGGTTAGCCTTTTACCTATTATATGTTTGAGAAGTTATGAGAAGATCTCTTGCAAACTATAAAGGGGAACTAAAAAATGTGTTGTTCTGAGTAATGGGAGAGTCATATGATGATTACAATAGGGTACATCTTATGGGCGACAGGTACTTCCGCTGGTACTGAGTGGTATGCTCGTAAGTTGGAATGGCCTACTGTCCAATAATAATGATGAGTTTTTGCCGGTTTTCCAGTGCGTTTTTACTCGTTTTTTGGTCAATCCTGTCCCCTTTTGCATAGACTTCTTTGTGGGATATGGATTAGTTAATGTTACAGAAAACATGGCACTTGATAGAGCTGAATGGAAGAAAATGATTCAAATAGCCGACCCAAATATTTTGGGATAAAGGCTTCGTTATCGTTGTATCCTTAACTATTCTATGCATTGCCAGAACTTGCAACGAAATAATCAATTTGCCAGAACTTGCGACGAAATAATCAATCATTGATAAGATTCCCTACTAATCATTATGTTTATTGTGCATCCCTGATTTCCAATCTGTTATCTTGTTTTATAAAGTCTCTCACAAAAACTGGTTGCCTTTAGCGGCAGTCATTGCGGATTGCGGCCAAGGTTAACAGGCTAAGCATGTGTTGATGGTTTAAGAAGTTTGAACATTAAAATCAGCTACAATAGGCTAGTGCAGTTAGTAACTTTATGAGAAATGCTTATTATGTGGCAAAGCTTTCTCAACATTTTAGTATATTTAGTTATCTCAATAGAAATCTGTATGACTTTGTTGATGCAGCGGCAGGGAGGCATCTCTGGTTTTTACGGTTGATCTGCAATAATGTTTCCCTATCTGCACTGATGTTAACCTGCCAATCTAGGGATACCTGCTTTATTTAGTGTGAATCACTCGTTGCATATAGGAACAGATTAAATCCTTACAAGCTGCCATTCCCTTCTATGCATATCTTGAAAGTTTTCTTCTTTTATTTGAATATAAGGGACAAGATGAGTTTAGGATAGAATATTTGCATGGTTTGGAATGATATTCAGTATGACTTTAGCTCTTTGTGTGTTTTTTGCTCAGGGTGATGAACTACAGGTGAAAGTAAACAAACTTTCATCCACAAAGACACAACTCCCATATGATTACTACTTCTTGGACTACTGTAAGCCCACCAAGATTGAGAACAGTGCTGAGAATTTGGGAGAGGTCCTTCGTGGTGATCGGATTGAGAACTCTCTCTATACAGTTAGTTTCTTTTATCTCGACTCTCTTAACAAATGTAACAATATATGCTACTTCATGTGGTATAGCTGGATTATGAACTTTAATATGTAATATGCATTTTTATCTTCCAAATGTTTGATTTGTGTCTCAGTTTAAGATGAACATGGATGAGTCGTGCAAAGTTGCTTGCCGTAAGAAGCTTACCCAAGAGACGGCAAAAAATTTTAAAGAGAAAATTGACGATGAGTACCGAGTTAATATGTAAGTATATTTTTTCCCTTGTAAATTTATTGCTAAGCTAGAGGTCCACTTCATATAAGTGGTGGTTGGTTCTCCAATATGCATGGAACAACCAATTCTTACATGAGCTAAAGCCAAGTGTGCGATTGATTCTCCACTTTTCACGTTGCTAGCATATCTAATATGTTTTTATACCTTGTGAAGTCTCATTTAGATAACATTGACCATAGCTACTTTTGTCTCTTGGAGAATATTGCTTTACCATAATGAAACATGGACAGAAACACACACTTTATATTCTAACATCTGTCAAATGCTTAACAACTCTGTTAGCCCAATGCTTAATCCAGACTAACAATTCTGTGGTGCATCCAATAGGATCCTGGATAATCTTCCTGTGGCGGTCCCTAGACAAAGAAGGGATGGAAGCCAATTGCCTAGTTATGAACACGGTTTCCGTGTTGGGTACAAAGACGTGCTAGCTGGTGTAAGTTTGTATATGTTGCTTTCTAATGTTCTATGGTAACTTACTTGAGGTGAACTTGATATTTTGTGTCAATATTCTTTTCTACCAGAATAAAGAAGATAAATATTACATCAATAACCACCTAAGCTTCAAGGTCATGTATCATAACGACCCCGAGACTGATGATTCTCGCATAGTTGGCTTTGAGGTCATTCCAAGCAGGTGCATTTATTTACCTTCCCTTAACTTCACATATGTCAATTGTTCTTACAGAAGGTGATAATTGAGACTTAAGTTTTCCAACTAATGCCAGTACATCTGAAATGCAAAGAAAGTGCAGGGTCAAGGATGTTATAGTGAATGTAGATTGCAAATTACTTCATGAGTATGGTGTTTCAGGTAGTTTAGAATACGAACAATATTATGTCTTCTAGTAACGCATGCTGCTGCTGGTCACCTTATAGGGTTCAATCCTTAAATAATATTCATGTTGTATTGTGTACAAGTAATATAAGTTGTTTTGCCGCTCATTTTTGTTCTCATGAAAACGTGCATTATGCTTGCACCGTCATGGTGGTGCCCTTATCTATATTGTTTCGTCTACGTACCAGTATCTGTGTCCATATTCATGCAATATAGGTGACTACTTATGTACCTATTTGAATATATTTGTTTCCTATAACCTAATGTCCTTATCTGTGTCCATATTTGTGCAACATTGGTGCAACATAATGGACAATTTATCATAATCTATCTTTTTAGAATGAAAGTGCCTTAGTGGAAGGAAAGAAGGGGTTTGAGCCACTGACTCATATTATAAGGGCTCTTGCAATGGTGGTAAGCAACAAGAGTCGGAGAGGGGCGGACGTACCAGGTTCTCAAGAAAAGTGGTCTCCCTACTCGCGTGCGCACATAGACACACACATACACATACACACACACACACAACAAAAGGCTTATACTGGTTTTCTTGTTGGTTACTTGTCGAACATGATTTTGCAACTTCTCCATAGATAAAGAGAAATGTATTTCTATTGATGGAAGGGTATGCAACATGAAATCTCTTGTATTTATCTATTTGTTAATTTTTTTTCTTATTATTGAGTCACCTTTTATTCTTGCAAACAGTGTGCGACATGAGTATAGTGAGTGGGATGATAAGAACCCAAAATTGGTAACCTGCAACCCCAACACCAAAATAGCTCCAGGTTCTCAAGCACCTCAGGAAGTAGCAGCCGAGGCATATGTAGTGTTCACTTATGATGTAACCTTTCAGGTGTGCATTCATTTCCTAATGTGTTAAAGTCGCATGTTATCTTCCTCATATGATGACTAGTTACTGTACTTTTGATCTTCCATTGCAGGCCAGCGACATAAAATGGGCCTCTCGTTGGGACACTTACCTTCTTATGAACGACGACCAAATTCATTGGTTTTCCATCATCAATTCCTTGATGATTGTTCTCTTCCTTTCTGGTATGGTTGCCATGATCATGATGAGAACCCTGTATAGAGATATAGCAAACTACAACCAATTGGATACTCAGGATGAAGCCCAGGAAGAGACTGGATGGAAGTTGGTCCACGGTGATGTCTTTAGGCCACCTGTCAACTCTGGTCTGCTCTGTGTTTACGTGGGAACAGGAGTTCAATTCTTTGGGATGGCTCTGGTCACTATGATCTTCGCACTGCTTGGCTTTCTTTCGCCTTCAAACCGTGGGGGGCTTATGACGGCCATGGTCCTATTGTGGGTTTTCATGGGACTGTTTGCTGGCTACTCGTCAGCCCGTCTCTATAAGATGTTCAAAGGCACAGAGTGGAAGAAGATCACTTTGAAGACTGCGTTCATGTTCCCAGCTATAGTCTTCTTGATTTTCTTTGTACTGAATGCTCTGATCTGGGGTGAGAAGTCGTCTGGAGCAGTTCCTTTTGGAACAATGTTTGCTTTGGTATTGCTTTGGTTCGGCATTTCGGTACCTTTGGTCTTTGTTGGTAGCTACCTGGGTTTCAAGAAGCCAGCTATTGAGGATCCTGTGAAGACTAACAAGATTCCCAGGCAGATACCTGAGCAAGCTTGGTATATGCAGTCTGCATTCTCCATCCTAATCGGAGGAATACTTCCATTTGGAGCCGTGTTCATTGAGCTCTTCTTTATCTTAACATCCATATGGCTAAATCAGTTCTACTACATCTTTGGCTTCCTCTTCATTGTCTTCGTCATTCTCCTGGTAACCTGCGCGGAGATAACGATCGTCCTGTGCTACTTCCAGTTGTGCAGTGAGGACTACCACTGGTGGTGGAGGGCTTATCTGACTGCAGGTTCTTCCGCACTATACCTTTTCTTATATGCAGCGTTCTATTTCTTCACTAAGCTGGAGATAACCAAGCTTGTATCTGGGATCCTTTACTTTGGATACATGTTGATCGGATCCTTTGCTTTCTTCGTCCTGACGGGGACAATTGGCTTTTACGCCTGCTTCTGGTTCGTGCGGAAGATATATTCCTCTGTTAAGATTGATTGATAATTTGGCAGATCTCTACATTCGGATATGAAAGGGTTGTCAGAGTATGGTGTCAAAGGAATTGGAAAAGAAACTTGGAATTGGGCGATCTCGGCGCATTCAGGGTTAATGAATAGGGACAGACAGTTATGACGATTTCAGTTGTAGTAGGTTAGAGAGCTAGCTGAAGTTGGTTTTTCACCTTCATTCCTGTCAATTTAATAGTCTTTCTAATTTGCGCTGTAAACTTTTGTTTATTGTAGGCAAAAGCTGCAAGCAGGCATATTTTTAAACAAGAGACTTTAATGTATGGTCTGCTTGGTCCAACCCTATATATATTATGTTTCCATCATTGCCAACTCCATTGTTAGGAATTGTAAGCTCGCTTCAGTCTTTTATTCGCTACCAACTTTATGATTCTTACTTTTCTTTTCTTTTATCAAGATGTTAATATTTCCCATCGTGGTATAATAAGGTGATATCAGCGTTTCTGTGGAGGTTATGGCAACATAGTTCCCTCCAGATTTATGCTACCTCCAGATATAGCATATTATTTGCCAGTTTTTAATGTCATCAGCTTGACTAAAGGTTCTTATGAGCTATGTAGAACCATTGGCAATAAGTTCAGTGACCTGTAGATTGGCTCACAGGCGGAGATCCGAGGACGAACATAGAGAAGCCCAACGAAGTGCTAGGAGACTTGCAATATATCAATTTTCATTCTACTTTGATTCTTAGGTATGTTCATGCTACATGTGGAGAGGGGGAGATAATTGGGCTAAGCTATGTATTAGGCCGAGCAGTCCAAAACCTGCTCCGGACTAAGCCCGGTCAAATCGGACTAGGTCAGCTCAAATCCGATCAACGGTCCGGCCCGGCCCACCCTTATATCATGTCCGTGATAGGATTGCCTCCAAGGCCCGCAGGGTAGGGTTGATTTGGTTCCTCCCCCACTTTCCAAACTGATAATGGTGGGGGTTATTTTACGGTTTTACCCTCCTTTAAATCATTAGAAAAATGTTTTGGGAAGGTATTTTGGTAAACCTTCCAAACAGTAATATTACTATTTTTGAGAATATTTTTACAAAATACCTTCGTTTAAGTAATTTTTTAAATGTATGCCACCAATCAAAAACTAATATAGAGATGCACCAAAAAAAAAAACGATGCAAAGGCATGTCACACGTTGTTGTTCGTGATTGTAGTCGTTCGTGATTGCATGTTATTTTCTCTGAAAATGCTAAGTTTACTATCAAATTCTTACAACTTTGTTACAACCTCACTCATCCATCTCTTACACATGGGACGTCCCACCGGGTCCCACCACCTCTCACACACCCCTGCTACATGGGGCTCCACCCGACCCCACCACTTACTCTTCTCCTCCAATCGAAGTTCGACACATGGCGGGTTCTAGGCAAGTTGTAAGCATTGGTTGTAGACATAGCAAAGCTCTATTTTCTCATGGAAAATGCTATGCTTACAACCAATTTTGGTTGTACGCTTTACAACCGTCTACGTGACATTTTTGGATTGGGAAGACCAGGTGGGACCGGATGGGACCATGTTAACAAGGGGGTAAGTACATAAATATGGATTGTAAAAAGTTTGTAAACTTTTGGTAGTAAACTTAACATTTACCTTTTTCTCATTAGCTACCAGCCATCCCATGTCCCAATAATGTACTCACTCAGTAATCATATACTCATTCATTCACTCACTCGCTCACTCACTCATTCATCAATGGAGTAACCAGTAAAGTGTCCTTATAATTTGTCAAAATCTAAAGGCGTGTCACACGTTCATGAATGCATGCCACTTTGTCATTAGCTACCAACCATGTCCATGAGCCAACCATCCCATATCCTAAAAATCTACTCACCCGCTCAATAATCTACTCGCTCACTCATTGATCAATGGAAGAAATAGTAGCCAACTCCTCCTCCTCCTCCCCTTCGTGGGCCCAGCTGCTGGGCTCCGACCACTGGCGCGGCCTCCTCGACCCCCTCGACCTCTCCCTCCGCGAGCTCGTCCTCCGCTGCGGCGACTTCTGCCAGGTCACCTACGACTCCTTCGTCAGCGACGTCCACTCCAAGTACTGCGGCGCCTGCCGCTACGGCCGCCGCAGCCTCCTCGAGAAGACCTCCTTCCCCTTCGCCGCCGACTACTCCGTCTCCGAGTTCCTCTACGCCACCTCCGAGGTCGACCTCCCTGCCTCCTTCCTCCTCTTCTCCCTCTCCCGCGAGGCCTGGAGCAAGGAGTCCAACTGGCTCGGCTTCGTCGCCGTCTCCACCGACGCCGCCGCCCGTGCCGCCGGCAGGCGCGAGATCTACGTCGCCTGGCGCGGCACCATCCGCGACCTCGAGTGGGTCAACGTCCTGCGTCCCGAACTAGTCCCCATCCACTCCGACTCCGACAACGACAACGACGACGACGACGACGACGACGACCACAAGCCGAAGGTGATGAAGGGATGGCACACCATATACACCTCCAGCGACTCCAAGTCCCCCTTCACCAAGACCAGCGCGAGGGACCAGCTCCTCGCGAGGATAAAGCAGCTGGTCGAGCTGCACAAGCACGAGAGCCTCAGCGTGGTCTGCGTCGGCCACAGCCTCGGCGCCAGCCTCGCCGTGCTCAGCGCCTACGACATCGTCGACAGCGGCCTCTCGAAGACGTCCGGCGCCGATCAGCACTTCCCCGTGTGCGCCGTCGTGTTCGGGAGCCCCCAGGTCGGCAACCGGGCCTTCGCGGAGAGGCTCGGCGGGCTCCCGGGCCTCAGGGTGCTGCACGTCAAGAACAAGATCGACCTGATCCCCCTGTACCCGAGCCCCCTGCTGGGATACGCCGACATGGGGACCGAGCTGGTGGTGGACGCGCGGAAGTCGCCCCACCTGAAGGACTCGAGGACCCCGGGCGACTGGCACAACCTGCAGGGGATGCTGCACTCCGTCGCGGGGTGGAACGGGGAGCGCGGGGGGTTCGAGCTGAGGGTGAGGCGGAGCCTCGCCATCGTCAACAAGTCGTGCGACTACCTCAAGGACGAGTGCATGGTGCCGGGGTCCTGGTGGGTGGAGAAGAACAGGGGGATGGTGCTCGGACCGGACGGGGAGTGGGAGATGGCTCCGCCGGACGAGGACGACCTGCCGGTCCCCTCCTACGTGATCACGGGCACCGGCGCCGATCCCACCGCGGCCGGAGCGGCCGGCACGGACGAGCCTCCTGCTCCTGCTCCTCTCCGCCGCTTCTGCACTATTATTTAGTCCCTCCCTACTTAATTAGTTTCTAAATTGCGTTAGATTATCTACTTGTTTACGTATTCTATGTGTCATGTACTCGTTTATGTATGCTAAACATTGCATCACATTGTGAGCAGGCGCAGAATGTAGGAGCTAAATTTGAGTTCTATGATGATACGGAGCTATAGTTTGGAGATTTTTACAAACGTACTCATCGGCAGAATAATAAGACTCAATTTGGTGTCTAAATTATAATTTGATACTCTCAATTTTTATAGGTATCAATTTGATATCCTCAAATTAAAAAAAGAACAAATCTAGCCCCCTCTCTCTCTCCCTCCCCACCGACTGGGGAGTTGGGGTCGCAGCGTGGGAGGGAGAGGTGGTGTAGCCGTGGGGGTGCTGCTGGAGCAGGGGCGGACGGCGGGATCGGAGGTGGAGCAGTGTAGCCGTTGGGGGTGCTACTGGAGCAGGGGCAGGCGGCGGGACCCGAGGTGGAGCAGCCGGTAGGGAGGAGAAGAGATAGGGGAGTATTTTCGTCCTTTTTAAATTTTATGGTATCAAGTTGATAACTATAAAAATTGATGGTATCAAGTTGAAAATTTTGAATAGTTGAGGATATCAAATTATAATTTAGCCATTTTTATATTCTAAATTTTACATTATTTTTTTACCGCATTATTTTTTTTAACTTTTGCCATCAAAGTTTATTTTATATTACTTCATAATTTTCTACTATTCTTACACTATTCTAGATGGAAAAATTTATGAAATGCCCAAAAAACGAAAAAGTTTTATGAAAAATCCACCGCACAATAACATTTCATTGCGTGTCCAGAATTAGCAAAAAATATATAAAGGGGGTTCCGAAACTACTCTTAAAAAAACGTTTCGATACTTCCACTTCTTCTATACGCTGCTCATTTTCGAATCTAGGTTTTCTCCTAAAAAATCTTCAAACCTAACTTCAAAAACTCGTCGAAAAATTTCGAAAAGGTCGACAAACGGTAAAACTGTTAAAACGGAGGTACAAACAACATTTTTTCGCGATTCTAAAATTTTGCATGGCCGACTAACGAAGAAGCGGTTAATCTCCGGCTCTTCGGAAATACGTTCCTTTTGCGACAAACCGGACCTCGTTTCGACCTCACAGTCAAAAGTTATGGCCCTTCAAAGTTTCAACTGGCCATAAAATGCAGGAGAATGATCATTCTTCGTGGTAAAACCACGGAGAATCGCCATTCTCCGTGCTAAAACCACAGAGAATGGTCATTAATCTCCTTGTTAATTTGACAAAGAATAGCCATTCTCCGTGTTAGAATGACGAAGAATGGCCATTCTCCGTCAATTTAACAAGGAGAATGGCCATTCTTCATGCTAAACCACAGAGAATGGCCATTATCCTTGTTAAATTGACCAAGAATAGCCATTCTCCATGGTTTTAGCACGGAGAATGGTAATTCTTCGTGATTTTAACACGGAGAATGATGGAGAACAGTCAACAGAAATCTAAAACCTATTTTTTTTGTGAAAAAAATTTGTCAGGAACAAAAATACAAGAGTTTTCGTTCTTCTTCAAAACGATGCTAACTCTTATGGAAAAGAAGAAGATCTTCTCTCCACAATTGACCTAATCGCCGAAAAACTTCAAATCTCTCCACGACGATGATGATGATGATGATGAGCGATGATCGGAGTTCGACTGAAGAAAAGTACAGTGAACTACGAACGATCTTTGCGATCTTTGCTGAAGATGAGAGCAATGGAATTCAGATCTCTCGTGAAGAAGAAGAAGATGAAAATTGCAATCTAAATCTGAGTTTGTGTGAAGGGTAGTTATGGTATTATAAAGATGGCAATTTTGTAAATACAGAGCATCTAAAGAAAATCTTGGAATATTTAACGTAAAAATATATAATTCTGGGCATTTCATAAAACCCATCATGCGGTTGGATTTTTCATACAAACCAACCCCGAAATTGGGTTTCTCAACAATTTCTATATTCTAGATTTATATTTTATTACAAAACTTGGACCTCAAAATATATTTCAGCTTCATCTATTGTGATGCTCTTAACAACAAATAAACACGGACACTTTCTTATCCTTGTTATCACAATTTTATATTACTTCATAATTTTCTACTATTCTTCTAATGTGAGCTTTTTTGCTCCCAACATTAGATGTGATACATAATGTCCCTTTGTTGTTATCATTTTGAGTTTCAATATGTTATCCATTTTTGCGTATATCCTTGAAACTTAGCAAAATTTTTTTTGAAGAATTGTTTGAATATAACGCATTCTGCAAATAGATTTGAGTGCCATTAGGTAACATAATGTGTGCTCTTCTAAAACCCTCAATTATATGGACTGGTCCAGCTATTGTTGATATTTTACGCATGTCACGACCCGGTCCCCAAATACTTGGGTCGAATCGGATCATGCCCAGCCTGCACCGTTGATGAGACGGCGGCAGTAAGCTGTAATCCCATTTGCAGGTAAATCAACAACAAGATTGAAACTGATAATTGCCACAACTTTTATTTAGCGATAATAAAAAAAAACTTGTTCTGAATACAAGGCTCATAAACTGGAATTAAAAGAGCAACTAAAAATTCTTAATTTCTAAGTAGCATCTAAGTTGACGCCACATCATCCTCATCAGCTGGAAGTACCGCCGGGTACAAGTCAGGATCGTAGTAGCTATTGATTAGCATCTCCAGGTCATCAGAAATACCTAAAATGTTGTCTCCAGTCAGGAGGGAGCAAAGTACAATTCATGCAAACTTTAACAATTAAAATAACAATTTATGACATGCACTTTTAAACAATTTTAAGATGAACAGTTTTGAAATAATACAATATAGTGATGTGAATAGGTAATGAATATGACCGGTTTGGGTTACAATAGTATTCTAGCGATACGGTATGGCTTGTCCCCGTGTGAAGAGGGGAAAGCTAATACATTCATTATCCTAAGTTTGGATTTGGTCATATCCACTACTCTACTCCCCCAGTCCCCAACAGTATAATCAGTACTCCCGAAGGAGTTTCGTGTTTGAACAGTGGTTAAAACATGCAATGAAAAGATTGCTAAGAAAATTGTAAATCTACACAAAATGTACTTGCCTTAATTTCCGGGTTTGAAGAGTTGGTACTTCGGTATTTGGTAAGTCACGCTCTTCCTTGAAATCCTACATTTTCGGGAACTTGTTTCAGAAACATTTACAAGTTGTCTAGTTGCAATCTCTATTTGTCTTTCCTAGTCAGTTTTAATTGTTAACTAACTAACACAACATTTACTAATGAGTTGTACTTTATAAACTTAATTTTATTTTGCTTTTCAGGAAAACTTGTAATTACCATTTAAGTTGTTAAAACTTGTAGTTTATACATAAAATTAATATTTATTTAATAAGTGAGAAAATTACTAATTAATCAACTAATATATATATATTATCTATAGTTATTCTAACATTTGCATTATACTAATACATCCAGAAAATAATAAAATCTAATTATTACATTCTTCCAGCACGAATAAGTAATTGGGCTTATGCCTTTACAACCCGATTTACATGAATTTAAATAAGACGAACAATGGTTAGCCTCAAAATTAAATAACTATAAAACTACAATTCTAATTTTTAAATTATAACATTGTGAGTCTCAGACTCTGGTCCAGTCTTCACATTTAGCTACTCTGCCTCAACGTCCGGTCGAACCGGTGCGTTTGCATTTCGCTGGGGTCCAGTGAGCGTTAGGTCGTCGCCCAAAAATATTATAAAATAAAATAAAAATCATTTTTAAATCATTTTATTAAATTTTTTTCTCCGAAAATTTCGGCAGCATTCCCTCTGTTTTCGGTCAACCCAAAAACTGGAAAATGCTCCATTTACCTGCAAAATAACTCCCAAATCCGAAATTCAGAGAATATAAATATTTTCAAAGCCAATACAGTATTTTCCATACTTCCCGAAATCAATTCGGGAAACCAAATAATATTGGAAAGAACCATACTTTGCCAACAAACCATTCTTAATTTTTAACCCAAAGCCCCAACAGAACTAATCAAAAATCATCCCACCATTTTTAACATAACCAACAGAGAACCAACTATCCAGTAGAAAATATTTCCATCACAAGTATAACAATAATAACTCTAACAGAACCTTTATTCCGAGAAAACTTCAGAAAACAAATATAACAAAATTGTCCCGCAAACTCTCGGAAAATCCGAGAAAACTTCAGAACTAGGTTCTGTCAGAAATAACCAGCAAAATCAAACCACAGCATAGTTCCGATAATTTTCGGAAGAACCGAAAATAGCAACGTAAATATTACGTTGTCGAAAACCGAAATCCCGAAGGATTCAGGGACCAGATTTCATCATAGACTATAAAAAAAGTAATCTACGGGATCCAGAAATTACCCAAACGACGGAATCCGAAGGGATGCCTCGGATTCGGGCAATGCCTCGCCGGGGTACGGCTGCACAACCACGGAACAGATCGGGGACGGAGACCCGAACAAAGCGCGGAGGGCGAGGGGGCCGGTCGGCGGCGCTCGGGCTGGCGCGCTGGTCGCCGGCGGTGTCGGGTGGGCGCGGATCGGCCGCGGGGTCGGCGGAGGGTGGCGCTGGCCTCGGGATTTCGCCGGGAAGCGACGGTCGGCCTCGGGAGGTGGGGTGGCCGGAGTATTGAAGTTAGGGCTTGGTTTAGAGGAGAATGATGGTGGTGAAAGAGGATGGTTTGGAGTATAGGGGCTTATATAGGAAATGGAGAAAAGGGGTTTTTATAGGGATGAATAATAGGGGTTACCGGAATAGGAGGCGAACGGACGGCCGTTTATGGCGGGAACTCCGGCGGTCGCCGACGGTTTGGGGAGGCAAAGGGTCGGCCACGAAGAGCCACCCAAACCGAAGCCTTTCTTCGGTTACAACATTCAGAAGAATGAAAATTCTTCTGAGAACTCATAAAGTAACCCATGGCCAAAGTAACCTATGATATGGTTTATGGACTTAGTCCATCTATTGGGCTTCAGGAGAATGAAAAATTATTTAATAGATGGCTAATTGGATTTATAAGTAAAAATAAAGAGTTGGCTCTTAAAATGTATAAGTGGGCTAAGGTCTTAAATAGTTTGGGCCAAATAATTTCTGGGCTAAAAATATAATCTATTAAAATAATTTTTTTTTTCTTTTTAATATTTTAAAATTTCAACCATCAATAAGGTACCTTTAATTGGGTTCGGGTCTGGTTTGACATACAAAAATCCTTGTTTAATTATTTTGAAAGAATATACTTTTTTTTTTTTTACATAATATTATTCTAGCATTTATTTCAAAAAATTAAATTTAAATCTAGCAATTATATATATAAAATTGTAAACTAAAATTATGGGTTTCACAACGCATGTCAAATACTAAATTTGAGAAACATTTTTGAATCTTCAAAATAGTATGCGTTGTAGCACTATCTACCAAACACATATCCAAGTCATTTTTTTCCTCCGTATATCCATACATTCAACATGAAACAAAAGAAAATTATGAACATATATTCTAATTAGCACAAATATAATAAAAATAATTAAGCATACAAAACATTAACATCATATTATAGAGATGCAACTTTCAAATACATAAAAAAGTAATGACATATTCTTCAACAAACTCTCATGGCCTAGATATTCCATGATAACTAAAAATAAAAACATGACTTCAAATGTAAAAAGTTCATAATACTTGAAATAAAACATAAGTCGACCGAATGCTCATTCAACAAAAGGTGGATTTCACAGCATTTCCTCAAATTGTTCATTAGTAATCTGATTCCCATTTTGATCCTCAAAGAAATCGGAACAATTCAAATGAGTGATGTCAAGTGGTTGATCATTGTCCCAATATTCTATCATATTTGTTTTTATTTTCTTGGATTCTTTGAATTTGTCAACCTCTTGTTGATTAGTTCGACATTGCTTAAACCAATGTCCATGTTTGCCACATTTATGACAAACACTACTACCCTTATTTGGTTTATATTAAGGATTTGAATTCCCTTTGTTAGAGGGGGATGTCCACTTGTTTCATTTATTCTTTTGTGAACCACTGTTTTCGTCTTTGTTATAAGGCTGATAACCATGACCATACCTCCCATAACTTTTTCCTCTTAAAAATTCTCTTCCACGTCATCTACCACGACCTCTGGTAACCCCAAAATTGGCATTTGCTTCAGGAATTGCCATTGACTTAGTTGGCCTAGAGTTGTGGTTTTTCATGAGAATGTTGCTATTTGTCTCTGTTACAAGTAGACAAGTCACCAATTCAGAGTATTTTGTGAAATGTCTTTAACGATATTGTTCCTGCAAAAGTACATTACTTGCATGAAAATTGGAGAGAGTTTTCTCAATCATTTGAGCCTCAGTTACTTTTTCTCCGCACAACCTAAGGCGAGAAACAATATTAAACAGAGCAGAACTATATTCTTTAACAGTTTTATAGTCTTGATACCTTAGGTTCAACCATTCACTTTGAGTTGGAAGGATTACCATGATGGTCAAATCTATCCTTTAGAAATGTCCACAAATTCAATGGATCATCCTTGCATAGATATTCTGCCTTTAGATCATCATGGATATGATGTCGTAAGAAAATCAAAGCCTTGGCCTTGGCTTCAGAAGATTCTTTATTTTCCTTCTTAATAGTACCATCAAGCTTGTTGGACTGCAAGTGCAACTTCGCACCCAATTGCCATGATAAATAATTGTCTCCGCTCACATCAAGAGCTTTGAATTCAAGCTTTGCAAGACTCGACATCTATATAGCGAAAAATAATTATATTAGAAAAAAAAATTTAAATAATAAAATTGACAAGTGCTTTCAATATTACAAATTTCATATATGCCACAATGTGATAAAACGTTATAAAAAAATATTGCCTTATGTGTATCACATATACAACAATGTAATTATTATATAATAATCTTTAGATAATCATGGTTTGAATTTTTGATAATTTTATAAATTATATAATTACTATTTTGGGTATACTTTTTCATAATTCGATTTACATATACAACAATGTGAAGTAGTACCTTGTATAATCAATAAAATAATAGAAAGAGCGAACATAAAGCAATTTAATATAATTAACTAATTCATAATAAGAGAAGAATATTCAACATATTCTAGATTAATTTCATACTTGTGTAAATTTCATAATAAAAATATAGAAATGAGATTCGTACATAATCTTAAATAGATTATCATGAATTATCTATTTTGAAAGAAAATATGAACATGTTTAATACAAATATAGTTTTTTTTTTAAATAGTGCTAGAAAATCTTATATTCTAATCAATCTATAAACACATAAATCAAACATGTATTTAAGTTTACTAAAACATGTATCTAAATATACAAGATTAAACTTACCTCTTCGATACTTTTCTTTTCTTAAGAGAACTATTTCTTCCTTCTTCTATTCTCTAGAACAAATGGTACTTATAACATATCATAAAGCAAAGAGATGGGGATAGAAAAATAGAGGAAATTATTTCTTCATTCACTTGTCCTAAACAACTTGATAAGAGCCCCTTATATAGGCTTACGATGGAGGTTAATATGATGATGGCAATTAAAAGAAGAATGCCAAAAACCATAAATTATGGATAACAAAAAGACATATGTTACAAATACCAAATAATTATGATATTTTATCCATCTTTACAACAAATAGAACATTGTTGGGTATTTTTTTTAAAATTGAGCAAGTCAACGATAATGCATTCTATTAAATAGTCTCAATCCAGTATGTCTTCTATTTAATATAAGCAGAAACTTAACAAAAGTTAGTCTCACTTCGTCTTTTTCATAATAAAAAAATGAAAAAGTATTTACAAAATTTTATTTAATGATACACAATACAAAATTTTATTTAATATATATATAATTTATTTTATTCTTTTGAGGTGTCTTTTTTTTAAGTTGGACCGTGACTCAAAGCCATTCGGCCGTCCGAGAAATTCGAATTCAAGACATGTGCTCGGGCGGTCCCACTAGGCTAGTGCCTTAGAGACTAAAAAAAATAACTAAAAAACCAAGAGAGCTAAAAGATATAGTAGAGCCAAATAATAACTTTCTATTTTTTTTATTTACTCTGTTTAATCCAACATCACAACAAAGAATATAATTAGTACCTCCAATATCCCAATATGCCAAATTTTATTATATCATGGAGTTCATTCAAAAATTATTGTCAAAAAACCAAGTCCACTGCAAACAATATTTGTGCCATATATTATTCTATGAATATTTATCTTTACTAGATTAAACCCAAATGTTTTTTTTTCCAGTACATGCGGGCTCAGTTAAATCGTGTGTCTCTCCACACACGAATTTTAGCCGGTCGTCATGTCGCTTCGGACTCTTCGTGCGGATCTTGTCCGCACTGGCTTTTTCATCATCGCCTCACACGTACGTTTTTTCATCATCGTCTCACACGTACGCCTCGTGCACTCTGCGCGCTCCCGAGCCTCACGGGACGGCCAACGTCTTTCGACGCCGGCAACTCAACACCTCGCTACGCCCACGACGCCGAAGGCGCCCCCGACGTCTTCACGACGCCTACGACAGCTGATGCCGTCCAGCCACCCGTTCTATGCGCACGACGTCCTTATGACGTCTTTCCGACGCCCATTGGGCGCCGTACGACGGGCCGCGTGGTCGGCCGTCATTTATACCCGTGGTAGAATGGTGCCGGTCCTCGACCGCGTGCGCGGCGTCCCTAGCCTTTGAGTTTTCATGCACGGGACGTCCCATTCTATCCCACGCCAGCTCAGATCGTGGCCATTTTTCGTCAGTCCTCCGACGTTGTGGATGTCCCGCATCGCACAGACCAGACTCATGGCCTTTTTTTTTTCCTCCTTATTTCATACTTACAGCAAGAGAGCTAAAAGAACAAAAACAAACAAGCACAAAGTGATGAAACTATTATTCACAATCAACATGAATGAATGATTCACACTTTCCTGATTTTATACTACTATGCAGAATTTATATTTCATACATAATCAATTACTATTATGCCAATCATCCATAACAGCCGTAAAAATTTATGATGTCACTAGTTTATTAAATAAATATAAACTTTGTATTTCTTATCATATCACACACTCAACTGCCGCGGACCCTAAATAGAAACACTTAAGTTTGCTAAAAAAATTCAAACTTCTTTGGCCACTTTTACAAGGTCACCGAAGGATGAAAGAAACAAGAGAAATCTAATCATATTTTGTCCGACAAGTATTTCCATTTTTTAATAAACATTTTGCCACCCTAGTATATTTTATAATGATCACAAAATATGCTATTGTAGACATATTTGTTTTTTTCTTTTAATAAATACTACAGTATCACAACATATTTACTATTCTTGATAAACATATTCAATTTTCTTGAAATGACATTTTTTTGGTTGGAGTGTATCTAAGCAAACGCAACCTGTGAATTTATCAATTTACTTTTTCATGCTCTGTTTTCCATTACGATTGATGACGATAGACTATAAGAGAGTAACATTTAATACAAAATTTATTTCTAGAAGAAATTTAAAAATAGAAATTCTCAACATTACACATTATTTGTTGTTTATATTCAGAAAATAAAAATTTTATTTTACATTTACACAACAGTAGAGAAAGGATTGCTGTACCTAAAACACATTTTTTAATTTTTGGTAGACCATTGTTCCTGAAGTATATGTATGTAGTGAAGGAAATTTCCATATATTTGTTATTTCTTCCCTCTTTCTTGGTATATCAAAACATTTATTCCGTTTTGTCACCCTCCCGGATGAAATGAAATTTCCATATATTTGTTATTTCTCTTCCGAGGAGAGTTTTCATTATAGAGAGTTTTCATTATACAGACCGATAACACTAATCCTAGAAATTCTTACAAGAAATACTAACAAAGAGACAACTAATATCAAAAAATTAATCAGTGTTTAGTACCTCCAATATCTCTACAAAGAATAGTAGTGCCAAATTTTACTATATTATGGAGTACACTCAGAATTTATTGTCAAAAACCAAGTTAATTTTTGTTGCCGTGTATTATTCTATGAATATTTAAAAAAATCTTGACAAAATTACAATCAAGTGTTCATATACTGCTAAAAGAACAAACAAATATCACGCTATCAATCACAAAAGTGATATAGCTATCATTCAGAATCATCATAAATGAATGAATGATTCACACTTTTCTGGTTTTTTACTACTATGCAGAATTTATATTTCATACATAATCAATTACTATTATGTCAATCATCCATAATAGCGTAAAAATTTCTGATTTCGCTATTTTATTAAATAAATATTAACTTTGTATTTCTTATCATATCACACGCTCAACAACCTCGGAGCCAAAATAGAAACACTAACAACTAAAAACTGAGACTCGTTTGGCCAACAAATGACATGAACGATGCGATAAACAAGAAAAATCTAATCTCATTTTGTCCTACAATTATTTTTATTTTTTAATAAATATTTTGCCACTCCAATATATTTTATAATAATCTAATCTCAATGTTGATAATATTTGGGACATGCCATATGATAATCATTTACTTTGTCGGAATATTGGGTTACATCGAAGAAATGATAATATTATGACACAATGCCCTAATATGCAGGTTTAAGAACATAATCAATGTTGATAATATTTGGGACATGCCAGAAGCATCTTTGATTATGATAATCTTTTTTTTTGGTCAAGAATTAATAACTATTACGACACAATGCCCTAATAAGCAGTTTAAGAACATAACATTCTTATATTTATATTTATGTAGATCTTAGATTATCAAATAGTCCTTATGTTTTAGTTATAGCTTTTCTTTTTCCTCCTTTGTCTTTGCGTTCATTGGCATTGGTGGATATTAGGACCAAGCACTCCTTTCCAGCAAGAAAGACTGATGCCGCAATTAATTCCTGGATTAATCACTTTACAGAAACACCAACCACACCAACCTCGTTCCTATAAAATAAAATATTAACTGGCCCTATAAAATAAAATAATAATTAAAAAAATACTACAGTTGATCTAGCAGAAGCACCACACCTACTTCTTGTCAAGGAAAAAATGACCGACAAGTAGCTCATTACAACCTTAAGATTGTAGCCAAAGTTGGAGGTTAGAGCAGCAATTCACATTTATAATTAGGAAGTTACTGAGGAAAATATAAAAAAATACATCTTGTTTAGAGGCTCTTCTTCTATCAAAGTCTATGCAAGGACAAACTCAGGCCCGATTTACAAATCAAATACATCCCCAAAGTGGGTAAGTAGGCAAGCGTCCATATCAGCTAAACATGCTCCCTTGTTATAGCTAAAATTTACAAGAAAAAAGTGCTAAAAAAACACATACAAACAAAACAACTGAGATGTACTGATTGCTACTCATTGCCTTATTGGGCTCGAGTATTCGACCCCAATCTCTGACGATGATGTTACACCAGAAGATGCATCCGATACTGAACTGCTTGATCCATTCCTGAAGCTTTTTGAATCAAGTTCAGGCCTCCGGGGTTCTGTAGGAGCAGCGGTGGCCGCAGCAGTGGCTGCAGCAGCAGCTTGTGTGCCCTCATCTGCTAATTTTTTGAGAAGATTCATAACTGTAGGAACTAATTTTGACGACAAGGAGAGGATCCCAGGAAGCTGCAAAAGAAAAAATGACACATGCAATCAGTTTTACATAATCATGATTCTCTTCACCACCCTGGCGCCATCATCCAAGCCTTCTCTCTTCAAAATGGGATCAGCTATGAAACATGAGAAAGTAGCACAAAGAAATTAACAGTATATTGGCCTGATGTCATATGTGCAAGAGAGCCTTGCCTTCTCGATCTGGCAGTTAAAAGTAGGGGTGAGCATTATTCGGTTTTGGACCGAAAACCGAACCGATCCGAATAAGAAATTCGGTTCGGTTTTTTAAAAAAATCAGCTCGGTTTCGGTTTTGAAAATACTAAATTTTCTTATTCAGTTTCGGTTTTGGATTTCGGTTTCGGTCCAAAACCGAAAACCGAATAAGAAATTATATATATATATATATATATATATATATATATATATATATATATATATACAATAAATTTAGGTATATTTAGTTACTATAAATATTAACAAAAAAAAGCTCAAATAAACCAAAAAACCGAATAAACCGAACCGTTTTAATTCGGTTCGGATTGATTCGGTTATGGGCCAATTCGGTTCGGTTTCGGTTTTGCCTATTCGGTTTTCGGTCCAATTCGGTTTTCGGTTATTCGGCTCGGTTGGAACCGAATTAACCGAATGCTCACCCCTAGTTAAAAGTTCATGCAACCAGAAGGTACTAGAGGAAATCCTATTGCAAGGTAGAATTTCAACTACAAAAATGTGGTTTGATTTTATCGATATGCTACTCACAGCGCCATTGCGGAATTCGCCTGAAATGTCCAGCTGGACCCATAGGGCCTTCGCCAAGAGGTAGCCAACAAAAATGACAGCAAGGTAAAATGGGTTCCTGTCAGGTGAATACAACAAAATTTCCATACAGTCAAAAGATGATCCAAGACCCACATACAATTCCGATGTACAGATGATGCATTCAAGTTGATTACCTAAGAAGTGTCATGAATTCATTAAAGCCCAAGACAAGAATGAGCGCAATTGCCCATGGAGGGGGTAGCCAGTTGTTGTTACGCTTGTGTGCTTCCTGAGAAAGAATGGTTTTGCTGCATAAGATCATCTTATAGAACAAGAAATCATGGTTGCAAAAACTTGCTTTTTGTAAAGACAAACAATGGATAATGAATGATTCGTGAAATCAGCATGTAAGAATAAACAGTTACATAGTAACCTACAAAACAAAAGTCCAACATTCTAAATTGTAAAACAAAAATACATAGTTGCATATATTTGGAACCCATAAAGAATAATGCAAGACAGCAAAAACATGGTACAATAGTCGACACCATTGTTGAAGGGGACTTCTACAGAAAGCTCCTTGAGGTTTTTAACCAATATGCCGTAGGCCCCTCAAGGCTAAAAAGTTTTTCCCCTTACTCTTAGGTACGAAAATGTCAAGGTTAACCAATACATAGGCTCCTCAATCATTTTTTCACATGTAACAAACCTTTAAACTTATATATATATATATATATATATATATATATATTTATTTATTTATTTATTTATTTATTTATTTATTTATATGTGTGTGTGTGTGTGTGTGTGTGTAAAATATATATATATATATATATATATATATATATATATTTATATATATATATATATATATATATATATATATATATATATATATAATCTGAAAGGTCAATTTCACCATAATAAGCTATCAAATATACACTACTAAAATGGTTCTTCAAAACTCCTTACATACTCCAACCAGCTGCCTATTTGTGCCGATTCTCTAAGGCCTCGTTTGGTTCACGGAAAGGAAATGAATTCCCTTGTATTTTCCATGGGAATGGGAAAGTAGGATTCCTGTCACGTTTCCTTTCCCTTGTTTGGTAAAACAAGGAAACTAACTAGGAAAGGAAAGCAAAATATAACAATGTTCCAATAATATCCTTACCTTTTAAAATAAAAATAGTATTGTAAAAAATAACATTAATGGTAAAATAAGCAATGACACATGGTTACTTTTGTCATAACTTTTGTAATAAATGTTGGGAAAGGAGGGAAAATCAATCCCATGGGTCTTGAGTGGAACCATATTCCCACCAATTTTCTCCCTTGTCAGGAAATTGATTCCCAAGTTTGTGGCTACCAAACAAAGGAAAGGAACAACTTTCCTTTCTAGATTCCTTAAATCCGTGATAGCATGAATAGTAATATCCCCAGGAAATTGTTAAGGTTTAGAAGAAGAAGAAAAATGAATTTCTTGGATACAACAACAATACTTCGGGGTATGAGAGGTGTACCATGATAGCATGAATGGTAATATCCATCCGTGGGAAGTTACAGGTGGTGCCAAGTGCCAACTGAGGTGAGGACAAGATGAAAGAAAATCGACTAAGGTGGTTTGGACATGTGCAACACAGACTCATAGATGCTCTCTTAAGGAGGGATAATAGAGTAGTTAATGGAGCCAGGCCTAGCTGAACATGGTTTGAAGTGTTAAAGGATATGGATTTGTTAGCGTTACATAGGACAAGGCACTTAACATAGCCAAATGGAAGAAGAGGATTCAATCAAGCGACCCTAGAAATTTGGGATAAAGGCCTTGTTGCTGTTGTTGTGGTTATATATATATTGAAATCCAGGGGCACGATCGCAGTTGACCACTAACTCGCTACCCGGGGAAGAATGCAAAGGCCCCATTGCACACTTCCCTGGTAAGTCAAAGATTAAATGCAGTTGGGAAGTTTCGAACACTCGACCTTTGTAGAAGAGGGAGTGGGCTTAACCAACCGCACCAACCCTTGGGGGTTGTCATGTATATGTGTTTATGTGTGTGTGTGTGTATAAGGTTAACAATATCAGTTTTGTCCCCTTCCTATGAGTATTGGTTTATATTTTGTTTCGGTTTCTATTGAGAACATTATTATGCGTGCGTACTCAAGTATCATCCCAGATTAGCACCTCATAACCACAGAAAAAAAAAAACCAAGATTTTTTACTTTCACTGTAGAAGAAAGGGAAATCAGCCAACAAAAAGTCAAGGTGTATATTGTGATAGAGAGATTTCATATTTGGGACTTGGTCCAAATTCTTTTTTGCTCTCTGTAGACTATTATACTCAATGGATGAGATAGTCGTACATACATCCATTACTACAAAAAGCTATCGGACATCAATGGTATCAGAGTGTGCCTCTTCACGAGGGTGATTTAAGTACAAAGCCTCTAGCATAAAAGGAGGCAGGCATCACTGTCCACGCTCGAGAAGGTTGTATACATAAGCAGTTAAATTTTGTTTCTAAGAACAGTCAGGTACGCACAGCTGGGTCGCCACAAAAAAATGACACATAATTCCTTTATGAGCCGGCTTTTAAGGAAATTGACAAATTCTTAGGCCTGGCTTGGGATTGTTGCTGCTTTTCAAAAAGCATCAGTATGAGCAGCTTTTGAGAGCATCCTTCCCACTTGCAGAAGATGCTCCAAAATTGAACTAGCTTTTCAAAATTAAATTGATAAGGTGCTGGTACCAAACAGCGTTTGCTACTGCTTTAAAAGACAAACAGCCATGATGAGTCTTAGGCCAAGCAAGTAATCGTAGTTGCAAGCTAAATGGAAAATTTCTAATTGAATTACATCATATATGCAATGCTTACACTCACAACCAAGCAATTGCATAGAAAGTGTTAATAATTTAAATCCAAAACCTAGAGAAAATCAGTATCATCAATTGACATGTTGTTTATAAAAGTAGAGAAAGAGAGCACCAAAATCAGAATGAAAGAAAATACAGAACAGAAACTGAAATAAAAGTTTAAACTAGTAGATTGCAATGAGAAAGAAGAGCTTAAAGAGTATGCCTGAGCAGAAATGGCCTGAGTGACAGTATACTCGGTTTCTGCATTGAATTGCCTCCACAAGGACTTGCATTGGACAGGGGTGATCAAAGTTTTTTCTGGAGGAACCTAATTGGAAAAAAGGAACAATGCAGAGTAAGAGAAAAGATCAACCTAAGGCTCACATATTAATCAACAATAGTCATTTCAAAGCAAAACTAGAGAGCATAAAATATGCATTCATGTCGCAAACAATTTGTAGAACGTTGAGATTTATTTGGCTGAATAGCATATAGCTGCATTGCTTTTTTTAAATATATAAGAAACATGAATGCTAATGTACCGCCATATAGAACAATTATTAGCTCAAAATTACAGACTGCAAACTATATATACCCTAGGTTGTCAAAAGCACTAGGCGCTAGTGGGGCAGGCTCCCGCCGCCTAGCGCCTAGCCCGCCTAGGCGGCAGCCACCTAGATCTAGGTGGTTCAAAAATAAATTAAAAAATCCAAAAAAATGTACTGAAAATTGCAAAAAAAAAAGGTCAATAAAACCCCACAACAAGCATAGTAGGGCATCAGGGGTTCTAGGCAGGCATCGGGTGGGCACCAGGTGCCTAGCGCCCAGGCGACCGCCTTTTAGTACAATGTATATACATGGCAGAATAGAGTCATGCACATGCTTACAAGGTATACTCATTTAGTAGAAAAGATAATTTTATTAAATTTTAGAAATCTAGACAACTACAAATCATGAAAGGATTTTATAATTGTAAATGGTTGCATGAGCTTAAACTGCATAACCAAAAGTTAGGTCTACCTACCTGCCAACTGACCACTAAGTTATGTTATTGACAAAATGTAAGAGATTAACTGGTAGAAAATGACGCTCAATTTTTTTAGGATAGATATAGCTCCTTTGTAGGTAAAAGCTTTCTGAAATGTTTTAATTATTCGGCATGTTATGTACAAACTATAACTAAAATTGAGGGTTTGCAACTAGAAAGATCTCTCTAGGGAGCATCAAATGTGTAAGCAATTCCCCGTAATATGGTAGCACCGTAACAGTGCAGGTGTTGGCTTTTTATAAAATATAACAGAGGACAAGTTATGTTTACTCTTAGAGGAAGTATATTTATATAAAAAGGCATTATCATTCGCTCTTATATAAACTTGTAATAAACAGAACTCTATTCTTGCTGTCAGAACTCTACCATAGCACTAGTACAAACGTGACCTTAAAAATTCCAGTGTCTTGCATTACCTCCTCCCATGAGCTCGAAGCTAGGGGGTCAACCGATTGGATGCGCCTATTTTTGACAGCACCACTACCAGCATCCAACAGAGCAAATGAAAGGGTATCCTCAATTTTATCACTTTCCTCATCCAAACGAATTGCAGCCATTACAGAGAGCAATTTCAGTGACTGCAAAGAGTATATTTCGAAACATATTATGACATTAGCTGATAAATGACAAGAAACAAAACAGTAGTTTCTGTTTCAGCAACAAAGAAATACCGCCGAACGAGCAGTTTTTGTGATTGCTCTAATGTCTTCCTTTCCTGTCCAAACTCTTGGCATTGAATCAGAATCGCGGCTGAACAATGTTGAAAACCTGTATATAACCATTCAGACCAGCTAAGTGACAAGAGATATCACCAAGTAAACCACAACTGAAACTTACTAAAAACACTCATTACCTGTCCTTCATACGAATCAAGACCCTTCCAGCTTCTTCTCTTGCCTTGGATTCAACAACACTTCTGGCATAGTCCTCTAACTTTGCCGACATTTTCTCCAATGTTACTTGATCGATATCAAAGGAAGAAAGGGCAGAACACAGTCCAGAAACAGCTGACTTAGCCTCCCGTTGAAGAAGTTTTCTTATTGCTGGCCAGGTATCATCAGAAGCTGTGTCAAGAAGAGCTTCAACAGGCTCAGCAAGTGCTTTATGAAGTTGCCCCTGCAAGCATATTAGACATTTTACTAACATATAGCATCCATGGGTAGACACGTTACGAACACACTGCAATAAAGTTGCAAAATAATTGAACCACACCTCGTATTTGGAAGTAAGTTCAGATAGTTTTGCAGCACGAACTGATGCAACATGTGCATCAATATCGCGATGAAGCTTCTCACGAACTTTCGAGGAGTCCCATTTTGCTTGCGCAATTGCTGCATCTGTTTCACCCAAATCCATTAATGAAATCTACTAAGCAACAGTTCATCTCAGTTGTTTGCTATCACAAATTTTCCTCAGATGGAAACTCTACAAGCCGCCATTTGTAGGTTCTACTAGGCTCTTACTTATTACTCATGAGTTATTAAATTTGAGAAGGTTAAAACATTATTGAATACTGAAAAGCTTATGCAAATTGGGTTAAATTGCAGTGTCTAAATGCAATGGAGATGAAGGTTTTTTTAACAGTTCAAATTTGACTAGAAAAATAATATGGGCATTTACAAACGAAATCAAGTGTTAATCATCAACTAGACAACTAGCCTACAAATTTGTACACATGGTTAGAACAAAGTTCTGCATCATGCATCCATCTTTCATACAGGAATCTGAATTAAACCATTGATAAAATTATCAGGTACAAGTAGTCAACCTAGACATCACACACCTATATACAAGCAAACAATAGATATGACACCATTTTCAAGACAATGAATCAGTGGGACAGGAATCAATATCACTACCTATAGAAATATACGGAGTGTTATGGAATATCTCCAAGTTGCAGCTCCTATAAGGAGCTATGTGGAGATATTCACCAACAGCAATCAGTAAATTAATATATTTTAACTCCGCAACACTATAAGAACATATTTACATTGGGAAAAACATATAAAATTGAAATATCATCCCTGAACATCAAAACTATTACTTCTGGAACTCCAGTTTGGGCCCACTAGAAGCCATTCTAGAGCATGATGCATCAAAAGGGAAAAATAATGCTATCATATGGTAGCAGAGGCCAAACACAGTTCAAACACTTTAAGTGGTAAATAGTTATTAGATTAGCGAGCTTTTACATCAGTGATAGGTTCTATCATTGATAGGCTGAGCTAGTGACCTATCTTTCTAAATTGCCAGGCTATGCCAACTTGTAAAAATAGGCTAGGTATGTAAGTAAAATAATCCACTTTCCTGGCATTTGTAAATTTTGATACCCACCCAAAAAGCAGATTGTTAAGCCATTCTTCATTAATGAAAATAGATTTTGGTGCAATGTTTAAAAAAACATAAGAATCAAACTCCCAAGAAATAAGTAGAACTTGTCTTATTTCCTTCTTCTGAATAATAATAATAATAATAGACACTTCTATGGCTTTTGGGCATGTGTGCCTATGCCTTTCCCTACTTGTCTTTAATTATGATATCCAAGATCAGAACCACTTATAAGCTTTTATATATTAGTGCATACAGTGCATCGATAAAAATACATAATCTAAAATTTTGAAAAATAAGAAGTATAGGCCAGATCAGATCGATCTTCTCTTATTGGAATCCTCGTTTGGGCCTAATTTAGAAGCCAAGGTTAACACACAGGACGGGCTAGGATCTCCACAATATAAATGGCCTAAGTTCATATCATATGAGTACAGCCTGTTTACAACCCTACCAAAGGAGGATATAACCTGGCCTTTATTCGTTTGGGGTTTGTGGTCAAGAACGCTTCGCCTGAAAGCTTCCCTAACCTCCAAATCCCCAATCGGGATACGTGTGAATTTTGTGAGTCATTCACTGATTGCTTCTTGCCAATGGCTGATGGTACACAGAAACAGAAGATTCATATCACTAACAAAACTTGCAACATATAATTCTGCTTACAGCAGCATAAGATTAGTCATGATTCGATTTCCCTTCTTTTCAGATGAAGCTAAGATCATGAGAGATCAAGTAACAAGTATTTGTTTGTTCAGCAGCTACAAAAGGGGCATCCTTAAGTTTAAGAATCCTTCGCTGCTCCCCAAACAATAAATCATGAATATTCAGTGTTGTTATGGAGCAGGAAATACAAGCATAGTTTTGATAAGCTATAACCATAAAACTATATATGGCTGATCCTGTAAAATTCATCTCCTCTAATAACAATGTAGCAAGGGAAAATGTGTAGCTGCAATAAAATGTATATTTTCATAAACTAGAAGTACAGCAATTGATTATCTAGCCAAAGAAACGAAATACTAGGAAACAAATTGTAGAGATGAGATAAGAGAAATTACCGAGCGAAAGAAATTATGACAAAATTAGAAGCAACATAATGAAGAAGGATTTTGAACAACAGCTTATCAAGAGCTAGACAATTCACAGAATGCCTACATCAACCATTTGTAATTGAGAACAGTAGGCAACAAGTAAAAGGAACATGCACAGAGAGGCATATGATTATTTTCATAACTACGAGTGCAGCAATTGATTATCTAGCCAGAAGAACAAAATACTAGGAAACAAATTGTGGAAACATGATACAAGAGAGTTTACCATGTGAAAATAATTATGTTAAATTAGGGGGCTGTTTGGTTGGCTGTAATTGGTGTCCAGTCTTTGTTTTGCTGTAAATGGTGCATTTACTGCAACAAAAACTGCATTAGATACCCCATTTCCTGCAGCTTTTGTTGCAGCCAAAATGGCTGCAACACCATTTACAGCAGCAAAAGCTGCAACAGATATCTAATTACAGGCAACCAAACAGCCCCTAGAAGTAACATTACTGCAGAAGGATTTGAAAACACAACTTATCAAGAGCTATATAATTAACAGTGCCTACATTCACCATTGTATTTGAGAACTATAGCCATCCAACAAGGCAAAGGAACAAGCACCGAAAGCCATATGATTACTTTCACAACTACAGGCACAACAATTGATAGGAACAAAATACTAGGAAACAAATTGTGGAGACAAGCTATAGTAGAGTTCACCGAGTAAAACAATTATGTTAAAATGAGCAGTTAAATTACTGCAGAAGGATTTGAAACAACAGCTTATCAAGAGCTATACAATTCTCAATGCCCACATTTACCATTTGTAAATGAGAACTAAAGCCTTCCAACAAGCAAAAGGAATAAGCACAGGAAGGCATATGCGCATGCACACATGCATGGGAGCACTTCACATGCACAAATCATAAGACCCTTGACAAGGAAACAATGGAATAAGAACCAGTGCAAAGAGTGCACAGAAGTTTCCTAAATAAAGCATAACCTTATCAACCATGTGCTAGGATTGAGATTTTCAACAACTCGTACCTTTGGAGCCTTCATCAAATGATGTCAGGAAAGATTTGGTGCAATCACGAGCAGCAACAGCAAAACCTTCTCCTCTTTCTAGAGCATTATCTAAAGCTGCCTTAAAATCATCTAGTGTTTTGGACCTTAGATGCCCTAGTACAGACTGGTAAGCAGGATGGACAAGCTACAAAGTACAGAGAATGCAATCGATGAGAACAAAATAAACAGAAAATGCGAATATCTAAAATGAACAAAACTATTGTAACAAAATTACGAGGAGAAAATCTCAAAACACTAACCAATCAAATAATCTGACTAAATGGAAGATAAAGCAATGTATCACATCAAGTTTTCAGACAGTAAAAATCTCAAAAGAGAGCAAACTTGTTTAATACTTAATAATAATTAGTTAATTAAAAATCTTATCAAATTTTCAGACAATGTGGGATGGAAATTGGGCTTTAATATTTTCATATTATAATTAATAATAATTAGTTAATTATACTTGCAGCTAATTAACTGGTGTAATGTTAATAAACAAGTAATGACGATGCGTAATTCATAACAGTAGGTATTCAGTACTACTTAATTAATATTGAAAAATTAAGATGATTAATTATAATTAAGAAAATTAATTAAATTTTAAAAAATAATATTTAGTTAATAACATTATTTACTTAATATTATTTTTTATTCTTAATTTGGTTATTTAACATAAATAAATAATTAGTTCAGTATATATAAATAATTAATTATCAATATAATTATGTTACTATTATTAATTACTATTTAATATTATTATGTAATTAGGGTAGACAATTAGTAAATAAGATAATTTGTGTTTAAGGTAATTAATTAGTTCTTAATTAAAAGTTAGTTAATAAAATAGTTCTTCTGGCATGTGGGATCTCACAAAAACTTGACAAATATCATTGTTGCCACAGAATATCATGGTCTGGAAATATCAGTGCCTTCTTCAAGTGTAGCAATAGCATCTATAAGTAAACAGGTAGACATTGTGCAGAGCTTTGCAGAATGTAAGTACTGGTCTAGAATTAGCCTCACGAGCATTGCAAAATGTTTTATTAATGAGATCTCATAGGAACTTTTTTTTGTCAAGCATACAATGGAGGCTAGCTTGCTTTTCTTGAATTAGTAGTACAATAATCCACGATAAACTAACACAACAAACCTAGAGTTACAAGGTAGCGAGTTTGATATTCAACAAGGTCAAAATTATTACCTGCAGGAGTTTTGACTCTAGTTGCTGCCGCTTGGCAGTTCTGACAGCATCATCGAAGTATGTAGTTTCCATGTCGTATCTGCAAAAGAAGGAAGAAACTAAACAGTTTGGAAAGAAGGCCACATAATTCAGCTAGCATTGCATATCAGAATATAGAACTCCATGAAGAAATCTTCAGCCAACTATTTAACCATATATGAAATCCTTATGTTAAACAGTTAGGCAACAAGGCCACATAATTCAATCAGCATCCTGATCTCATGAGAACAATTATCTCCAAAGTCCAATATAATCTAAAAAACAACAAAACCTTGGTCCCTTTATGTATTTATATTTCTAACCCTCAGCTCATCTTCTTAATGACTCCTCTTCTAGCCTTACTATGCAAATTAAATCAACATTTCTAGCGTACCCCAATAGATGGTGGAAACCAACAAAATTGACATACAAAATTCAATTATTATCCCATCACATTTGATTTACAACTAGGATGAACATTAAGTTCTTACTCTTTTGCGCTAGTCAGGGACGAAATTACTAGGAATACACAGGATGAAATTCCATGGTGTATGTTGTTCATTGAGAATATTGTACTAGTTGATGAGACTAGGGAATGTAGAATGAAATATAATTATGGAGTGAAAGTGTGGAAACTAAGGGTTTCAAAATTAGTAGGACAAAACAGAATAATAGTGCAACTTCAACTAATTTCAGAGAGAGATGAAGGAGCATGCCTTGATGGATAAGAGGTAGATATTTCGGCATTTAGGATCAACCATTTATCATGTGAAGCAATTAAGAAGAAATTTGTTCATAGAATTAATTAATACATGATGTTAAAATCGAAGAGTACTTCTGGAGTTCTTTGTGGTTGCAAGACAACGTTGAAGTCGAAAGAAATTCTATAGGACAGCTCTAAATGTCCAGAAACTAAGTGTAGCAAAAATGATAATGCTAAGATGGATGAGTGGCAATACATTGGAAGATAGAATAAGAAAAAGTGTATTTGTAGGATGCTGGAGGTGGAATCAAGTGATGATAAGACGAGAGAAAACCGCCTAAGGTGGTTTGAACATATGTATCGTAGACTAATAGATGCAACAGGTTAAGAGGAGCAATAATATATCAATCAATATAGCTACCCTCGAACAACGAACTTGGATCGAGCCTCTAACTCACTTTGTAACAAGGGATATGGACTTTGTTAGCGTTACAACATACATGGCCCTTATCATAGCTAAATGGAAGAAAATGACTCAAATAGCCGACCCAAATATTTGGGATGAAGTCGTAATCGTGTTGGTGTGTATATAGAAAATCAAAGATCTTGGACGTTTCTTAAATGTCATGTAGGAAAGATCATGACCATCCAAGCTCTCTCCCATCAGAATGGGGTCAGCAATATAGCAAGAAAGCTCCATAAAGGATTTTACAAAGTTTTTATGACCAATTTGTCAACCTGACATAATAGCCTCTATGTTGGTGCCAAAATCGTAGCAAAGGTAGCTATTAGCATGCATGCCATAAAACCTAGGCGGCCAGTTAGCAGGTTAAGATTGGGCAACCAAGGAGGACCCTCTATGTAAGAGAAGATCACAAATTCAGGTTCATTATTTCTGTTGTATTTTAAGTCTAGGTATCATGACCAAACCAACTATAAAATTGCATTTTCAATAGCACATTATCATTTTAGCATATGCTAAATACAGTTATAGTGACGATGCTACCAAGTATTTTCCCTGCTTACTAATCCCTTGGCAATGTACATCCTGACACGTACTAGGCTACTAGCCAAAGAGGACATGTAATATGCATGGAAATTTAAACCTTTTATCTACTAAATAAATATACAATAACAGGAAAGATGTCAATTCTCTCTCCCCAGATGCGTAGTAGGGTAAGGAGTGTAGTTGATTTCCTTTTAAGTCTACACATTGTTGTTGGGGATCCCATAGAGCATAAGCTTGTAACTGTCAGTTGACCAGTTCATGAGACCACTGTTATATTTTCCAACAAAAACAAATTTGGTAAACCCTCGGATCCCTCGATGCTCTTTTAAATGTACAAAACAAATCCTTAGTCTAAGTCTCTAAGATTCACAATGCTTGTACATTTAACTCTCCCTCTGTGGACAAATAGGTCAAAGACTATGTTAGCTTTCCTAATTACTCTAGGTGGATCCTAAAGAGCATAAAACACCTTAAACAAAAAAGTTCTATACATCCCTGAGAATGACCTCTATCAAGATCTATGCTAACAGAACTGGATCATGCACATTAATATTTTAACATGAGACAACTGCTTACTCGGACAAACACTTCTCCAGTAATGAGCTAAGCTTTTTTCCAAAATTACGTACTACGCCTACTTTTACAGCTTCCTCAAGTTGGAGCCAATCCTGCAAATGCTCAATAAGGTTATAGATCTGATTGTAGCATATTAATATAAAGAAGGCATGAATTCTTCAATAAAGGTTGATCACCTCGTCACCAGCAAAATCAGAATACTTTTCGTTAGCAATTTCTTCACAGCGTACAGTGGCTACCATAACCTACAATCAAGAGCCGTAGATCAGAATATGTCAGATAAAAAAACAGTATATATATGTATGACATCACCTTGTGTGCAGGTAAATCAAGATCCTTGTTCTCCTTGATGATTTTCCAGATTTGTTGTGCGCTAAAAGAAAACCCTGAAGCAGGAACAACCCCTCGCCTGTCTCCAGCAAGCCCACCAGGAGCAATAGAATGAAAAAATCTTTGCCTCAAACTTGCAACCTTCATTGAAGATAACAGAAAATGCATGACTTCATGTCTCTAGTCATCCAAGTGAACTATAAAGGTGCATATGCAGCATTTAGTGTTTACAACATCATCAATCTTTCAGATTTGTCAAAACATGATGCTAACAATATGCAGACATAAACCCAGATAAGAAATTAAGCAAAGCAGACTAACTTGAACAGTAAAGCAAATTTAGCAGGTTAAATGCTCTGGAGCACTTGTACAACGGTGTGTTCAATTTTCCAAAACATCATCATATCGACAACTGATAGCATACACGTGGTTAAAAAAAGTCATGTTTGAATATCTCATTAAAATATAGGTCTAGACACCTTTTAGATTTCACCTAAACCAAGAGGTACCAGGGGTTTAAATCAGCTCTGGTCTATAAGATTATACCTTGAACAATCACCTTTCAGAGAGTTAGAGGCAACAGTAAAAGCATTCACTACCCAGAAGAACTAAAATGAATAGCGGGACATGCACACACAAAAATGAAGGGAAAGAAGCCGTGCCTTTATTGTCAAAACAAACCCATTTGCACTTCCTCTCCCAAACTGGTGCACAAACCAAATCTCCTACGGGGAGCTATAGAATTTGTCAGTAAAAGATTTCACTATCCTATGTCTGGTTCAAGTTCTAAATTTAGCTGAAACCATGATGGCTGAGATAGTTCGAACTGGTTTGAAGTAGAGCACCAATATTTGGTTTTATACACCAATATCAGTACCAAGAAAAAAATCTTTGAAAAGTATTAAAAAAACAATGAAAGATGGAGATTTCCTGGATTTACCCAAAAGAACTAAATGAGATGTGCACACCAATATCAGTACGAAGAAAAAGTCTTTGAAAAGTATTATAAAAAAAAAATGAAAGATGGAGATTTCCTGGATTTACCCAAAAGAACTAAATGAGATGTGCACACACAGGAAAGAGAAACATCTTGACCATCTAACTGCATTAACGGTGATACATTTATCAGAGAAAAAGAGTCTCCTCTCCAATCTGCACAGCCCTGATCTCCCACAATGTAGATAAAAGTATATTTATTTATTTTACTGGAACAATTTCCCTACTGGAAGTAAATTCTTCACTCTTACGATTGAAGATCATCCCCTTTGCTATCATCAAACTGTAGTAAACGAGACAGTACATCATGCCCACTTGGTAGAAGACAACTTGACAGATCATCACTTTTGGTACTGAACATTCTTCCCGTATTACAATAAGAGAGTACTCTCCTTCACCTTCTTCAGTAAATCATGTAGTATGTACTCATGTTTTGTTCTCCATTTCCATGAGTAAATCATATAGAACATTCCTTTTACAATTGTAGATGAATCCACTATGTGTTGCTTGGTTATGGTTCGTGTATGGCTGTTAATGCCGTACAGCAGTATGAGCTGTCCAATTCCCCTAACCCCAAAAAATAGGAATCAAAGGCAAAGCATACATGTATAGACTTGGATCCTTGTGAGAGGTGTGAACCAAGGTTCGTATCGGACTACACCGACATGTATCTGCTATACCTTACCGATTTTTGGCATGTTCAATCAAAGACTGGGTGAATACCGAAATTCGGGCTCTCTTTCCAGGTCAATTAAGCAAAGAAAACTTGAAAGTAAAAAAAAAAAAAAAAAAGGCAACAAACGATGTCAGCACAATGATTTGATTGTGTCGAAAATCAGTATGCAATAGTGTGTCGATGAAACTCCTTACCATCACATTGTACCATTACAATTTTTCAAAGTTGCATACCATGAATTCACAATGTCAATATATCTTAACGTTATTCCTTTCAAAAGTATATAATGTGGGTATACTTTCTCTAAAAGCATGTGAACTAAAAAATAATTTCAATTACGAGTGAACAATTCAACAATGTGGGATATTATTTTATTCAAAACAAACATGAACCGACAAACAATGAATAAGACATGCATAAATGAATCCAATAATTTTCTATCAACTAATTTCTTAGGCTAATTTGCAGTCAAATACCCTCGACTATTCAGTTTTGGCATTCTGCACTTTTTTTAGGCAAGTTGCTATCTTCAACTTTATTTTGTCACTTAAATACCCTGAAATATCATTATTTTGCAAATTATCCTTAACTGTAAATGCCGAAAGACCATAATGCGCGCCTATCATAAAAATTATTTTCCTCTTTTCGTAAATCTGTTATGTCCCCAAAATAGTGGGATAAAGCCGTTGTTCTTGTTGCTGCTGTTGTTGTAGTTGTTGTTGTATAAATCTGTCATGTTCACCTCATGTTTCTGTTAAAATAAATAGTTAACTGAAGGTAGTTCTGTAGTGAACATTGATAAGTTGAAAATAGAAGTGCACGTAAAATTGGTCAAAGTTCAACGTAAGAGAGTTAAATTAAGAATATTTAATAACCAGGTTGATCATGATCTAAATGTTAATAAACTCGTACACTAAGTTTTAGTTGTTTTCAGTTATTTGAAACATGTCCACTATTTAAAAAAATTGAATATGAAATGTATCTGATTGTCACAGATATATCGGATTATCATTCACTGACAACTATTTCTTTCCAACTGTAGCAAGGTAAGTGTATCAGGATTTTTGGGATACTAAACGATATATTAGTTGAGGCCCTTAAAACACGTGTTTGAAGTGTCAAAGAAAAACTGACTCAGGTCCTTAAAACATCAAAAAGAATAATTTCTCAACAATAAGAGAACCCAATATAATGCTACAACACGAATCTATCACTTGTCACAGATTGATCAGCTTGGTCCAGATAGAATGCTACAACACCCAATATAATGCTAAACTCGTACACAGTTTTAGTTGTTTTCAGTTATTTGAAACATGTCCACTATTGAAAAAAATTGAATATGAAATGTATCTGATTGTCACAGATATATCGGATTATCATTCACTGACAACTATTTCTTTCCAACTGTAGCAAGAAAAGTGTATCAGGATTTTTGGGATACTAAACGATATATTAGTTGAGGCCCTTAAAACACATGTTTGAAGTGTCAAAGAAAAACTGACTCAGGTCCTTAAAACATCAAAAAGAATAATTTCTCAACAATAAGAGAACCCAATATAATGCTACAACACGAATCTATCACTTGTCACAGATCGATCAGCTTGGTCCAGCCAATGATTGTACCATCTCGTGCACTCTCACGAACAAAACGGGCCTTTGTTGAGCTGGTTATATTGTACTACAGAGCCAGCAGCATTACCATTAGACTACACAATTTATAAATACTATTATAAGAGTAGCATTTCAAGTACTGTACATAATAACAAAAAAAAATAGCAATGGAAAGTTTGTGAAATGTAGTAAATGCACATACCTGCTCCTTAAATTGTTCTTCTTTCTCTTCAAAACTTGAAAGAGCCACAACCTCAACCTGCGATAGACATAAATGGAAGTTTAAGTACTATCAAGTAGCAAGCTTAGATGTATAATCTGAAGCCAAACAAACAAAATTTGAGAACCTACATTAAAAAATTCACTAAGTGGAGTTTCCTTGTGAGCTTGGGGTTTAGGAACAGAATCCCATATCTGCAAACAAAAAACAAAGACCACGTCACAAAGTTTAAGGCATGATATTTTAGGCCTTTTTAAAAAAAAAATTGAATGTACCTTCTGTATATCTTCCCTCAAAATAGGTTCTAAGTTCTCCAAAGGTGTCTGCTCAATTGGATTGGAAGCAGAAGGAAGAAATGAAGATTAACTAACAGTAAGAGAGAACAGAAACAAATATAGACCTTAAGAGTTCTTTTGTTAGCATAGGAAACTCACCTTGCTTTTATCACGTATGACAAAAAGTAAAGTAGTTTTACGAGGGCTGAACAGTCGCATCATGACCTGTTATTAAGTAAAAATACCATATGTAGTGAGAAAAGCATATATCAGTAGCCAATCACATGCATAAGTATGGCTTATATGTACCTGAAATACTGTCTTTAAAAGAGGCTTGTTTGCAGCATGCTCTCGTCCAATATCATGACACCACCTAAATTTAAGTAGGTGTCAGAAACAACAAATAAATAAGTAAAAAGTAGCAGAATTTTTAAAATGACAACTAGAAATGAAACAAGTCCGCATAATTAACCAGCAGGCTTACATATTTATCAGCACTATATCTGAGACTGCAAGAGCAAAAAGGGCACTCTGCTTCTCAAATGCAGTATCATCCTGGATGTGTATTAACAATCAAGTTTAGAAATTTCAAAAACAATGTGAGCATCCAGCACAGTAAAGCATAGGGAAATGATCAGTATAGCCTTCATACTCATTCAGTAATATCAAATGTTGTTACCAAGCTCTTTTTATTTCCCATGACTGTAAAGGTTGGAAACGTTATTGCAATTAACCAAGTTCTTAGTCCACCCAAAGATATTATTGCTATTACTATATTCAGTTAACTGAATAGTCAAACTTTCCTGGCTTTTCACAAGCATGTTGGTTACTCTCCAGAATGTCATAAGATTATTCATTCATAGTAAAGATAATAACTGTGCAATATAATCACGGGAAACTTTTTACAAACGATACTTTTGAGGCAGAACATGGGATGTGTGATATTCTTTCGACTGCTCCCGTCATGCCCGGACTTTATATGAGGCACATGAAACGGTCGTCTCAGGCCCAAAATTTTAAAGGGCACCAATTTTTTAATATACTAGCTAATGTATGTAAGTCTAATTCTAAACAAACGCTCATCAACCTCATTCTAATCATTTTAGTCATCGTAAAGAGTTTTTTTTTTATAAGATATCTAAACGTCATATACTAGAATACCAAGAGACAAGTCGGTTAGTCAGAATAAAGAAAAAAAAAATGGTGTAGTCGTCAAAATTATTGTTCCCTTACTTTTGCTCTAACAGTCTGACGTTCTCAATCTCCTCTACCCTTCCGTCGTCTGTCTCAATCTCCCCTATCCTTTCGTTGTTGTCTTCCTTTGTGTGTATGTGTGTTTCTTGTTCCTCTTGGAGGTATCTAAACAAGAGAATAAGTTACAATTTTTTATTTTCCTTTTTATTATTATCATATGTACTACCCCAAGCATTGTTTTTTATTTATTTGCCTAGTATAATAATTTTATTTTTGGTTTGGATTATCTTTTGTTTTATTATAATTTTATTATGACATATATTAGTTTGGATATTATATTATTTTTATTATTTTATTTCTTAATTTTGTGTTGATAATACTATTGTATCATCATCCATGAAAAAAAAATTAAATCTATATGAACATTAAGATTTGAGGGCACCATTTTTAGAGTTCGTCTCAGGTCTCAAAATCTAAAGTCCGGCAGTGGCTCCCGTTTTCTCTTGCATATATAATGTCAACCTAAATGATAGCCGATCATTAATTGTATTTATCATGAAAGTCTTCTACAAGATTTCGTTGACAGGAGAATCCAATCTCAACAGCAAAAGTTATCTGTAACCCAGTTAACAAAATAACGATAAATGAACAACACTATAAATTTTTGAGTGAATTTGACACATAATATACAAATATAGTGCACACACATTCTTCTTGGAGCTTCATAAAGCTCTCTGCTGTAAACTGTCAATACTTCAAAGTCATACCTCGCCTCGCTCTCTTCCATCAGTTCCCTCCAAATCCATAACGATGGTACACGGCTCAATATCAGGGCACTTCGCCAACCAGATGCCTTTAGTAGTTTGGGATCTATAGGGGGAAAAAACTGTCACTATAAATTTGGGAAGATCAGCTTAAACAGAATAAATTTAGCAAAGCTTATATATAGCACAGGAAACAGTCCAGGTATATACCTTCCTCTAAAAGCATCCATCTCCCTAAAGTTTGTGCGGAATAGATGATTCAGAAGAGTGCTTTTCCCTGCCAAGTTGTACAATTGTCATGAAAGATGCTTTCTAATGAGAATTCCAAATAGAAATGCAATCCATATCATCCACTCATTAATATTGAAACTAATATGCAAGAATCACAACTTTCGATAGAAGGTAATTCAAAATGCATTTATGTTGTATGAACCTGAAACAATTGATAAATGCATATAGTGCAACAGTTTATTCGGATTTGTGCCAAAAAATCCCCTTACTATTGCCAACTCAAGAAAGTATTTCAACATTCAGAGCGTGGCAAGCAGCTCGGACCCTTTGAAAATTAAAATAAACTTCAGGGACCTAGGAAGAATAAATGAATCTTTTTTATTAAGCTAACAATTTGTATTCTAAACTATAACACACACTACTAAGGAAATAATGAGAATAACTCCCCTTAGCACACAAGAGTTCGGAGCAAGGTTCACAGTATCAGTATCAGACTATTCCTATGAGTATTGGTATCGGCAATATCGGTAGTATCGACGGTTTCGGATCGGAGTATCGGATTTTTTGGTATCGGAAAACAAATAATTATTAATAAATTATTTACATTTAAAAACATATATTTTATACATTTAGGCATAACTTTAAGTATTTTCAGTGTTATTTCTTAGTAATTTTGAAATTAAGTGAAATAGTAGTCACCCTTACCGATTGGTTTACATACAATATATTGATTTTCTTCTTTTACATGCTTTTACAACCTTGTTATGCTTTAAACCCTTGCTAACTTGTCTTTTTTGTTTAATTTTCTTTGCCGAATTGACCGGAAAAGAGACCCCCAATGTCAGTATCGGTCAGTATCGGATTGGGACATGCCAAACCGTATCGGCATCGGCCGTATCGGATGGGTACCGGCCGATACTTTAAACCATGGTTCGGAGGAAATGATGTATAACCATTATACACCTAAAGAAGACTTCATAGAATGTTTTTAATGCAGGTTAAATGATCAAATTTATCGACAGAGATATCATCTTAGCAAAGGGACTATTCGATAAAAAGTCATTTGAGCAAAGGGACTTCTCGGAGTGACATAAAGTATAAATCCACCAAACCAACTCAACATAAGAAATCTTACACAGACAAAACCTGCTTGTAACTACACTAGCCAAGCACCATAACTGACATGTTCCACATGGTGAATACAGAAAACTATACAGTATACATATTATATTTAAGTCTCCCAAGATAGAAAAATATTCTCATGTTTTTTAAATCACAAGACTAACATAAATATCCATTCATTGTGTTCCAACATACAGTAGCACCTTGAGTAGACCATAATTCACATGTAGCATCGGCAAATCTACCAATCAATGCACCTACAAAAATAGTTTAAATCAAGAAGAACAAATCATGCAATGCATCCTGTGTCTTGCGTATTACTAGTTGCATGGTATTTTGGGAAAAGAAAAAATATAAGCCTATCTCTCTTAAAATCATTTTTCATGTTTCCTTTTTGAAAAAGTGTAGTATATTTCTTCTTATATTATACAGGCATGATATATAATTCAAGCAGGTAACATGAAGATATATGGAGCTACTTGGTATTGCAATATGAAAAGCTTCACAGTTTTTATTTTGTTTTCTTGTCCAAAAATGTTTAGGTTACAGATGAGGAAAAGAGAATTATATTCATCCTAATAATACGTAGCAGAACTAAAACCCTAAACCAGACAATTAAATATAGTACAGATTACGATAATAATACCCTAGTAGCCAGATTCGCCATATGATCATAGGTAGGAACTAAAATATTGTAACCTATACGTTAATTAAAATACCAGCACGCATCATTTTTGGTTTTCAGTTATGACGATATCAGCCTGGGATCAGTAAGTTTGATCTGGCAGTTTGATACAAGGGATCGTAGCAATGAAGATTTTCATGAATCTGACAGTTTCTAGTGCTACTATAGTTATGGTCAATCCCTAACAAACAAGCGAGAGCATTCAATGGTATGGTAATGGTAATAAGAGAATATCAATGGTATAGATATCATTTCATCATAACAACAATAATCAACGATAAAGCAACCTGGAGTCAATAGAGACAAGCAATGGCAAGTAAACTTCGATTATCCCAATACATGGAGTTGACTATTGTAAATTTTCTGGGTCAAGCATCATTATCAAAATCTTTCTTATCAGCCAGTGGGAAATTTTAAGGGCAGGGCACAAGTCGACAAGTTACAATATTATCTTTGGCCATTATCTTTCTGTTAAAGAAATTCTTCTTTGTCCACCTCCTTCCTGTCTCCCACCTACATATGCATGAGTGCACCTAGAATACGCTACCAGCAGAACAACATGCAACATGCAAACAAATGGCAGAATATGTAGTGGGAGAGTGGGAGTTAGGGTTCTACCATTTTCACTTCCTGTTGAGCCTTAAATCTTACGGCAATTGCAAACACAATTGCCGACATATAGCTAGTTTGGTAATGCTGCTTCACAAAGCAGCTGCAGAAGCAGCTTCTGAAAGCAGCCTCCCACCTGCTTCAAAGTGTTGTCCCAAAATTGAACTAGCTTTTCAAAATATTATTGAAAGTTGTTACCAAAAAAACTTCCGCTACTGTTTTTTAAATATAAAAAATAAGCATAAGCAGCCACGAGAAGCAACCCCAAATCCAGCCTATCACAGGAAATAATAGGATTTCTCTACAGACAACGAGGTCTGTCTATACTAAATGGGAAACGTACTTGGACTTTGTTTTCGTTTAAAGCTTTTGATAAAATGGGCGATGGTCCTAGTTCCAAAACAACACGTTTCATGCCTAATGTGGAACTTCTGATTCCTTCTACAGTTCTACTATATGAACTATGAAGCATTTACAGAATAAGAACATGATGCAAACCCCTTGCAGCCCTGTCCTGAATTACCTTCCTTCCCACATTGTAACTGACATGTTATGTTGCTGGGACACGAATGCAGTGTGTAATATGTACTCACAATATGACACAAAATTTGGTGTATCAAGTGTATTGTAGAGTGCTGTGTCGTCTCTGGTACGTCTGATACAGACACAACACGAACACATCCTAATTCAAGAGGAACTTGATGAGTCAGTCCGCCTAATCGTCTTGCTTTTACTACTATACTGGAAAATACATATTGTGGGGTCCGTGCTTCTTAGCCGGCACATGTCTCTTAGGGTCCGTTTGGATCAAGGGTTAAGAGAGTTAAGTGAGGGGAAGTTAAGTGAGGGGGAAATAAAACCATGCTTGGTTTGAGGGTGGGGGTTTAGGAGGAAGGGTTATAGAGGGTTAAGTGAGGGTTTATTTCACTCTCTTTTGTCCTTTTTTTAAACCCCCCAAATCGGAGGTTTAACGAGGAGGATTGAGGGGTTTTGTTTAAAAAGTCATAAATACCTCTTATTTGTACTATAAAATATCATGATTTTTTTTCTCCATTTTCACTTGTTTTCAACAAAGGTATTTGTGAAGATATTTCAATCAAATTTAACCAAATATCATGATTTCTACTTGTGAAGATATTTTGACAAGTTCTAATTAAAATTTCAATCAAATTTAATTTTATGACATACGTAATAAGGTTATTTTGGTAACTATCATATTTTTATTAATCCTCCTCTCACTCAAAACCTCCAATCCAAGCAAGAGTTATTAAACACCCCCCACTTAACTCTCCCTCCAATCCAAACAAGGTTTTATGTATTGACTCTACTCCCCCTCACTTAACTCCCCCTTATTTAACCCCACTTAACTCTGATTATCCTTTTTCCCCTCAATCCAAGCAGACCCTTAGAGAAGGTCACGATAACAAATTCTGATGAAAAAGGTTATAACATACTCACAGCTAAAATATCATCCAAAGAAAATAATGAGAGAATAAGGATAACCCAAGTTATCTCAGAGATTTCAGAACATGAAACCAACATGTATTTACAAAAAACATACCACTACTTTGTGGACCCATTATAGAGACCACTGCATAAGAAAGTCCACACTCCCCGAGCTTAATGGTCTTCGTAAAGTTATCAAGGCCAGCAACATTAAATACGCCATCTCCATCAATGAGTTGGATGGAACAACATTCATCAGTCATTTCTGAGAATATGGAAATGAACATCGATCAGCCATTGTGATTTGATCCAAAAGCATACATACAATTGTCTACTGTGAAGTTAGGTAGACATGTCAAAAAAGGAAGTGAAAGATATTTTCCTCGACTTAGACAAACGATTATCAATCAGATACAAATATTTATGCTTTTCTAAAATATCTTGAGCTGCATTATTACAAAATAAGAATATAACAATCAAACTAATTAAAAGTACTACAGCAACAGATATTGAACCAGAACACCAATTATTGAAAGAAACCAAACCAACGGAAAAAAAAAATAAACAGATGAACAATGGAAAGGGTTAGTCAAGGATGTCCAAGACACTGAAATCTGGGTTTAGAAGTTTCGTGTTTTTGTTGAGGATCCAGAAAACAAATGGTTTTTCAAGCTAGGATAAAAAGTAATGCATGTGACTTTAGAGATAATATGTCTAGTTGTAATTCCCAGCATGACAAAATCTTCAAAATCAAGTTCTCATCAGGATTACATAAGATGGCTGTATTTTACACAACACTCTTAAAAACCTAAGGTTCTCCTGTGACAATGTGTTGTTCTAAAACCTAGTTATTGAAAATCTCCTGAATAGTAGAAGGTCTACAGAAAACAGGTTCTTGAAACCTCTTCCAGTAAGGAAATAAAATAAAAAATAAAAAGAGAGAAAAGCAGCATATAGAAGGACTATTGAGGGCAAATTCCCTCATGGTCCATTTTTTAAATTACCGCACAAGTGAGTTCTTCACGTATTAAGTCCTTGACCTCAATTGTGTTGACACATGATATGTCAGTTTAGAGGTGCCAAATGACCAAATTATGCCAAATTTAAATATTTATTAAAAACGGTTTAAAATAAATTTTTAGAATATTTATAATGAATAAATGAACAAATCCAATTGCCAGCATCAACATTTTCCCTCCTCCCTGCTTTTCTTGAAAAGAACTTAAAAATCAATTCCAAGTCCCTCAAATCCAATTGCCAAAACCTATATCCCTCGACATATCAGACCTTATACTTCTTCACACCCCATGAACATTTGAACTCCTTCAATCTTGCGATCTCCAAGGCTCAAGGTGGATTGTAGCACAATCCGAAGGCATCAACCATTCAACCTGCAAAACCAGTGCAGAATACGATCTAGAGTTTTTCCGATTGACAAGAGGGCAGCAAAGTCACCGCTGCCAAATCTAGCATCGTCTGTGTGTTGCGGAAATAGGTTGCTAGCGACAAAGAGAGAGGAGTAGAAAGGGAGCATCATGGTCAAGGACAACAACTAGCACTCTTTAATTCAAAAAACAGATTTAAATGGTTTAAAAAGATTTAAACTACCACACTTTGGTAGTTTTGACATGCCTGCACTAATGGTTTCAGCCCGCGATGATTAATTCCTAGAAGTTAACGATACCCTTGAGGAGTAGAAAGGGAGCAGCATGGTCAAGGACAACAACTAGCACTCTTTAATTCAAAAAACAGATGTACATGGTTTAAAAATATTTAAACCACCACATTTGGGTAGTTTTGACACACCTACACTAACGATTTCAGCCCGCAATGATTATTTCCTAGAAGAAGTTAACGGTAGCCTTGGGGAGTTTCTGTTAGTTCCCAAGTACTAAAGAAAGCTGGTGTACTTGAATTGCTTCTACAAAGATAAAGCACTTCTCGAAGGTGCTCTCTCTTCAAAAAATAATCTGCTGATATGGTTTTCAAATTTCAATTGATGGAAGTTTTAATGCCATATGATATTAAATGTATAGTACAAAAATTGTTCCGTAAGAATTCAATAATACAGTAGAACCTCGGTAGTTTAATATCCGATAAATTAATAACCTCAGTTAAACAATTTTTCTGCCTGTCCCCGACTTGGGATCGTGTGATACATTAATAATTCACTAAAGTATAATATAATACATTATAGAAGAAGAAAAAACATTGTTTTTTTTTTCTTGAAATTGATGCCACCTTGGGTTTCATCTCTAACTTTTTTAACATGGTAAGAAGTTCTGGTGTGGTTTTCTCATAAAATGAAATAATGGAGTACATTGAACAATGTACAATTTATTACTGGGAAAAAAGTAATTTAGTTAAACAAATACATAGAATTGTTAGTTCGTAAAATAAAAAACTAAATAATGTACAATAATAAGGAAAAGCTTGATAAATTAATGTTATTGATTAAGTAATAAATTATTAATTTAGTGATAACAATCAATAAATAAAGAGATCTTCCTCGGTCCCGAGACTATTAATTTATAGAGCTTTAACTGTACATGATCGTATCATTGAATAACCTCTTCCTTTGAGTCGGATGAGTGTCTGACACAGTGCAAAAAAGACACTGTAACGGTCGAAAGTGTATATATCGGCCCCCAAAAAAAACACATGAATCGAAACGCTTCCGAGCTTTCAAACATAGCAACATCTCTATATAAGCGCATAAAATCATCGAACAAAACCATATCCGATCGAGAAATCGTGACCTAAGCAAACCAGGGGTCCAAATAGGTTCGAGAAAACCCTAATAATCCAAGATCCGATCGTCAGAAACTCCAACGAAACCCTAATTCCGAATCGATCAGAACGAGAACCGAAGAAAAACATGAACACCACAGCATCAGGAACTCCAAATTATAAGCATGATCGAGAATTGTACCGGCGATTTGGGGGGATCGGCGGAGGAGTCGTTGATAGTCGGCGAAGGATGATTACTCTTGAGGGATTCCGAGAAGAGGAGAGAGAGTGAAGACCGATCTAACATCTTCATCTCTCTACTTTTTAAAGAAACATGGTAAAAAAAAAATTGCAAAAAACAATACTATTTGTCCTTCTAAATTGTTCGTTCAAACAATTCCTCCCCGATATATTGACGTGACAGCTAACATGACAAATTTTAAAATTAAAATTTAAACTGCATTAACGTTAATAATAATTTTAACATTAACATTTAAATTAACATTAATATTAATATTAATATTAACATAATATTAATAATAATATTGACATGAAATTAATATTAATATTAACATTAACATGTAAAAATTGGATAATTAATATTTTTGGTTAAAATCTTATGTGTTATATGCTATGTCAGATGACACATGATATTATTTAACGTGCCATGTCAGCGGTCACATAAGGAAGAATGGTTTGAAAAGACAATTTGAAAGTACAAATAGCATTACTCATAAAATAATAATAAATTATATCTTGTTGTGAGAAAAAATTGGAAAAGTTGTGGACGAGGTGAAATACGTAGAAGAAGAGTATTTGCGTATTCTATCAATAGGCTTTTTTTTCATATTATTCCCTTGACTTTTATTTTTTTCATAATAGTTGTCTATTAGGTTGTTTGGTTGATTGTAAATTGAAACTTCTTTTAATTGGAGTATAGCATCGTAGGCCATCTCCAATGGTGATTTCTAAAATTGAGTTTCTATCATACTTGGTATTGTACTTTGAGGAGATTTTTATCCTAGTGGAAAGAGTTTCTATATAGAAATTGTAGAAATAAACAAAATACCCTCAAATGGTTCTCCATTTCTATGCTAGGTGTCACAAAATAAAATGATCAATTTAATGGTGTGGGACTTAATAATAATTTTCATGAGAGATAGAGAATTTATATGAGAGTTTCTACATGCAGAAATCCCTCGTAGAAAATTTTCATCCTATATCATTTTACGATAGAAACCACCATTAGAAAAAAAAATTTCTAAAATATATTTCTTCCATAGAAATAGGGAAAATAGAAATCCCCATTGAAGATGGCCTCATCTGCAAACAAATATCACAACATTTGATGTAAGTTAGCCATTAATCATTTATATTTATAGCAAAATAATGTCAAAATTGGTGTAAGTGATGCAACAAAACATGGAACAACAACACCATTTACAAGCAACAAAACAAATTCTATTGTGCTACTCTTCAATATTAATAATTGACTTTGTGTATTTTTTGGATAAGTTATTGATTTTTTTTTAATGTATTATTCCTTCTTCCTCCTTCTTTTATCCCCTTGTCTGTCGAACATGCAAGTAGTAGACCATGGACATAGGAAGGAGGGTGGACATGGCCGGCCCACGGGGTTGAATTGTCCTATCCAGAGCTAGTTTTTGTTGTCCCTTGAGTCTTATTGTGGATCAATCCCGGAGGGTCACCTGCGACTCCAACCTCTTATAGGATCAGGTAGAGTTGCCCCAAGCAGAGGGGGGTTGTCCAAATCCGAAGTCTTGTCTGGCTTACCCCTGGACCAGCCCTAAGGCCTCGTTTGGTTCACGGATTTAAGTAACCAGGAAAGGAAAGTTGTTCCTTTCCTTTGTTTGGTAGCCACAAATTTGGGAATCAATTTCCTGACAAAGGAAAAATTTGGAGGGAATATGGTTCCACTCATGACCCACGGGATTGATTTTTCCTACTCCTTTTCCGACATTTATTATAAAAATTATGACAGAAGTAAACATGTGTCATTGTTTATTTTACCATTAATGTCATTTTTTATAATGTTATTTTTATTTTAAAAGGTAAGGATATTATTCGAACATTGTTATATTTTTGCTTTCCTTTCCTGCACCAACCAAACAACGGAAAGAAAATGTGACAGGAATCCTACTTTTCCATTCCTATGGAAACTACAAGGGAATGCATTTCCTTTCCGTGAACCAAACGAGGCCTAAGGGTGAGGAAGACGAGTAAGGATGTGTTCGTGATTAGTTAGAGTTATTTTGTTTGGTTTGATAAAAAATTGAGAGAAACAAAATTCAAACGCTGTCAAATTGTCATCGTATTAAATTTAATTTTAATTTTTTTTCGAAAAAGACCTAACAGTCCGGAAAAAATGCATTGCCACGTGTCAGCAGGTGATTGGCTAGAAAAAAAAAAAAAAAACACTCCCCCTGCTAACATGGTAAATAAAGATCAATGAAAAACCGACATGTGGCATCGGTTTTTCGATAAGGTCTGCATAGAAACGTTGTATTTTTTTTTCTCACATTATTACCAACGAAACGCATACTTTGAGCGGTGAAAGGGTGGAAATAAAATATGATTGTAGCTTTAGAGATGGAGGACATATGAGGGGAAGGAAGAGAGAAGAAAGGGAGGAGACAAAAATAATTAATATTAATATTAATATTAATATTAATTAATAATTCTGATTAATTGCAGCGTAAAAATATAGACTCGTATATCAGTCTCTTATTATTTTGGAGACGACTAAATGAAAAATGAGATCGAGAAGATTTACGTACAAATATGGTAACTTTTGGAAAGAAGTGGATCAAAATCAAATGCAGCGACTTCCCTAGAGACTGTCCACCTGTCCGACCTAATTTCTTTTTTTTTTTTTTTACCAATCTTTTTTTCAATGGTAAAAAAAAAAAATTGTTTATTGCCAAAGCAGTTTTCAATATTTGTGCATATATTTTGGACTGTTTTGATAGACTTTGTGACGTATATGATCCATGGTTGCATGCTCTGTTGGACAAAAAAAAATATATTTTTACCTAAAATTTATACACCCATAATTGGGCCCACCGGCATATAGGGATGATAATTGTGTGCTTGTAAAATTTTAAAAAATTCTGATGTTATTTTGGATTTTGCATATAAGTATTTTGATTATACTTTATTAATTTTATTATAGTCCCAACCTTGTTAGCAATCACCCTAATAAAACGCGTATTATGCGCGATTTTTTCCGTATCTTATATAAACGTATAATACTTACGTACTTTTGAGAATTTCGGATTTGTACGCGAATTTTAAGCCTGTGGCGTTTTAAATGCGTACCGTACGAATTTTTAAAAAATTTGGCCAAAAAAAATGTTACAAAGAAATCCAACAGTCTTGACTCTTGCAGCTATTAGATATTAAGACTGGCACAATTCTCAAAATTTATCAAAAGAAAAAGTCTCACAGTAAAAAAAAGAAAGAAACCCAAGAGTCTTTGCATATGTTGCTTGCAACAATCAAAGAAAAAACAACCTTTCGGTTTTCCATCATCCAACATATTCTTATTCTCACACTCAACCCTTATTTATGAAGGAGTAGAGGTGGGTGGACCATATATATATGCCGAATTGGTTCATATAAAACGTACTAAACATGAATTAAATCTGATCCGAATGATTTTCGTCAGACGAATTTTTGACCGTATTTTACTTATATTATGCCGATTTATACTCATACTTTTGTCGTTCCGAAATTTTTTCGTTTGCCGAATTGCTAACCCAAGTCGAATTTATTAATGAAGTCCTTCCTAAAATCACTAACAATTACATATATGTTCATACTTATCAAAATCACTCGCGGACTTGTAATTAACATTCTTCTAGTCCAATAGATCTACGTATATTGATAAAATTGCATGAAAAAGAAATCGTTGGAAAAACTATTGATTGTCAATCAAATGGGAACATTATGAAAATCAAATTAAATATTAATATAGTTTATTTTTCAACTCAATAATGAACTCTCTAGCGTCCTCCTTAATGTATATTCTGAAATCCGTTTATGTTTTCTGAAAAGCAACAATTGAAACAATTTTCGTAAAAACTTTACATATGCTTTAAAAAAAATGTTGCAAAAATTGAAATAGCTTAAGAAATTAATTTGGTTAAAATTTTGCTGCCAAAGGACCAAAAAAAAATAAAGAGAGGAAAAGAAACCCTATATTTTCAGGATGGTTTCCCTAAAAACTAAAGCATAATATTGGCAATTTCATCTTTCTTTGCAAGAATGATGTGTTATTTTGGTTTTAAACACAAAATAAATAAATAAAATATTTTAAAGAACTCGTCTAAAAAAACATTCGATTTTATTTATATTTAATAGTCCAAAAGCAAGGAGGCGTGGGACTCGTGTCTAGTGCCTTGTTAGCAATTCGACAAACAGAAAAAATTCGGAACGACAAAAGTACGAGTATAAATCGACTTAGTGCAAATAAAATACGTTCAAAAATTCGGTCAAATATTCGAAAAATATAAATATTGAGATTAGAAACTTCACATTCTTAAATATGTTGTCAAATTTGATGAATTAAATATGTTTCTTGTACATTTTTTTGCCAAATTTTTCAATAATTTATACAAAACACGTTTTAAATCTCGCATGCTTAAAATTTATGTACTGATTTGAATATGTCAAAAGTACGTAAGTATTATATGTTTATGAAAGATACGAAAAAACTCGTGTATAATATGAGTTTTATTGAGGTGATTGCTAACAAGGGTCTACTGACGCGGTTGATTCAATACTTGCCGAAAGCTTCTCGAACTGCCACGTCGGATCGCTTTCGGCAGATGGATCCGACTGGTGGGCCATTATAAAGAGATTATAACTATACTAATTAATATTAATTAATTTATCCAAGATACTTCGATTATAAGCACTATGTTGATGGCTGCATAACTTTGAAAAGGGCAAAAACAGAAAAAAAAGTAAAAGCCAACAAAAGTGGAAAACTTGAGAACCAAGTTAAGGTTCAAGTCTTTAATCAAAAAAGAACCGAGTCGCAGTCTCCACTCAACTTCGATATTCCATAGTCCAGTCAAGCACAAGATTGGTCACAAAGAATTTGTCAAATATCCCATATGTATAAGTATCATTAATATTAGTAACTAGTAATTTATTGCACATTAAAAAAAAAAAACTAATGTGTTAGCACTATCTAGTGGAATCAAATCCACCCAACCAATAACTACCACCTTAACCACATTAATTAGAGGTATTTGGATTAGATAATAGGGTTTTGTTAACATGTAGGCGTGAGTATTCGGTTTATTCGGTTCCAACCGAACCGAATAACCAAAAATCGAATTGGACCGAAATCGAATAAGCAAAACCGAAATCGAACCGAATTGGTCAATAACCGAACCGAATTAAATCGGTTTGATTTTCGGTTTATTCGATTTTTGGGTTTATTTGTGTTTTTTTAAAATATATATATATATATATATATATATATATATATATATATATATATATATATTTTATATTTTATATTTTATATTTTATATATATTTTATATATATATATAGATATATATATATATATAATATATATAAAATATATAATATATATATATTATATATATATATAATTAATACCTATATATATATATATATATATATATATATATATATATATATATATATATATATATATATATGTATTAATTATATATATATATATATATATATATATATATATATATACATATATATATATATATATATATATATATATATAAACTAAAGTTTTTTATTCGGTTTTCGGCTTTGGACCGAAACGGAAACCGAAATCGAATAAGAAAATTTAGTATTTTCAAAACCGAAACCGAATCGATTTTTTTTTAAAACCGAACCGAATCTATTATTCGGTTCGGTTCGATTTTCGGTTCAAAACCGAATAATGCTCACCCCTATTAACATGTGCCCTTAGGGCACATGTTAAGGATAGTTAATACTTAACTTTTTACATTGAAATTTGTGATCTACATTTAATAAACATTTTTTTTTAATATAAAAAATGTTACCAAGACCCAATAAACTAATTTTTTAATACAAATATTTTTTTCATCAAATTTTGATAACATTTTTCAATGCAAAAAGTTATTTTTTAATGTTAATTAAATGTTGATCATAATTTTTAATGTAAAAAGTTAAGTATTAATTATCCTTAACACGTGTCCTTAGGACACATGTTAACAAAATTCTAGATGGATAATATTACGTAGTTAAATAATTAGTTATAATATATTTATTTCTTATTTTAATTATGTGTGAATGGTCGCATGGCTTAGACCACTAATCATTTCCAAACCTATCTATAAAAAGGTTAAGATTATTTTTTAATTACATATATATATATATATATATATATATATATATATATATAGAGAGAGAGAGAGAGAGAGAGAATAAGTGAGGTGATGTGGCTATATGTCACATTTCCATACTATTATCATGCACTTGCACACTTTTCGGTGCATGATAATAGTATGAGAAGATGACATAAAGTACCATCCATAGGGTGACACCTCACATCCCGTATTCTCTCTCTCTCTATATAGGCTAGGTTTTCAATGCTCTTTATAAAGAGTAGATATATGAGTTTTTTTCCCACATAGTAGAGATATGAGTTTATGACTTGGACACCTCTTTTTGTCAAATTTTAATTTATTTTACTTTCGCTTTAAGTTTGTGTTGTATATTATGGTTGCTTCAATCGTTCGTTTCTAGAGTGGTAGCTATATTTTATTATAATATTATAAATTTTCATGTGTCCATCATTTTATAGTATATGTATTTGCTCAATGTTTTGGGTGCTCAAAGTTAGTAAAAAAGACTTCGAATGACCTTTAGTACTGTATAAAAAAATGGCTACCTCTTTATATGAAACACGGGGAAGAAAAAATAAATAAATAACATCATCCTCCATTGACAATAACTGTTAACAGAAAACAATAATAATAAAAATTTGCGATGAAAAATAATAATTAGTTGTTGACATGTATTGAATTTATGATACAGAGCAGCAGTTTTTTTTTTTTTTTTTTCCAATAATTATACTATCGTAAAAGAAAAAATTTACTGCAAAAAGAAAAAAAAGAAAAAAAAATAAAAGGATTGCAAATTATCATCAACATCACAAATAACTATACACCCCATAATATTCGTGAGGGTGTAGCCAGATGGGTACACCACAGGGCCGGTCCTTAATAATTGAAGGCCCTGTGCGAATTTCAAAATGTGGCCCTAAATTTATTTATTCATATTTTTTAAATATATTATTACATGTCTTTATCAAAATCTCTAGAGATGGTCTTGATTGTATATTATAACTGAATATATAGATAGTTACTAAACAAAATAATTAAAGCTCAAATTATCTATATTCAAGCATATTACATAGTATAATAAATATATTTTAGATAGAAGACGTACCGACCTTGTCTCAAATTTTTCTGTTGATGAAAACATATAATAAAATGAATAACGATCAATACCCAATTGAGAAGTAATACGTAATCACACAATTTGGAGCCTCAAGACCTGAGCAGGGCCACCCAGGGCACGGACGAGGTGGGCGACGGTCATGGGCCCCCAATTTTGGAAGTCCCGTAATTTTACAATAGACTAGGTATATCAAAAAAGAAAGAAAAAAAATAAAGACCCAGTCTGGAAGCAACAAAAAAGCCAACGCTCCAATCGAAAAAAATATGATAACTTGATTGATGATTTTGATAGCTTAATTGATGATTTTGCTTCTAAAAATGCTAAAAAAAATATTTATGTGAGAAAAATGGCGCAAATTTTAGATTTTGTCATAAGTCCCGTAAATCATAGAACCGGCTATGGACCTGATGTAAGACCAAGAGCTCCGGTCTTCGACATCATTATTTCTTAAATAAATACTAAGCATGCACATCCAAATTCTTAAATTATATATATAAAAAAATTGATCATTTTGTAAGATTATAAATATGAATCTTAGAGTCAGTACGGAATAGGGATCCAAGAATTGGAGGTCTTGGAGGAATTGTAGAATAGGAATTGAGGAAGAAATAGAATTACTTGAAATACAAAATTATAAAATTAACCATAATATTATTTTGAGGCCCCAAAAAATTGGAGGCCCTGTGCGACCGCACTATAGGCACGGCCCCAGGGCCGGCCCTGGTACACCAGAGGTACAGTGAGGATGGACATTGTTCGAATTTCCTCCCGACGTTACTTGCTTGCTGGCCTGGATAAAAGGACAACTCAATTAAAAACAAAACTATACAATGTACACTCCATGCAGGTCTAAAGTGGCCCATGCAGGTCGCCGACCTGCATGGGCCACCACTAAAAACGTGTCACGACCCGCACCCACTGTGAGGGTACGAGAACGTAACAACGTCCAGCCTACGCCGCAGTGTCGGCGGTAGAACGCTGTCCTAGGTCAATCATCTAACAATATAAAGGTACATGTACAGTATATACGCTCCGAATGGAGGTGACATAACAGAACAGTCTCAATCACATCTAAGGCAGATACAGAATAGTAAAGGTAGATAGAGAGATCAAAACCACAATGTAATACAAATGAGAGAGAGAAAATCTAAGTGTCTAAGATAACAACTCAAGAACATCCAGCTCAATACGAGTCTCTAAATATAAACTACATCTCAGAACAACAACTGAAATTCAAATAACAATGCTGAAAGAAAAGCTAAAGCCTAGCTATCTAGCCTAGACTATGGGAGTAGCATCCTGTACTGCAGCTGGGTCCTCCAAAGGAACCAGGTCGCAGGTGTCGTCTAAGCCTGCTCCGTAATAGGTGGTACATAGGGCCTCCTCCCCATCCTCTGTAATATTTTCAACAGGTCCAGTCAGGACAGGAGCGAGTACAGTACATCTCAACATATCATAGTAGGTTAGAAAATATAATCATGCAGTAAAGTAAGATACATGAACTGAAGAAACACAGTATGTAAACAGAGAGAGAACTGTAATAGAAATATCTACTATATATAGAGAGCTAATAGTGACTAGTGAGTCAGAGTAAAATATAAACATGTGAATGGCATAGGAGATTCATGACTACAGCTAAGAGAGTGATTCATGACTACAGCTACTGGGATAATATTCACATGTCTATTTCTACTCCCCCATCCCCAATCAATACACAAAGATCTGTTCAAGTTATGTTAAGATTCGTGAAACTTCACATGGCTCATAAAATGAGTGATACGTGAAGGTGATTCATGATGGCTCTGTGAACATGAGAGTACATGTGTCACAAGCGATTCGTGAATCATAGGAAACATAGAGATACGTGATGATTCGTGAAACGCACAAAACATGCAGTATCCGATGCTCCCGAGGGGGATAACATCTCATGAAAAGATCCATATAGTACCAATCCGTGTGACCAACGTGACAATATCAAGTAAAGTAATTTAAAGCAGGAAAATAATTCTAAACATGATATAAAATGATCAGAGAATGTATTCGCCTGGTATCTGAGTGTCCAACTGAAAAGTAATGTCCGATAAGTGGTGTCTGGCTCCTATTTAGAACAGCACAAGTCACAACAAGTCCAGAATGATAAAATAAAACATTACAATGCATTCTACATGAATCTAGGCCAAACTAGGCCAAAGTCAACTCTTGGTCAACTCTGGTCAACCCTAGAAGTCAAACTAGGTCAACTATGGTCAAACTAGGTCAAACAAGTCCACACTAGTCTAGCAAGTCTATTCTAGGTCTAATAAAGTTGTACAAGCCCAATCTAGGCCTATTAGTCAAACATGCATACACAGGCCATAGGCTATTCTACCTAGGCCAACCCAAACACATACACCATGCCAAATCTATATCTAACCAATACACTCTTGATTTATGTAATCTAAAACATAACACATAAATATGTAGAATACATACATTTAGTAAACACACATACACATAATATAGGATACTAATATGTATATATATATACATACCCTATACTCCCATTTCAAGTATCTATTTAGATGCCTATATATAATACACAAACTTATATTATATATATAGATTCACATATTAAAGTATACATTACATTATACATCTAATCCCTAGCCACATACACCTATATGTATAGAGAGGGATATAAAATAGAGAGTGTGCGTGAAAATGGTGTCAATGTGTTGATATGTGTGTGTTAACATGATGCATGTGATAGGGGTTTAATAGGATAGGGTGTGTGTGTGCATGTGAGAGTGGGTGAGGGGAACTGTGAAGAGTGTGAGGGAGTAACCCCAATCAAAACACTACTATCTCAGATTTTCTGAAAACATGAATCAATTCATGAACCCACTCTCAATCTCAGATTTTCTAAATATCAAAACAAACTCAGTTTTTAGTTCCTAACAACATGAAGGTTAGTTTTCAGTTTTAGAACCCCCATACTCTCAGGTATTTGAAAACATGGAATTATTCATGAATCCCAGATTTGCACAAACAGTCCACACATTATCTATTCTCAGTTTTACTTCAAACCCAGCTCATATTAACATTCACATTATTAATAATATATCAATTACTAACCCCAGTTTCAATTTTACCCTTAGATTCAAAGAAAGGAAGAAAAACAGTTCATGGCATGATATGGTTTAACAGTCCACTACTTCAACCCCATTTCGAATCAAAACATACCCATTCCAACCCAAAATTGACACACCAGTAGATCATTAATAGGAGAACATGTCAGGGATTCAAACAAGTACATAATAGCATTTGAATTAATCAAAAAGGGATGCTAAAACTCAGATTTGTAAACTGGGAAGAAAACACTAATACCCATATCAGGAAAAATAGGGAAAGAGGAAATTAATCAACAAATTCAACTAAAATACCAAACTAATGGTTGGTACAGTACTAACAGCATGTGCACGTGTCCTATGAAGCGTTTGTGTCCTTCCTTACATTAGTAAATTCAACTAAACAATAGGCATGGATGTTGAATGGCTAGTATTAGACAAATTTAAGTTATATTTTATTCGGGACTCTATTCACGACCTGTTAAAAAAAGTCAACCCGATCCGACCATTTTAGCTATTTTTATTGGTGCGTTTGATTGCAAGATAGAAAATATATGAAAAATAAACTAATTCTACGAAATGATTTTTTTAAAGAAAAAATTATATGGAACTATAAATTTTATTAAGGAAAACTTAATTTGGATGTTTAATTGTCATTATTTTCCACACAAATAGTTATTTTTTATGGAAAATAATATTTTTCTATGAGTTGGATAAGTTTCACTTTCTATCATTTTAGAAGAAAATATAAAAAATATTGGAAAATAATTTCATGAAAAATAAACGCTATCAAACATGATGGAAAATTTGTGATAGAAATATTTTCCATGGGAAAAAAGTCCAATCAAACACAGACTTAATGGGCCGAGGCGTAAATTTTATCTTGACCCATCTACGGTGGGCTCAAACGGGTTACCATCTTAAACCATAACCCAACATGGCACTAATCAGTCTAAGCGGGTCGACCCGTTTATATAATAACTATAACAGAAAGCGGGCGGGCGGGTCACTAAGCGGGTCGGATGAAGATTACGCTCTTCTCTCTGGTTGGGACTTACGAGCGGAAGTTCTCTCGTCCGAGTTTGAAAGATCGAAACCCTAACCCTAGAATTTAATTTTTTTTCTCATAAATCAGCCATGGACGCGAAGGACATCCTCGGCATTCCCAAGAACTTTCCTTCGATCCAGGAGAGGAGGCCTCATCCTCGGAAGGAAACCCAAAGAAAGCCCGATGGAGTTTCTCGAGAAGTACCTCCTCCTCCTCTTCTTCTTCTTCTTCCTGGCGACCGTTTCTACATTTCCGATCATTTCTTAATCCCAACTTTTTTTTGTATGTTTTTGATTAGGTCTACGCGCTCACCGGTGGAATGGCGCCTCTCATGCCGGCAGTGGAGGCCTCGCACTTGAAGCGCCGGCCGACGCCGAACGCGGAGAAGGAGAAGGTTATTTTTGGTTCTTCATTTCCTTTACAAATGCAAACAGTTCGGATAGCTAGGGTTTTGTTATGGGAAGCTCAAGCTTAAAAAACTGGTGGCATTGTCGCCCTGTGTCCGTGTCGTGTCATTTTCATATCCGTGCAACTTAGATTCTATCTGTTCAGTTTGAATATGAGGAATTTAATGATAAGACTGATAATATGTTGCATGGGCACGCATATGATGCTAAATGCTACTTACGTGGCAAAGCGGACATGCTACATGTTTGGCTGTGTCCTGGTGTATTTTGGAGTACTCTTGCTTCGTAGGCCGTATGTAACATGTCAGGGAATTGCTGGGACGAATTGTCTTCCTGTACATGTTAATATATGTTTGGAAAGTAGCAAACTTAATGAATACGGAAAGAGAAGAATTTATGAAGTTAGCAAGGAGAAAAGAGAAGGCAAGGTTGTGCTTATCGTAGAACAAACTTAGAGCTTCCGATTGTATTTGCAGATCACATGGCAGTGGCTTTCTTTCACATCCTCTGCACGGTCGGACAATTTGCATCTCTACCACTGGGTATGTTATCGTGGCTTTCACATGGGCAGAGTCATGGTTACACTCCTGTCTCTTACGTTTGCAAATATCATAATTTTCTAGGTCAGGGTTGTAAATGGTGTTCCTCCTACGGGTGATTATTCATTTGCCAAATACAACAAGGTAAGTAGGAAACAATTCAAGATTTGTAAATCCTTTTGTATGAAAATTTAGTTTCCTTCAAAATTAAGTAGTATGTTTCACACTTTTCGATTTGAGTGACGATTTATTCTTCTTTCGGTTATTGTATTATGCAGTCTGTGGATGTTCCCAAATACACCGATGAGGAATATGAAAAGCATATGACTGATCCTGTAGGTACTACATGATATACAGTAATAGCTATTTGTATATATATCAAATGGTTAGTGATTTAAATATTGTTAAAACTTTCAATATCCGGTAAATTATTACATGATGTTAGAGCACGACAACATGGTACTCAAAGCCAATAAAAATACTATATTTATAACCATGTGGTAAACATGTATTGTTTTGATTATCTCGGAGTACCACATGGTTGTATTATGGAGTTTCCATGTGGTACAAATATACCATTTTGTACCACGTGGAGAACCACGTACTCTAAAAGTATGTAATAATTGCTCTTTAATATGCATTACATTTTAGGCTAATGTTACTTTTAAATACCCTCAACCATCAGATTTTTGCAAGTTGTTACCTTAAAGTATTTTTATTAGCAATTTGCTACCCTCAACTATAATTTTTTTGCAATTAATACCTTATGTTAGATATCATGTCAAATTTAACGGTCATGTGACCAATTATAACAAAAATAACTCATATTTTTCCCCTTATTCACATTCTAATCCAATTTTTTTTACACGAAAAACCCTTTGGACTTCTCCTAGTTGCAATCTACCAACTCTTTCTTCCTCATCCTCTCAGTCTCAACCCATCTCTACTTGGCGCTAACCTAGCCCTCACCGGAAGCTAACTCTGGCGAACCCACCCCCTCCCACCCTCATGACAACAACCCTTGGGTCTTGTTCTGAAGTCTTGTTTGACGGTTGGTTGATGCTCAAACACATGGCATTGAGCAAGAACCAAAGTTTTAAAAGGCGCAAGGCGTGGCTTCAATCAAGCAAGGCACATATTTTTAGATTTTTTTAAATAATATAATTTCAAGTGAAAAACTTATATTATATCTAATCAATTCATAACTTCATTGAAACATTAAAAAGTGGGCTATATAAAATTATAACAACTAAAGGTTAATCTATCGTCAAAACTCAAAAAAACTACAAGTTTGTAATAATAGGAAAATAACAAAATCATAATGATTATCATCATCCATATTATAATCTCCACCACCAACACTATCATAATACCATTGGATTTGTAATCGTTTATCATCCAACACAAAACCTATTAAGAACAATATAAATATTTGTTGGTTCACTTCATACATTTGATAGTGCTTCTATACTTGGATCCAATTGGTAACAGTATTTTCAGCCAAGATATTTTCTTGATTAATCTGATAGCATCAAAAGTTAAGATGGAAATATACTAATTACAACGGAAAAATTAGTTGAATTATTACTTGTACACTAACATACTAAAACATAGCTATTAAAAAAAAAGAATAGAAGGACAAAGAAACACACTAGGTTAACAAGCCTCTTGCACTTTAGCTGCGCCTCAAAAGTAGTTGTGAGGCGCAATGAGGGACGTGCCTCATGTGAGCCTAGGTGAACATGCACTGCCTCATAGAAAACTAGGCTCAACGGTGAGCCTCGCGCCTTAACCTCGCATAGGCGCAAGCCTCAAGGGCTTTTTAGAACACTAGTTGGGACATTGTAGCAATGATTGCCATAGGACAGCTTGGCAGTCTTTCCTTACGGGCACAAGAAGAGAATTGTTTGCTATGGACAGATTTCAGCTTGGGATGAGAATTGGAATATCGGTTGTATGTCCACACTACACAACCCATGTCCCCCTCACCTCCCCTACACAAAGCAAGGGGTTGTATACAAAGCAGGGGATTGTGTGCTCCTCAGTTGGCGTCTCCCCTTGCTGTGTGGAGGGGTGGGGGAGGTAGGGGATGTAATTGTGTGGCGGGGGATGGGTTGGTGGGGTGGAGTTGGAATTTTGACAAGAGGTTGGATTAGGGTTAATTTAAGATGGGTGGGAAGGGTGAGAAAGGAGTTAGTTAATTGATTATGAAAATATATTAAGGAGTTTTTTTATTATTAGAAATTATTTAATTTTTGTGTTAGAGGGACAACATTTAAAGGTTTTTATGTTAATTTTGATAGAAAAGTTAACGCGAGTACTAAGTAACAAAAGTTTAATAGTTGAAGGTAGCAACTAGGTAATAAAAATACTTTATGGTAGCAAGTTGTAAGAGTTTGATAATTGAGGGTATTTACAAGTAAATTAGCCTACATTTGAATGGAAATCTTTGTTATTATTTTAATGAGAATTTATCTACTTTCCTTTTTTCCCCTAGACATGGACCAAAGAGGAAACAGATCAGTTGTTCGATTTGTGTGAACGATTTGATCTCCGCTTCATAGTAATAGCCGACAGGTTTCCATCCTCTCGAAGTATGGAGGAACTGAAGAGCCGCTACTATGCTGGTATATGTTTTCTTGGCAGTATTGTTTCAAATTCCTTAGTATTCTATATTTCATTTGCAATCTTTATTCAATTAACATCCAATACATAGTTTGGTGAAGTTTAAAATGCTTTGCGTTATATGGTTCTGGTAATTTTGTATATTTCATTTGCAATCTTTATTCAATTAACATCCAATACATAGTTTGGTGAAGTTTAAAATGCTTTGCGTTATATGGTTCTGGTAATTTTGGTTATACTAGAGCGTGTTGTAATTTTTCTTACATATGCTTCCACATCAATTAACTGTTAAATACCTTATTGACACGTGACATGACTACATGAGAGGATGTGAAGTTCATTGGTCTTCTCATCTACCTATTCCAACAATCTATGTTGAATTCTTAGCTTTGACTCTCTTTTTTCCAGCACATATTGTTTATGAGAAGTGAAAAGGTATCGTGCTCTTGGAATAGGTCATTTGGAAGCTTTTCATGCACTGTGCTATTGGATATTAGTGTCGTAGTTTTAGTAGAATATTGCCTTGATTATTGTATTCAAATCAATTTTTTCATTTTTATAACAAAAGTGGATGGATGTAGTCCTTCTCAAAAACAAATGCAACGGTCTATTTGTTGGTTTGGCATTGTGCTATTGGATATTAGTGTCGTAGTTTTAGTAGAATATTGCCTTGATTATTGTATTCAAATCAATTTTTTCATTTTTATAACAAAAGTGGATGGATGTAGTCCTTCTCAAAAACAAATGCAACGGTCTATTTGTTGGTTTGGCATTGTGAGGGAACATTACACCAAGTATTATGCAGCTTTGCTAATCAGAGGAAGAGATCTTTGCTAATCAGAGGAAGAGATACACATGCGTACATCTTGTACAATAAGCACACTATCAAATTTAACCACACAAAATGAAGATTATATCTTCATGAATAAAAAGAAGCTCAGTTTGCGCAAGACTTTGGGATTGATTCTATACTAACATGATGGAGATATGGAATGTAACATTACACAAGGGAAAATAGATAGCTATGTATATCTGTCAATCCTATTCATAGCTTCACTGTTCTCCTCAGTAGTAGGGATTTAAATAAACTCAATGCTCCATTTGGAAAAATCATCTGAAGAACTGATTTACCCAATTTATTAGTTACTAACTCATTATTTATATACGAAGTATTCATACATATTGAAGAAGTAATTCGTACGACTATTTTCAATGATTGTATCCTTCTACTATAGAAATAAATTACTCAAGGTTCAGACTTACAAAACATCCTTAGAGACATGATACAATCCCTCAAGACATTAATCAGGGCTCAAAAGGCTCAAGGGTGGCAAGTTTAGATTGAGTTTCATTTCATTCAGTTATACTCATTATATATATATATATATATATATATATATATATATATATATATATATACAATCGCTCAAGACATTAATCAGGGCTCAAAAGATTCAAGGGTGGCAAGTTTAGATTGAGCGATTGTATATATATATATATATATATATATATATATAATATATATATATATATATATATATATATATATATACAATCGCTCAATCTAAACTTGCCACCCTTGAATCTTTTGAGCCCTGATTAATGTCTTGAGCGATTGTATATATATATATATATATATATATATATATATATATATATATATATTGGTTTAGGGAGACTTTGTGCAATTATTTGAGCCACTAGGAAGGTTCAGTACGTTCATTACAGGATGAGCTTATAGAAGTTTATTTTGTTGGGTTTATGATTGCCGATTGCTTTATAGTTTGACATTAAAGATTGTTTTGATCCCCTTGAGTTTTATTGTTATTGCCTTTTGTTTGGGTTGAAGGACTTGATTACATTAGCGAAGTTATGATCTCTTTACTTATGGAGTTTACTTGTTTTTCTCTCTCTTCTCACTTTCTTGAATTTCTTCCCATGCTTTATTTTGTTTTTTCTCGTTTGCTTCTTAGTTTTTAATTTTGAGACTTCTGTTGGTTTCCTTATTCTGTTTGCTGAAAAAAAAAAAAATTCAGGAATTCCTTATTGCTAGAACATCAAAACTGGCATAACGCTAAACTCCGTCATATACTTATATTTCTTTACATCAATGCATTATTTGTTTTTCATCCTTCTCAGTACCACGGTTTTTCAAATGCAACCCAGCTTATAGATTTATAAATATTAACAAAATTTGTGAACGAAGCTTGGTTTTTTCTCTCTCTGATAATTAGGAGATTGGCTTTAAAATTCTTTATAAATTGCAATTCTTGTTATAGAGGCACAAATTTTGAGTCGAAACTGTGAACGGTCTTGAATCTCTTGATTTATTCTTTGAAGTGCGTATGTTTGACTTTAGAAACATTCATCTACTTTCCGTAAATTATTTTATAAGTATAATATATCGTATACATTAGTTCTTCGAACATAGTTCAAGAGGACTATAATCACTACTAACAACAACAACAAAGCCTTATACCAAAATTTTGGGGATGGCTGTTTGAATCCTCCTCCCATTTGTTTCTGTTAAGGGCCATGTCAGAGTGAAAAGCAGGGACTTTAGCAATCTGAATGATGTTTAAGCAATTTCAGAAACAGAATATGCTTGGTCATCATCTTTACATGTTCTTAGAAAACATTGTTCTTTAGTTTTATTGATGCCTCCACTGCTATTTTCTGGTTCTCTCATGAGTCACAAGTGCATTTTTTCCTTGTTGACATGTGCGAGTTTTTATTTTATTTTTACAGTAAGTGAACTGTTGATTTTTGGATACCTCCTTATGGCCCATATATATGAAGATTCAGGTGGAATGTAGTGGTCAGCCAATTTGACTTTCTGTACGCCTCTTTGTGGTTATATTGTACTCTTAATGCTGAAGGCATATTTCTTATACCTTTATCTACTCACAGTATCTCGAGCACTTTTGCTTGCTAGAGCACCGTCTTATAGTGATGTTTCCGGACATCCACTAGTGAAGGTTAGTTTTTTATTTCCTTGTTAGAAAAAGATACTAGTGAAATGAAGTCTGAAGTTTGGGCTTCTGGAATATGCATATGTACCGTGGGGTTCTAATACTAATCGTGGACCTCTCTCTTTCATTTGTATATAGGAATCTTACAATCTGGGGCATGAGATTGAACGTAAACGTGCACTGTCGGCATTGTTCTCTCATTCGAAACAACAAGAGCGTAGAGACGCTGAAGTACAATCCTTGTGCATTTTCTTTCAGTTCCAGTTGCATTCTAATGACAACAAAGTTCACGAATCCGTTACCAATGTGCTTTGAACTTGACTTTCATGTTTCAGATCCTTGCTGAATCTAAACGTATAATGGAGTCACGCATGGCTAGCAAAGTAAGTTCTCTGGTTGCCTCCTGCTTCCCTTTTCTCTTTCTAGTTGTTATTTGAGCACTAGCTTCTGTTATTTGTTCAAATAAATTGTATTTTAAGGGAAGTTTGAACTTGTACACGGTTATTTGCTATATCCATCTCGTGAGTGGCTTATCCACATTACTGCAAGATGTGACTTAATTCTTCACATTCTTGTTTTGCTTAACCAGTTTATTTGCTCATATAGCTTGTTTTCTGTGCTATATAAGTTTTCTTGATTATTTATTAATCATATTATACATCTGTTTCCTAAGACTAGAAGTTCATAATGTTTTTTTTTATCTTGGCGATCACTCGCATCTATTTACTTGCTAAATAAGTGTGTGATGCAATGATCTGGTTCATGTGCAAAATAAAATGTTGTGATCCTAAAATGAAGTGAAGAAAAAGTATTTGCAACATGCTGATCAATTGGATCTCTTAGTTGGGTTATTATTCCAAGGCCTCTCTTCTTTCTACTCGTTACTAAAGTTTTTCTTCACGGAAGCTGGTTCTTGTTTAATAATCATTACAAGCCAGTCCAAGCTATCTGTGTCAGTCAGTTCCCAATGGTCTTTCTGCTAGCTTATTTTAGGTATTGAATATATTGATATCTATCTGGTATTGGTTTTAGGTAAGTCTACTAAGAGGACATCTACGCTCTAGTCCTATCACGACAATCCTAGGAGTATCCGAACTGTTTGATTTATGACAGACATACAGAAAATTTGAGCTGGGGCCGAGACAAGAAGAACCTATTCAACTGAATAATTTTCCTGGATGCTGAAGAAAGCGTCGTATTTGGTAGTGTATTTCTGAAAACACATGCCTCTGCATCTAGCATTTGGGTAGGCCTAATGCAATAAATGTCTTAGTACGACTGTATCTTTTGCATGGTAGTCAAAGGCGCGCCTCAGAGCAAGGCACAGCATCTGCGCCTCGCGCTTCACTATACAAGGCGCATTTCTTCGGGCACACCCAAGGCGAGCCTTAGGTGCGCCTTTTAGCAAGGCGCAACAAAGAAAAGGCGCACCTTTTGTATTTTTTATTTTTACAATAAAAAAGAGAGACGTGGAGATAGCCCTTACCTCATACAAGTGGTAGGGAGGTAGCCCTTTCCACGGTTGCCAAAGTTGCTATAGTTGGACTTGAAAAACTAAAATTTACTAAAAGCGTAGTAGGAAAAATACAAATTCTTGTTAGTTTTGCTGAGTGTTATTGTTGCTATGCTAGTTCACTTGGTTATGTTAACATATTTTTGTTGGTTTCAAACTTTCAATATGTTATTTGATTTTATTTCTTATATATATATATATATATATATATATATATATATATATATATATATATATATATATATATATATAAAACGATGGTGGCGGCTACTGTTCCCGGCTCTGCTAGGGCATCAGTTTTACGCGGCGTGGAGGCGGCTAACCGCCCCCCGGACCCCGGGAAAGGGAAGGGGGTGGCGGGGGCGGCCGGTGGCGACCGGCCAGCGGCGGTCGGCGGCGGCGGGCCGCCGGAAAACGGCGCGGCTACAGCGGCTCGCGTCCGCGGTGGCGTGGCAGGTCAGCACACAGCCCGGGGAGGTCCGGCGACCCCCCCCGGGGGGCGGGCGGCTGCCGGCGACCTCCCCCAGGCGGGGGGGGGGGCGGCCGGGGCGGGCTGCGGGCGGGAAATCCCCTCCCGGGCAAGGTTTTTGCTGGGTATTCGACGACGGCAACATCCGGGGGGTCCTCGATGGTGTTCGCCGCCCAAAGAACATCGTCGGGATTGGAGGATGAGGAGGGGGCATGGACCACGGTCCAGAATCGGAGGGTCCGACGCGGAGGAGGGCAAAGATCACAGATCCCTGAGGCTAGGAGGGGCACAACCTCTACGCAGGGATCGGACAGGAGGGCGGGGATAGCCAGGCGAGCGGGTACATCGGGGGGACAGGCACACTCGGGGGATCGGGAGAGACAAGCCAGGATTGCTTGGCGGCCTCGTGCGAAAGGGGCGACTGGGATGGCTGTCCCTGTTATCGGAGGGAGAGTTACTGCTGCGAGCACGAGTGCCAGGCCACCCCCGTCGTCCCCACCACGGAGTTCGGGCCCGCGGCCTGTATCCTGGGCGGAAGCATGCAAGGTGGGGGTCGCCAAGACGCCGGCATCGATGGAGTACGTTGCACCTATGGAGATTGGGGGTGAGCTCTGCGCCGACTTCCCGGCCGATGAAGTGGCGAAGGTGACGGCATTCTGGGAGAACACGTTAGTGCTATACGTGTTGGGGAGCAAGCCCTTCTACGGACAGATCAGAGGATATGCGGACAGAGTCTGGCGACCGAAGGGGAGCATGGAGTTCTTCTCCAAGGAGAACGGCTTCTATTTCGTTAAATTTGGGCTGGCAGAAGATGTGACTCGGATTCTCCAGGGAGGGCCATGGACATTTGACGGCCGCCTCATCATTCTGAAGCAATGGACTCCCGACTTGAGGTGTGAGAAGGAGGTGCTCAATGCTGTGCCAGTGTGGGTTCGTTTCCCTGAGTTCCCGGTACGCTTCTGGAGTGTTCCACTGCTTATGAGACTTGCCAGCCTCATTGGCAAGCCGATTAAGGCGGATGAGGCCACCACCTTCAGGTCTAGACTGCTGTATGCTCGGGTCTTTGTGGAGATTGACGCTAGGTTGGACCTGCCTGAGCAGCTGAAGTACAGGACACCTGCTGGCCAGTTCGCTTGGCAGAAGGTGGAGTATGAGTGGGTTCCCCCCAGATGTCCGGCATGTGCCTGCTTCGGGCATCTCCCGAGCGCGTGTAGACGTGGGAGAGCTTCTGAGGTGGTGCCGGAGGAGGCTGTGCGGGTGGCAGGTGGTGCAGATGACTCCCCCGTTGGGGACCAGGTGGGCGTGATGGAGGATGATATGGAGGCAGACTCCCCCCTCATCTCGGGGGAGGGTGAGGGGCCCCCGACGGAGGATCTTGCTGGAGCGTTGGTTGAGTATGTGGGGACGAGGACCATGACCACCAGGAGTATGGGACAGGAGGACAGGCGACAGGGAGATAAAGAAGCGCTTGCTATTCAGGTGTACAGTCGGAAGCGCCAGGCTACGGAGGCACATGGTGAGGACAGCGGACAGGGTGGGACAGAGAGAGTGTGGCAGGTCAACCCGAAATGGGTGGCAGTACTAGCACAGCCTCCCCCGCAGGGGGACCCACACGGGGCCACGGCCCCCCTCCTTCTACAGGGGGATAGAGATGAGGATACCAGTGATATGGAGGTTGCACTCTCCCCGGGTGGCCCTTCAGAGGATGTTCAGGGGACCCCACCAGTGATTTAGATGTCGGCCCTTGCCTGGAATGTCGGGGGGGGTGTTCTCTGGGGAGATGGAAGGAGATTAGTGAGGTGCTGAGGAAGGAACAGTGTGAAATCTCGATACTACTTGAGACTAAGATCAGGGGGACGAAAACTCTGACCCGTAGAACCCCTACGGATTGGGTCCAGCTTCACAACCTTGGTCTCTGTGATATGGCGAGGATCTGGGTTAGATGGAATGGAGCTAGTTGGGATGGTGAGGAGGTTTTCATGTCTGACCAGCTGGTGGCTATCTCCTTCACCAACAAGGGGGGATTCCACTTCTTACTGGGTGCCGTCTACGGGCACAATGACAGGAGGCGTCGGGAGACCTTGTGGCAGGACATCATCAGGTTGAGCTCACTAGCGAGGCATCGGCATCTCCCCCTTCTTATTATGGGAGACTTCAATGCTACGCTATACCGGGGAGAGAAGCTGGGGGGGAGGCCGGTGCCGGACCAGATTCTTTCTGATTTTCAGTCTTGTCTCCTCCAGTCCGGGCTCAGGGACCTGGAGAGGATAGGACACATATGGACCTGGCACAATAAGGCAGAGGTGAGCAGGGTGGCATGCCAGCTGGATCGGGCCCTGGGGAACAGTGACTGGTTCCGCCTATTCCCTTCTTCTGTGGCTGAGGGGCTCCCTGCGGGGACCAGTGACCACTCGCCGATTCTGGTGCGCTTCGTGGAGAGTCCCAGATGGAGAGCCCGCCCGTTCCGGTATGACAACAGTTGGTTCCTATCAGCTGGCTATGAGGAGACTGTGGCGGGAGGACTTGGCCAGGAGGTGGACGGCACTGCCCAGTTTTGCATGGTTCACAGGCTGAAGAGCGCTAAACGCGCCATCCGGGACTGGGTGAGGGCACTCCCCCGGACTTCCCTGCAGGAGAAGGAGGCGGAGCTGCGAGACCTGCAGGCAGAGCTTCAGGGCGACATGTTGAGTGGGGAGCTGGCGACTAGAGAGAAGAGTCTGGCTGCGGAGGTCAACACCTTGAGGCTTCAGCAGGAGATTAGTGCGGCCCAACGGGCCAAATGCTCCTGGCTCAAGGATGGGGACCGCTGCACCAAATTCTTCTACGATGTCATCCGGGCGCGACAGCACCGGAACCATATCCAGCGCCTGATTGGCAGAGACGGGCGCCTTGTGACTGACCAGGTTGCTATCCAGGATGAGGCTGTCCAGTTCTACTCTGAGCTTTATCATCAGACGGATTATCCATCGGTTTTTCCGCAGCTGATTACGAAGACGTTGATTACGGAGTACGGCAACAGTCTTCTTATGGCCCCTATCCGGATGGCGGAGGTGGAGACGATTGTGATGCAGGCTGATGCTTCCAAGGCTCCTGGGCCGGATGGGTTCTCCAGTGGTTTCTACAAACGCCATTGGAACTCCCTTAAGGCCCCGGTCCTTGCGGCTGTTCAGGAGTTCTTTGATACGGGCAAGCTCCTGAAGGAGCTGAACCACACTTTCCTGACGCTTGTGCCCAAGAAAGAGGGGGCGACATCTCTTGCTGACTTTCGACCGATTGCTTGCTGTAATTATTTGTATAAAATAATTACTCATCTTATGTGCAGGAGGATGGAGGAAGCTATGCAGGGTCTGGTGTCTCGGAATCAGGCGGCCTTCATTAAGGGGCGGTCTATTGCGGAGCATAGCCTGCTGGCTCATGAGCTGATTCGGGAGTTCCACAAGCCAGGAGGGATGAAGGCGTGTGTGAAGCTCGACCTGAGGAAAGCCTACGACACCGTCAACAGGGATTTCCTCTGTCATTTGATGGGTGCGATGGGCTTCTCCGAGACTTGGGTGGATAGAGTCAGAGAGTGCATCACTTCTCCTACCTTCTCGGTCCTCATCCAGGGTATCCCCTACGGGTTCTTCGGCAGCAGCAGGGGGCTTCGGCAGGGGGACCCACTTTCCCCCTACCTATTCACCCTTGTGATGGAGTATTTCACATGTCTGATGGACATCGCGGTACATCGGGAGAGGATTGTACCGATATACAGCAGGGTCTCTCCGGTGGTCTCTCATCTCATTTATGCAGATGACCTTTTGGTCCTGTTGAGGCCTTCCATGCGAGGGATGAGGGAGCTTGCGGCAGTGATGGAGGAGTTCGGACAGCTATCGGGCCTCCGGCTGAACAGGGACAAGAGTAAAGTATACTTCAGCAACTCTTGCACTTTGAAGGAGGAGCGGGCTATGGAGCTTGGGGTGGAAAAGGGGGACCTCCCGGTGAAATATCTGGGGGTGCCCCTTTCAGTCAACTACGCGAAGGATCGTGACTGTCAGAGTCTGGTGGATTTTGCACAGAGGAGGGTTGAGGGCTGGCAGGCGGCTGGCCTATCGTTTGGAGGGCGTATTGAGCTGGTTCGTTCGGTGATTTCTGCTATTGCTCTGTTCTGGCTCCAATCGATTATGGTCCCCTTGGCTACTATCAGAAAGATTGAGGGCATATGTGCCAAGTTCATTTGGCATGGGGGGATTCATGCCATCTCTTGGGAGCAGCTATGTCGGCCCAGGAAGGAGGGAGGTGTGGGTCTGCGATCTCTTGTCTCTGTCAGGGAGGCGGCGGGGATCAAGCTAGCATGGAGGTTCCTTCAGGGTGATTCTCTATGGTCGGCCTGGATGACTAGTCGGTATCTCCGGGGCAGGAACTTCTGGGTATGTGAAATTGACAACAACTTCTCTGTGTCTTTCAAGCATATCCTGAGGGCCCGTCCTGTTCTGCGGACGGCTTTGCGTAGGAGGATGAGGGAGGGAAGGGAGACGGATCTTTGGCTCGATCCGTGGATCTCAGGTCAGTCTCTCCTGGAGATTCTGGGCCCCCAGAGGGACGGCGTGGCATACAGAGGACTGACGTGTCGGCACATCATCCGTGGTGGGGTATGGAGGCCTGAGGAGTACCGGTTCACTGCTACGGTAGTTGAGGAGATCAGACAGGTGCAGATCACTCCTACGGCACTGTCTGATGTATGGATGTGGGCCCCTCCCGGCCGATCGGAGGGTGCTGGGGAGTTCCGATTTAACAGCTGCTATGACCTTGTCCGCCCCCACTTCGATGATATTGAGGAGTACGACTTTGTCTGGGGGAAGGGGCTCGCCAGGAAGATGCAACTGTCCGCATACAAACTGGTGTTGGGCCGGTTGCTCACTCGGGACAGATTGCTTCGGTTCGGGGTTCCTGTCCCTGATCCTAAGTGTGTTTTGTGTGAGACAGAGCCTGAATCTATTGGGCACCTGTTCTTCCAGTGCCATATGGCGTGGAACATATGGGCAGAGCAGAGCCGGAGACACTTGGGAGGGGTTGGCAGGGAGCGGGACTTCAGAGAAATCCTTAAGTGGATTGGTGATCGCAGGGGCATGGAGCAGAGCTGGGCTAGGCGTGCTAGATTGAGACTTGCTGCGTCAGTTTGGCATGTCTGGCGGGAGAGGAACCGGCGCATTTATGAGGGACTATCCACCCCAGTGGTGGGCATACTCCATAATATTGAGTCGGATGTACTAGTTATGTCCCCCTGAGTTGGGATTGTATCTTATGTTGTAACCTTATTGAGATGATGGAATAAAATTTACCCTTTTTCCAAAAAAAATATATATATATATATATTATTCTGCGCCTCACTTCACTCGGGCGCACGCCTTAAGTGCGCCTTGCGCCTCGGGCGATATAGACCCTTTGCGCCTCGAGTGCGCCTTGCGCCTTTGACTACCTTGATCTTTTGTTCCATTTTGTTTTGGAACAGCCGCAAAAGCTATTTTTATTATAGATACACTCCTAGCAATTCGGTGCATAGTCTCAGCGTTTCTTTCAGTCAATATCACAATGAAGAAGCCGTCACAAACTTTCACAAAATATCTGAGGTACCTAGAAGAATACAATTCTGAGGATTATCAAGCCATTATATATATTATATAAAATCTGGATATTTCAGTAGTTGAATTGGTTAGGAAGAGTGACAGGACTTTAGTTAAAGAAGCTCCTAGTACTAGGAATAAGCCTATGGACTTTTGTTCGATTAAAGAAATATAGGATATTTCCTAACGTTAGGCCCTTAGCTGAATGGAAGAAAAGGATTTAAATAGCGGACGTAAAAGTTTTGTGATGAAGGCTTTGTTGTCATAGTTGTTGGATTCACTCCTGGTTAATTAATTCCCCTCTGTGAGGTATGGAGCTCTTGTATAACACTGCAGGACTAATTTGTGGTGTCTTATCTACACTACCAGTGTAGCATTTCCAAGGAGAATTATAAAGTGGTGGTTTATATGTTATTATATTCACAATTTACTTTCAGAATGTCCTTAGTTATCTGTTTTCTGTGTCACTTCTTTCCGTTGTTATTAAAATTTTTTACAAATTTACTAGAATTGGGTTTTCTTTCTTTCTTTAAGCATTCGGTCATGCTGCCTGCTTCAGGTTTTCAGATGTTTGGTATCTGATTTTCTTGCAGAGTATTGAAGATGTGGAGTTGCCAATAAATGCCAGTGGTGCCGAAAGTATTGACAAAACTTCTATTCCTGCTGAATCTGTATCACCATCATCTAACAATCAGCCGCCATCTTCTTCTACTGCTCCTCTAGCACCTACAATAGAGAGTCCGTCAATTCCAGCTTCATTCCATATGGTATGGTTTACATTATCTCTAGTTATTTGATTACTATAACTTCACCAATTTTCTTCGCTTATGTTCTATTCTGCTGGTGGTTTAAGTTCATGCATGTCATCCCTTGATTGATGTATATGAATGTATAGGTTGTGTGGTTGCAACTTGCAAAATTTTGACTTTAGACAGATAGACACTCTGGAGGGGGGAGGGTTATGATATTTTAGAGGGTTAGGTAGCTTAGCAAGATCTAAGATTATAATGTTTTACTTGAGATATTACTACATATCACACGTCCTGAAGAAAATGAATTTGTGATAGGATCATCTTGCCATGCAATTAGAACTAAGAAATGGTTGAACAAAAAAAGTAGGGACTACGCAATCTGTGTAATTATCTTAGTACGTATGTTATGAATCTTATGATACGAACTATGTTATGAATCTTACGATATTCCAGTTGGCTCTGAAACACTTTAGTCAAAGGTGCTTCTCGGTGCAAGGCGCACCAGCTGTACCTCGCACCTCACCAGGCGAGGCACCTTTCTCCAAGCGTGCTGAAGGCGCCAACAAATAAAGGTGCACCTAGGCGTGCCTTTTGTATTTGTTCTTTTTTTTTGGTTCTATGGGCTCAGCTGGCAAAAAATGATAGTGATGGGAGTATTGGTGGTGTGACGATAATGATGAGTTGATGGAGTTTGATGAAGATGAATGGTTGTTCTATTAGTTCTGCCTTTATTTTACAATTCGTGCTTATTTCATTGTTACTTCTAAATGCTTATTTCATTGTTACTTCTTGTTAGAAAGCACAATTTTTTGTTAGTTCTTATGATTGCTACTACTACTATGCTAGTTACTTGGTTATGTTTTAACATATTTTTGTTGGTTTTAATATGCTATTTGTTTTCTTTTCTTACATTACTAATTTCTTTATGTATATATTTGTTATTTTTTATTTTTGCGCCTCACTTTGCTCGTGCGCCTTAAGTACGCCTTGCGTCTCGGACGATATAGACATTTTTGAGCCTCGAGTGCGTCTTGCGCCTTTGGCTTTGACTACCTTGCTTTGAAAGGCTAGCATGAAAAGAGAATTGTAGTTCCTAGGAAGCATTGACACTCCAAAATGACCGTGTTGTGTCGGACATGTATTGGACACATCCCGGACACTCCAAAATACACTAGGACACACCAGATAGGGTATACGGGGCTTATTGTGCAATGTTATATTGAGCAGTTTTCATTATGTGCTTGATCAATGGCTGGTTACATTTATTAGCGATTATTTGGCCAATGAATCACAATTACTTGGCTACTTGAAATTTGATTAATCGGCTACCCAATAGTCATATTAAGCGAGAGATTACTCATACTATAAATCATCAGAAAATAATAATAGTAAATACATAAATTCCTTTTTTTTAACACTACTAATGCATATATCGGGTTGGGTTCAGCCAAGTGTAAATATATTAACCCCTTACGAAGAAACCTAATTGTAAGTGGTGTCTCTCTCAAGAGAGGGAAAAAAGAAGCGGTCGTCTAAAACTATTGACTTTTAGTTGCTTAATTGTTCATATATACGTATTAGATACATATCAATACTTATTAATGCTTTGATTCTGGTTATACATGTCATGTCATATATGATATGAATTACTATCCTATACCTAAGTCCAGTTTCTGCTTTCTGATATGGGGATTCCCTGGCAAGGGACCGGTATATCGGATATGAGAAACAGTGGCTATGGGTATAGTCATATCCTTATTCTAATTTGTTCAGCCATTCCACATATCAAACTTACAAAACTCTTATCCATATTTGTTTAAACAGGTAACGGATATTGTACAGTGTATTAATAGTGTTCAATTGTTCATAACTTCATATTTCTTTAAACAAATATGAATTACTGACTGGACATGGATAACTCGCATATTTCATTCTGTGAGTCGGACACATTCACTATGTGAAATATCCTAACCTTGACTATGGGTATTGTCATATCCTTATTCTAATTTGTTCAGCCATTCCACTTATTAATAGTGTTTAATTGTACAGTGTATTAATAGTGTTTAATTGTTCATAACTTCATATTTCGGTTTACTGATAACGGATATTTGTTTAAACAGATAACGTATATTGTACAGTGTATTAATAGTGTTTAATTGTTCATAACTTCATATTTCGGTTTACTGATTGAACATGGATAACTTGCATATTTCATTCTGTGAGTCACACATTCACTAGGTGAAATATCCTAACCTTGACTATGGGTGTAGTCGTATCCTTATTCTAATTTGTTCAGCCATTCCACATATCAAACTTACAAAACTTTTATCCATATTTGTTTAAACAGATAACGGATATTGTACAGTGTATTAATACTTAATAGTGTTCAATTGTTCACAACTTCATATTTCTTTAAACAAATATGGTTTACTGATTGAACATGGATAACTTGCACATTTCATTCTCTGAGTCGGACACATTCACTATGTGAAATATCCTAACTGTTAGCCACAATTACTAGCATACTCATATAGTAGATCGTACTGATGCATGTAGCACACATGAAAGATAAAACATCGTCAATGCCAACTAGTTCATTAAACAAATAATTCATGCTTTAATGAAACAAGTTTTATGATTTTGTTAAATTAAGCAAAACCTGAAAAGCTTTAGTGACTGATTATATAGAACTTCTAATAGGATACACCAAGTTTATGACAGGTGTAAAATACCCACAAGGCAGCAACTAAACTCCGCTATAAAGCTGGATACAACCATTTTCTGGGAGCAGAACATACAACGTAGAGAATGAAGGCATGTTTGCATAGGATAGTAGTAGTAGGATAATGAGGGAAGTTTGCTTGCAGTTGCATTAGTATCTCACTAAATAAGGGGTCCGTTGCGTAAATGAGTGAAATAATTTTCTCTCTTTTATAAGTTAACATTCTTGGATTACAACTAAACTTATACATCTAAACACATGTTTGGATGATTTTTTTGTTCTTTTGTTCTTTTTTTTTTAATACTTTTTTTTGCAATTCTAGCTCTTCTCGACTTGTTTGTAAGAGTTTGTGACCAGTGATACATCATGATAACATATCTCACCTGTTTCACCATTAATGGACTTCCATTCATAATTAATATGTCATACTAAATTTTCAGTGGATTTTAATGTTCTTATGTGCTTTTTTATTTTCTATTCATGTAATATTGAAATATTATAAACACATTACCATTGTGTGACTGACTGAAACATTTTCAGCTTCGTGTGTACTTGAGAAGCCATGCACTTGATCAGATGGTACAACCAATGAACACTACAGTTGGAAAAAGAACCAGTAAAAGAGTTGATCAGACTTTACAAGATCTTGGGGTTTGCTTTCTTACTTCCAACGCTCAGATCATGTTACATAAAGCTGTTTGTTTTTTCTCCTGGCTTTACAGTGTTTCTCTTCCTTCTGAGTCATGATTTCTAACATGGTAGCTTCCAGAAATTAATGTTCTCAATAGCACCAGGTGCATGCTTGTTTGCATGTGGATGTGGCATCTCATACAGCTTTTCACACATGCATTAGCAGTTGCTTGTAATTCTACAGCTGCTTAATCTAACTTGGCTTTCACAATATGATTTGACTTGCACCTAGTGCAAAATTGTGAACATGGTAGCGCCTTTTGGTTGTATTCATCATATTGGACATGTCATCGGCTGTTTAACCACTATTAACATATGAGTATCTAACTCATTGTCAGGTCCATTTAAAGCCAAAGGTCCCAACAAAAGCAGTTTGTGGAGAACATCTGGAATTATGTAAAGAAATTATTACCCTGCTCAATCTACAAAAACAGGTTCGTAGTACCAGAAATTTAATATATTTCTTTTTATTTTATATACCACAATCTATCTCATATTGTTTTGGCTCTTATGTAATTGAATCAAAAGAGTAATTTCCACATGTAGTCTTGGGTGTCGGCATATATTTATTGTTTAAATTTAATGCAATTAACTTTGTAAATTATATCTGAGGGTGTCACTTGGCGTGATGGTAATACTTGATGCTTGCATCCGGAAGGTTGCATGTTCAATTCCATGGTTACTTGAATTTACCATATAGGTAGAGATCCCATCCGGGAATGCACATTCTGGAACGTGGAAAACCGGAAAATTGGAACATGAAAAACTATTTTTCGTTGTGGGAACCTTAGCCTCTGTCTGGCCGATCATTCATGCCCCCGTTTGACTACCACTCAGGACTGTAGTTGCTGATACAAAACCAGTGTCAACTCTTTTTTTTTTCTCTCTTTCCATTCACTGATTGCTTCATCACATGTAATAAAGGCACTGTATTGCCCCCATTTTAGAGCGCAAGTCAAACTCATGATAGGTTACACACACATGGTTTAGCGGTTTGTTGTGCTATGCGATCTTATTCTTCTCCAAGAACCTTATGCTTTATCTGCTTATTTAGCATGCAACACTTTCGACTATAATAAAGATGTTTACGAGAGCTTTATCGTTTCTGGGATCCGGATCTGTTATTCTTTCAGAGGAACCTATTGTTCAATCTTAAAAAGTCAGAATAAACTTCGATTTCCAACCAAGCTTGTAAGGGAAGAAACCTAAGAAACTCAAGAAAAATGATTTTTCAATTAAAAACGTTTTTTTTTTGTTCGTTAAAAGTAGAAATTATAAACTTGTCATTAAATTAATGATGACATGTAATAATAAAAAAATAATTTATATAAAGGGTTAAAAGTGGGTTTTGATTTTGAAAATTTAAAAAACAATAAACAATTGGATTCATAATTGCTCCAACTAAGTTTTCACGACTTTCCATCCATTTGGATGGATAAAACGACTAGTTTCTACTATGGTGGTGGGTCCTACAAGTTTCATAATACACTTTCCATTTGCCAAACATGCAAGTAAATGGAAACTAGCACTAGTTCCTTTTAACATTTCATTTGTCAATCTCTACTATAAAATTTCTCTGTTCAACAATAAGTTCATTATCTACCGTCGTTTACTTATAAACTGACATGAGCTAAAACATAGATATAAACTCTTTATTACGGTTGTTTTACTTTAGCATCCACAATCTTATGAAAATATAGAAATAAGGACTAAGAAGAGTTCCTTTTTTTACTAATGAGTGAAGATAAAGGAAAGCAAAATCAAACCACTCACCTTTTGACGAATTTGCCTTTCCGTCATGATCATATGGATTACATAATAGTTTCCTCCGCACAAAACCGAATCCAACTAGGCTTTTCAAGCCCACAAGCCAACAAAATGCCATCGCGTAGAACGGGGTATTACATGTTCTAGTAGTAGAAACTGATTATCCAGAAATGGGGACAATATTGCAGTACTTCTTAACCCTCCCTAGACCCTGCATGTGTGGAACCTCGTGTCATTGGGACATCCTTTTTTTCTGATTCATATCTATCACTAGGCCCCAAGAGTGGTTTGTCCCATGGTCTTGGTTCAAAAATGTTGCCATCTTAGTATATTCACCCCACTAATCCACATTTAAAATATTCTACAGGAAAATATTTCAATTTTACGGATGCTACAAGATCTGTTCAGATATCTATAGTACTTTATGTGGCTGTCAACTTTCTCTATATAAGATAAATTGGTTAAAGGAATGGTTTTTGCATTGTGATATACATATAAATTATTGAGAATAACATCCTATATTTACTATATTTGTAGTTATCTGATTATTAACTGGTAAGAACTGCTCAATTATGAGCCTTTGTTCAGTCAGTTAAAGGCATGTACCTGGTTAAGGATTTACCGAAGGTTTGAAAAAGTTGTTTTTTGGAACTTATAACCTGGTTATGAATGATGAAAGGATTTCGTTCAACTCCAAGATATCATTTTGGTAATGGGTAATATCAAAAAATTTAACATTTACACTTTTATCTATAATCCCTTTTAATTTTCCACTTTTCCCCCTGCCATATATTCCATTAAAACTATTTGAAAAATATTAAGGACTGCTAGATTGTTGGAATCTTTGTTCAGTCAGTTACAATCATATAGCCGTTTAAGGATTTGCTGAAGGTTTAATTAACTTGTTTTTTTGGAACTTATCACATGGTTATGAACATTGATAAGATTTCGTTCAACTCCATGGTATCATTTTGTCAATGGGTAAATATAAAGGAATTTAAGATTGATTTTTTATCAATAGTCCCCTCTAATGTTATGAGTTATGACTTGCTCCCTGTCATATATTTTGATAAAAATTGAGACATACAAAAATACATCCTCAATAAATGAACGCTAGAAAAACATTTTTACACAAAGAATCTTCCTTCTGTTTCCCTCTTTTCCTTGCCGCTTGGTCACTACGGCTAAGAGGCGGGCCGCGGGGGCCTCAGACCAGGAGTTTGCCTGTTCTAGATTTCGCAAACCACATGTTGCAAGGAAGTATTTCAAGATAGTTGATTGTGAGACAGACTAGCTCTAAGTCGAGGTTGAAGGGTGGGTACATTTGCCAGAAAGGAGTAGAAGATCATCAATGATTTCTTGGGAGATCCTCAGTTTGGCAAGAAAAGAGATTACCATACTACGAAGGAGATCCCGTGGTCGGCTTCAAAGGAGAAGAGGGTGGATATGGACTTTCATGGAGTTAGTTAGTCAGGGAAGAAGGGAATTTCTGATATCACGTGATGACTCCGTAGCCGCTGTAGACAGGAGATTGGAAGAGGCAGAGGAAAGAGGGGAGAGGAGAATGGGAGCAACATTGACTGGGATGAAGAGGCAGAGACAAGCACCTGCAGAGGTCGAGGCAACATATGTTGGGGCGGCGGACCTAGCAACCATGATTCTTTGATCATTGGAAAGTTGGAGGTGGCGCTGGTTGAGTTGAGGATAAGAAGAGAGGAAAACGTTTGAGGCGGTTTGAGCATGTTCAACAGAGAGCAATAGATGCATCATTTATGAGTGGTGAAGGAGCTCGTATGACTAGCGTTAGACCTAAATAACTTGGATTGATGTTTTTGGAAGGGAAATGATATTTGCTATTGTTAGAGCAAACACAACCTTTAACCAAGTAGAGTGAAACAAAATAAATTATTTACCCGACCCAGAAAATTGGGATGAAGGCTTTAGGGTTATGTATTCTTTTAGTTGTTTGGTTAATACGTAATTATATTAGCAGGCTGAGCTACAATGTAGTTGGCTCATGTTGGGGTTGCTTGTGTTTGTGGTCAACACCAATCCTGACTACTAGAAGCAGGGTTGGAATCTAGCTCAAGTAACCTTAGTTTTGAAGCAACCCACCCTTGCCCGGCCCCTCTCCCCTTTCGGTTGGGTAGGGTTGCTTAGAATCACATTCAGTTGCTAGCCTAGGGAAATGGTATTTTTGGAAGGGAAATGATATTTGCTATTGTTAGAGCAAACACAACCTTTAACAAAGTAGAGTGAAACAAAATAAATTATTTACCCGACCCAGAAAATTGGGATGAAGGCTTTAGGGTTATGTATTCTTTTAGTTGTTTGGTTAATACGTAATTATATTAGCAGGCTGAGCTACAATGTAGTTGGCTCATGTTGGGGTTGCTTGTGTTTGTGGTCAACACCAATCCTGACTACTAGAAGCAGGGTTGAAATCTAGCTCAAGTAACCTTAGTTTTGAAGCAACCCACCCTTGGCCGGCCCCTCTCCCCTTTCGGTTGGGTAGGGTTGCTTAGAATCACATTCAGTTGCTAGCCTAGGAGTCCAACTTTCAGAATAGCAATTGACATGTCCAATTCATAGGTTAACATGTCAGATTTTACTCTTAAAACAACACTGATATGCACTCAAAATTGTTTATATCGTTTTGGTAGAATATCAGCTAGGTGACTAATATATAGGGTACTACCTGACAAATTGGCACTAATTGTTGTGCTTTACAGCAGTCTATATCTTTAAATTGGATGTTGTTGGTTTAAACAAGTATGGACCGGTAACAGTTCCCTACTTATTAATCCGATAGTACTAATATCCTGAAAACCAAAATCTCACATACCCAATCCATATCCTAACCTCTATTTCTCTTTTGCAACATAAATGTCTCTTCTCTTGTGATACCTCTCTCTCTCTCTCTCTTAACCTCCACCTTGCAGTCACCAAAGACTTCAGTGTTGGTAAGTACTGCCGGCCAGACTTTTTCTTAGTAGTGTAAAATTTCCTTTTTCCCCTTAAATCTTTGTAGTACTGTAAAACTTATTATAATATTGACTCCCGATATTTACTTAATTAGATTGGGCGACTTTTAGGCCATTCAACACATTTTGATTAATGTTATATAGTTCTAGGGTACCAGATATTGATAGCTGTACTTTCGTGTATATTGCGGATATATCATCTGGCTTATGTTATCAGATACGGTAAACACCAATCCGGTATGGACCCGAGATCCAAATTTTAGAACCTTGAACTAGTCCATATTTTTTAGATTGTATTGAGAAAATTATTTGCAACCGTCTGGAATATAATACTCTTTTTACCAGAGGATGAGTAAAGCTTGAACATAATTCACATACTATTGAAACACTTTTCATTAAAACAGTTGTGCATGTGTTCATATTCCATTTGATAAGCTGAACTACCCCGTAGAGCTTGAAAGCAATATCTCAATTGTTGTTCGAGTGGGCAACATGTTCTAGTGCAAATTAATATTTGATAACTTATTTCTGTGTCTATGCTAGATTGTTGGGAAACAGATGCCAGTTCTTTTCCATACATTGATCGTGCATGAATCTATATTTAATAATGTTGATCTGTCAAACTACATGGTTAAAGAAAAATATGGTGGAACACCGAAGACAGATTGATGTATACTGCCTTCATGTACTTTTGTGATTTGCAATATAGTCTACAAATACAACAATATCTGATTCAAGACATGATGCATTTGTTGCATAATAGCTGCAAAATAGGGATGCAGAAGCTTCGGCCCCTGACAATTCATATACTGAGACACCTGGAACTCCAAAGGTGAGTGCTGCTTTTCTTTTCTGCTGATATACTTAATTCCAGTCACATACCCACTTATAGACGACACACACAGACCACTGGACTGGACTTTCCAGAATTTGAACCATTATTCTGAGCTGTTCACTTTCCTCGGAAAGGCATTGAGAAATACTTGTAGGAAATTGTCTTCTAGTTTTTGTTATATCTAGTGATTTTGTTACTAATCTATTGCAGCGTTCTTATCGTGGAGATATAGATCGTACTTTCATCCCTGAATCTGTTGGTTATGGAGGTAATGTTGATTTTTTTTTTAAACTCTCATGGTCTAATAAGTGGGAAATGGAAATCTCTCTTATGTTTATTGTCTAATGTATTGCAGGTGAGAGAGTGGCAAAACATGATCATAAGCGCAAGGTCTCTCCTTCTCTCTGTGTGTGTGTGTGTGTGTGTGTGTGTGTGTGTGCACACGCGCGCACACATGCATGCAAGCACTAACAAGTTGTAGATACCTTACAACTTTTGTTGTAGATACCTTACAACTTTTTCCCTCTTGCAGGCTCCTGGAAGGTTTATTGATGGGTCACCATCGCCTCCCCAGTCAAAAAGGACTCGAAAGTTAAAGGCTTCTGATTGATGATCATCCGGGTCCAATTTTCTCCTTTTTTTGCTTGTTCTGCACAACATCGATTCCTCGCGGTTTCCTTTTCTAGAAATCATGAAGAGCTCCTCTTTTGTGCCTTAAGGTGTAATATACTACGCTGTGCGTTACTCACCATTCTATTTCTACTGTATCAGCTTTGTTCTGTAGCATAATATGGATCAGAGAGTGGGCTGGTTCTGGTTGATGGCAACCAAATCTGACATCCAAGGTTTCGGCTGCCACAATTTTTGCACCACTCTTTAGATTTTTGTACATAATCTGACCGTCAAAAGTTTTTCTTGTTGTACACGAATGATATATGCATGACGCCCCTTTGTGCACTAATGTTCGGTTATATATTCATGGGACGGCTTGTTGATGATCCCAGTTATTGTGTAAACACTGTGCTACAGCCTAACAGGTTCAGTTCCAGTTGTACGTAAGCACAACACTTACATACCTGTATGTAGATTGCTCTTGTGACAATCTGGAAGAATATGTAGGACTTTTATTGCATTTACCGTCATTTTTGGTTGTCCTTGTCGTGAATTGTTGCTTGCTCAAAACTGAAAGATACTGATACAGAAGTTGGAGGCTTCGCCAAAGTAATTCGGCTCCTCGCCTGCACCATCCCCCTCCGCCGCCCTCGCCTGCACCCCCCCCCCTCTGCTAGCTCCGGCGCGGCTCTGATGGCGCGAGCGGCGCTGGGCTCCCACGCCGCCGCCGCGTTCTTCCTCGCCGTCGTCCGCTTCAACGGCTCCGGCGGCCCCGCGGCCTCCAGGAACCCCCGCGCCGGCTTCGTACTCGCCACCCGCGCCGCCCTCCTCGGCCGGAGCTAGCAGGGGGGGGTGGGGGGGGGGGGGCCGGAGTGGGGGAGGGGATGGAGGGAGGGAAAGGATAAGGGCATTTTGGGATTTTTTAAAATGTTAGGTATTAAGTTGAAAAAAAAAAAATAGTTGAGGTATCAATCTGTTACGAAAAAAAGTTTAGGGTATCAACTTGAAAAAGTGTGATAGTTGAGGGTAGCAATTAGCAATTAAGCCAAGTAATTCAATACACAATCTCGTTGCATGGAGTTATGAACCTGTTCAATGTCTTCAGTTGTGTTGTTGAGTAGAGATGTGAAGTGGGTCAGGCGGCCCAAAATCCTGATCGGGACCGGCCTGGTCAAACACAGTTTGGACCGGCCCATGTACCATCAACACCTAGGACCGGTCCTATCTACAACACTTTCATGTCGGACTGGGTTTGTTCTCCCCAGACTCTTGCCTGGCCTTGCCTGCTCACCCAATTGTGTCATTTCGGGTTTTCTTTGCCATGTCTGGCTCAGATCGACCTGGTCAGCAGACCAGTCTAAGCCTGGTCCATGCTGGTCTGGGTCCGACAATTGGTCTAAGCCTGGTCCGTGCTGGTCTGGTCCGACATTTGCCCCCTCTGGAAGAAATGCCACATAATCGATCTTTTTTCCTCCAACTCCCATTATATTCGTTATGCTCAACTCCGCTCCCCCCCCCCCCCCCCCCCACCCACAACCATTTATATAAGGATAGTTTGATCTTTTAAAGGATATTTTACCAAACTATCTTATTAATTTAGCCGTTATGAACATTAATGAGAATATTTTGATCATTTTGCTGAAAATAATCAAAATATCTTTATAGGCCAATATTTTTTAAAATAATCAAATCCGGTCTTAACCAGGCTTCTGACTTCCGAGTCGGGATGGATTTGAGATTCAATTTGGTCTCTGATCCAGACCGGTGCGAAGACCGGACTGACCCAACTCGAACTCCGTCGGCCTGGGTCCATCCCACTCAACATCTTGAATTGTGGGGTCTTCTTTTTGTACGATACTAACCTGACAGACAGGTCAGCTTTGTGCCCATTGGTCATAGCCGGTCGCATAATATGTTTGCTCCTCAATTTAGTTTGCTGTGAGAGCCAAGATTCATTCATCATTTTTCTTCTTCTTCTTCTTGCGATTGAAAAGTCATGGACAACAATTAAGAAAAGGACACCTCAAAAACAAAAATTGATAGAAGGACACGAGAGTCCATGGGAATGGACAACGTTTGAATCTCCTTATTGGCATTGTTCGCCAGTCAGAATAAAAATTATAGAATGACACCTCAAAAAAAAAAAAAATGTTGTTATTTGCTAGAACCTCTTACCAAATAAAAATTATAGAATGACACCTCAAAAAAAATTTTAGAATAAAATTTTTGGTTCGAATCATACCACATGACCTACACTTAGGTGCGTATCAAAGCCCAACAAACCCCAAGATTACTCTAGTTGTCTACTCATCGAATGTTCATGATACGTATAATCGGATTACCATCCGACATAGGCCGCTTGGACCAATCCGATTCTCCTACCGGCATTCCTCCATTTACTCTCGTGAATACATACGAGAGCATGTCTGATGTCTTCATCTGCGTATCAAACTCCTATAAAAATATGAGTCTCACCGACAAATATGACCTATTTTTTACAAGAAAAAAAAATATATTTGGTAGACAGCAGATCCGCTCTCCAATGCAATCTGCATGTGCAATCAATATTAATACGTGTTCGTGTGCCGACCAGTCTTTCGATGCATTGAAGAGGCAGCTAGCGTAACCAGACAGAGACAAATTAGTTGGCAATATTTTGAGGGATTTGTACAAACTAAAATAAGCTTCATGTTACGTGGCTCCAGAAATTCCAATCCCAATAATTGGAAGATGAGAGTCAAATGGGCTAATTAATTCATTACAGAGAAAAAAAAAAAAAAAAAAAGCAATCTAGTGGCAGTGCTGTCGTGCAATTCAAACTATTATATGTGCACGTTATTTTCATAAACTTAAGATGGGGGACCACATGTCCGTCTTTCGGTACTTACGTGACGATTTTTTATTGGATCTAAATTTTTCTGCTAGAAAAATGTTAAGTTTACTATAAAAAATTTACAACTTTCTTACCACCCACACCTACCATTCCTGCTAACATGATCCTATCCGATCTCATCCGGTCCCATCTCTCCTCCAATCAAAGAATACCACGTAGACGGTTGTAAATCTTATAACCAAAATTAGTTGTAAGCATAACATTACTCTTTCATGCTAACATTGGACTCACACGTGTTCAATGGAGAGCTGTCATATGTAGAGGTGGGCACGAGTCGGACCGGACCCAAATTTGTTGGATCCGGACCGGACCCGTTACTTGGCGGGACGGGACGGGACGGGTCCAAAAAATATTGGACCCGACCCGACCTGTTTGAAACGGATCTGAAACGGATCGACCCGCGGGTCCAAACGAGTCCAAAAAAAAGTTAAAAAATTCTATAATAGTAAACATTTACATATGTTATATTGTCTATAAGAACAAAACCAGTCTAATGTCTTTCCAAACTTCTAGAATTTGTTTAGTAAACAATAAGATATTCTATTATGTATAGACTATAATAACAAAAAATGCTAAAAATTGATATAGTATATACTCCTATAAACGGGTCGGGCCGGGGTTCCGTTTATTTTGAAAATAGGACCCGTCCCGACCCGTTAATGTCACACGACCCGTCCCGTTTAAATTTTAAAATTTAGGAACCGACTTGTTTAGACATTTTACGGTTCGGACCGGATCGAACCGTATGCCCGTCCCTAGTCATATGCGGCAGGGGACCACATGCCAGTCATACGTGATGGTTCTCTATTGGACCCAGACCTTTCTGCTAACGTTGGACTCACACCTGTCCAATGGAGAGCCGTCACATGCGGTCCCCTCTGGGTACGTACGTAAAGAGCTGTTAGATAGTTATTTGTGAAATATATGTGGATTCTCGAGCCATGTGTCGTAGTTCCGACACATTTTCGTTTCGCTACGCGCCCACAGTATCAGACTATATCATGCATGGAGCTCGAGGAACGATAGGCAGCTGTAGATTTTGAGCCCCTCCAGAAAAACAAATGGTTTGGACTTTGTAGCTAGGCACAAATATCGAGATTCTTAATACGTACATTGGGAGGATACAGGAAATATATCCTGTAAATCTTTAAACCAAAATCGGATCACATTTTGTCGATCACATGACAACCTATGTATTGACCTATTAATATTATGAATATATAGACTGTTATATGATGTGGTCAGCAGATTTTGGTATCCCAAAACATTGTCGAGTAGAAACATGTGACTTTATTATTATGTAAGCTATTGAGATTCATGCAAACAATTGTTATATGAGTCCATTTTTGTTCATCCATGAAAACTAGGTAGAATATTCACCCTACTAAAAAATAGAAGTGTGATCACAAATTAAAGATCAAAATCACTTTGGTGGATGAACAAACCACTTACAAAGTGGTTTGTGTAGAATTAAAAAGACACGTGTCCATTTTTTTTAGTGGAGGTGAATATCCCACATAGTTTTGGTAGGTGAACAAAAATGAACTCGATGGTATATATTAGGCTTGTCAATGGTAGACCGAAAATCCGTATTCGATCCGTATTCGAACCGAAAATATCCGAAATTTCGGATACAGATACGGATTCGGATATCATATCGGATATTTATCGGATATCGGATACGGATACGGTAAGTGTCATATCTGAACCAATAATATTTAAATTATTTAATAAATTTAAAATGATATTTACTACAAATTATGTTTTTCAACCAAAACTTATTGGAAAGTGTAGATACTTCAAACTATATTTTTCAGCCACTTTAAGTGGTTTAGATCGGTACCATAGGGTTGAACTTAAATTTCCAGCAACGCATATACTATAATATATTTGACATATCATATCTAAAGAGTTCAAATATTTTGGTTGTTACCTTGCAAGCGGCTGAAAAACATAGTTTGAAGTATCTACCCGATCTAAACCAGCAAGGTGACAACCAAAACGTTTTAACTCATTTTTTTTCTTCCCTTTTTTTTAATATTTTTTTAGTAATCTTATTGGTTCGGATATTATCCGATATCCGTTAAAATTATTGGTAACGGGTATGGTAGCCAAAAATTATATCCGATCGGATATCGGATAGTTATCGGATATATCCGATAGTTAATGGTTCGGATATGGTAATGCCAATATCCGACTAATAAGCTACCATTGACAGGTCTAGTATATATTGTCACGGTCAAAGAACATAGAATAGATGTCATGCAACAATCTCACCATTTCTACTTCTGGGCCGAGAGCGCCCACCTTTTAAAATCTGATAAAGTACCTGCCCATATGTGAGGTAAATTAGTGTACCTAATGAGATTATATACACTAAGCGCACAATATTGTTAAAAAATAATTTAAATTTAAATTTATTACAAATATGGTTTGAACATATATATTTTAATTACGATTTGTTATAGGTATATTTATATTTGAATTTGAATTTGTTAGAGATATAACTCATATAGTTAATATCAAGTAATTAATTTTTTTCCCTTAATTTTTAATTACAGAAAATTTAAAAAATATAATTAAATAATAAATAAGATAATAAGTATGTTAAAATACAAAATAGGTAATATGTCTCCAATACTTTTGGGCACTCATGTCGCAATAGCAGCGATTGTATATTTATTTTATTTTTTCACAGAAAAAATTGTTATATAAAAGTAGACTAGCTTAGTCTAGGAAAGTAGTATATTAGATTTTTAGGGTGGTGAGAGAGAGAGAGAGAGAGAGAGAGAGACGAGCATAGAGATAGGGTCATGGAGAGTGCAGGGGTTGCTACCAAATCCACATACAAGTATACAACCATGGAAGTCCTAGTGGAACGAGTTCGTCACAATTATCTATTGTTTCAAATATATATATATATATATATATATATATATATATATATATAATATGCAAATAACCTCTAGCCTAGTGGTTAAGAGAGATGCATGTGGTCTAAGTGATCAGGAGTTCGAGCCCCAGTGGAGACGAGTTCGCCACAATTATCCATTGCTTAAAAAAAAAAAAAAAATATATATATATATATATATATATATATATATATATATATATATATATATATATATATACTCTGCTTACAACCAATGTAAGCTTTACAATCGTCTACTTAACATCCTTTGATTGGGAGGAGAGGAAGAGGCGGATGGAACTCTCTTACAACCCACATCCATTTCCCGCGCTAACATGGTTCTACCGACAAGTTCCATCCGGTCATCCCTTTCCTCCAATCAAAGGATGCCACCCACGTAGACAATGCAGGGGCGGTCCGGATGAGGGGGTCCGAAGAAAATCATTATAGCAATTCAACAAATAGGACATGGCATTTGGGAATTGGATAGTCGTCCGACTCTTTAATTTAAAAAAAAAAAAAAAAAAAAAAAAAAAACTAGTCTTACAATCGCTTTAGATTTTCTTTTGCATTTCAGAGGAAAAAAAAAAAAAGTTATTCACGTCACTTCCGATTCCAAACGACCAGCAATAAGTTTTTTTTTTAATTGTTCATTTTAATTCTCTCTTCATTCTCTCTTTTTCTTATAATTGAAACACAAAATTTTTAATTTTCTTCAATTTCTCCTCTAGAATCCTTAAATAGGATTCCGCGATGTAAGACTACGTGAAGAAGGCCACGACGACAGACTCTCTCTCTCTCTCTCTCTGGCCTCTACTTGAGCCTTGACCCGAAGAGGAGAAGAAAATGTGAGATAGAGGTATCAATGTGAACCTTATATTCTAGCAAGACTTTCATTTTGAGAATTGAAATATTTTTTAACTTTTGTTCCTCGTAATTTTGGCTTTATTATATTTTTTGAGTTCCCTCTGTTGTTAATTATTGAGGACAATATCTCTTTGCCCCCCGTCTTTTCAATGAGGAGTTCTATTGATGTAATTTAATTTTTAAAAGTTTCAAGTTATATTTACATATAATCTACTTTGCACAGACACAAGCACAGACTTAAAATTTTACATCTTTTAAAAATTAGGATACATATTGTTTGTATTAGATCTTCGGTCTTCCTTCGTAATATCTCTATTTATGCACATTTTCATAATAACTAAGTTTCAGCCAGCTTCTGTAGTATATTTAGCTCACTACATGTTGTAAGTTATAAATGATCCCACGTTGGTGTTGAATACCGATGAGCCGATGACGATGAGTCTTTCGTTTATCTTTGCACTTAAGATTTCACACTTAAAATTATACGTTGTACCTAGTGTTGATATCTTTTCATAATCTTTGCACTTAAAATTTCACAATGATTTGGTTTTCAAACTAAAATGTTTTGTAACTTTTGTTCATCTTGTAACTTTTATTCCTCCTAATTTGGGTAAAGTGCATTTAAACCCTCCTTAGATGTCACGAAAATGCAATTAAAGACTCCCTGATTTAAAAAATTCACGCTGTTTCGATTTTGCTCAATTTACCCCTCCAGCTGTTAATAACCGTTAAAATAGCCTAAAAAGACGTTTTACCCCTCCCTCACTCCCCCTCTCTCTCCGGTGGTGGGGGCGGACGGACGCCGGCGGAGGGAGGAGGGGGGATCGGGGTCGGACGTTCGTCGGCGACGAGAGGAGGGGGGCGCCCCCCTCTCTCTCCGGTGGTGGGGGCGAGCGGACGCCCCCCTCTCTCTCTTTCGTTTATCTTTGCATTTAAGATTTCACACTTAAAATTATACGTTGTACCTAGTGTTGATATCTTTTCATAATCTTTGTACTTAAAATTTCACAATGATTTGGTTTTCAAATTAAAATGTTTGTAACTTTTGTTCATCTTGTAACTTTTATTCCTCCTAATTTTGATTTTTTTTTTATGTTTCTTGAGTTTCTCTATTGTTGATAAATTTGGGAAACAAGCCCATATATCTCAATCTTAGTACTGAAAAGACATAAACAAGAAATGTTAAATAACATATTGCATCGGAGAATTTTTTTAACTACAAAAGTAGTATTACCATTTGCCAGGATATATTCCTGATGCAAAATTTAAGGTTAGCTGGCATGAATCAGACCTCAATTTAAAAGGGTTCACTTTGATTTGTTGTATCATGCAAAAAAAAATAATATTTCATTTCTAATATATTTTTTTGAAGAAGGAACATCATTTTGTATTTCGTCCTGGACATCAAAATGTTTCGAACCGGACCTGTAGACAACATACAACTATATATCATGCATGCATCATGCTCCCCCTCTCTGAATTCTCTCTCACCCATCGCATTCATATGCATGTTGCACGCAAGTCTCTCAATTGTTGCATGTTGCATGCAGCTATCATGATTGCATGCATGCTTTTGTTATGGTTGCATGTATGCACTCATATCATATATTGATGATATTTGATATTAGTGTATGCACTCATATGTCTATTTTATATTTTGTATACTTCTTTTAATCTTATATTCCTTTTGATTATATTTAATTATTATCTAAAAAAAATTGTTTCTGTTCCAATTACGTGAGCATATAGGACTTACAAGACTCATTTTGAGTTATTTTTTAAGCCTATTAATTTATAATAGTAGAGATAGAGACATGAATCAACTTGTGATTCATAATAAGGTCATACTGTTAACTATGGAAAAGGCCATTTATGTGCAGCATAATCAACTTTAATAATCTAAAGTAATTTCAAGTCTGTGACGCCACACAAGATTTACATTTAGGTCTCGTTTGATTCGCAGAATCTGTGGATTAGAAAAAAAAAAATAGTAATTACTTTTCTATATTTGGATGTCAAAGGAATTGAGGAGAAAGGAGAAATATATTTTCAATGGAAGAAAAATTAGAAAAAAAAGTGATTCCATCCATCCATGCAAGAAATCACTTTTCCACATTGAACATTGAAGTAATCACTTTCCTTTCCAAATTCCTTGACATTTTCGAACATCGGAAAGAAAAATCAATAGAAAACAAAATTAAGTCAATTTTTCAATAATACCCTCTTGCTAACGAAAAATTGTATTACTCAGAAATTCTTTTGTCTAAAAGGTATTATGGATAAAAATGAAAAATAATATGTCAAATTTATTTGTAATAAATGCAGAAAAGTTGTAGGAAAAATGATTCCTTAAATGGATGGGAGGAACCACTTTCCTTCCTCTTTTCCTATCCCTTGGGAATCATTTTTCCTTTCCAACTTCTTTTCTCGACTTTCAAACACTTTTTTCCCCAAACTTAAATTCTGGTAACCAAACGAGGCCTTAGTAATTTATGCCCCCGACAAGGAATATCAAAACAGATGCTGCAAAACTCCAAGTAATTACCGAAAGCTTTCTAAACCAGTTGCATATTAGCAATGTCATTTCCAACATATATTTTTCCAGGAATTCTATTACAACACAAACTGGGAAGTTGCCAAAGCTTTGAAAACTAGTAAATTAACTAATATTGTTAATTAAGTGTTATTTCAATAAGCTAGATGAGGGTGCTGCTGAGGAAAAGGAGTTCTATAAGGAAAACTCTAAATGGACCGTGGGAGGAGGACCACGCCTGTGCCTGTGCCTGCGCCGATGTGTCTATCTCCTCTCACTTCTATCTTAGGTCCACTTTCGAAAATCCGAAAATCCTCCTCCAACAACGATTCGACATCTGACTACCGGGACCGCGATTATAAATCTGGGTCCATGTAGCACTGCTCTTTCTTTAATTAATGAACCAAAATAGATAAAGAGCTTTATTCCACTATAAACTCATTAATTATTTAGAGAATATATATCTTCTACTATATAAAGAGGTTCCAAAACAGCTCAAAAGTGAGTCGTCTAAGCCGTATGAATATCATCAATCATTTAAATAAATTTAAAAAATAATAATAAATAACTACCTAAATACTCCACTAATTATTTAAAAAAATAAATTAAGTATTTAACTATCTAGTAAGATATATTTACAACTAAATAGTCTAACTCAAATGGTTAAGATGAGAGGTATTTTTCTTGGTTGTTTGAGCTCAAATCCTAGGTTAGATAATTTTTTTAATAAATTTGTATTTTTTTATAACACGCACGTTCCTATCACATGTAAGGATTCCGCCAGACCGTTTGGTAAAATATTTTGTAAATATAATTTACTGAAACTTCTTGCTCTATTTTTTTAAAAAACTCTCTTTCCTCGTATAAAATTTTGAGGAGGAGCCCAAAAAAAAAAAAAAAATTCCAATTCCAATCATCAAGGAAAGAAGACATAAGAAATGATTGGAGGAAGAAAGAATTTCTTTTGTAACGCTTTTGACTGTATTTACAGTTGACGGTTGAAACTTTACATTTTGTGTCTACAAAATTTTTAAAGTTGGAGGTTGAAAAATTAATTTAAAAATGCGCCGGATAATTAAGAGCCCTTAACAAGAAATTTCTAACTTTTATCCATCAGCTCAGGGTGTTTGTTTTCTTCCCCATTCTTTGTTTAGGAGTGAAGCATTTTAGGACTTTGGATAACACCAGAAAGAGACTTCCATAGTCATTAGTGGGAGAATCAAAATTTTCCGAAATACTAAGTAATAAAGTAAGGAATGCACTAATTACTTAGATCATGTGTATGAATTCAAATATAGTTTACTGCAAGAGAAATGCTACGCTTACAATCAATTTTGGTTGTAAGCTTTACAACAGTCTATGTGACATTTTTTAATTGGGGGATATGGGGAACCGGGTATGACCATATTAGCACGGGGTTGGTACGGGTTGTAAGAAAATTATAAAATTTTGTAGTAAACTTAGCATTTTCCTTTTATATATAGAACTTTTTGAACTTTGTCCCATTTATTATTAATATGAATTTATACTTATATTTCACTTATTGTGTTTACTAGACTTATCTTATACTTTTTCTGTTTATTGGACTTACATTCTACTTTTTTGTCATGCAAAATATTCTTCTTGACAAAACAAATTTTTTTTTTTAAACGAATGTTTTTTTCGCGACAAAAAGTAGTATGTAAGTTTAATAGACACAATATGTGGGATGTAAGTAAAGATTCACATTAATAAGTGGGACGAAAATAAAAAAAAAATCTAAATTTTACAAGTATGAAAACTAGTTCACGATACCTTGTTCAGAGAATATTTGACTTCCGTCCCACTTATTAATATAAATTTGTATTTACATTTTATTTTTTGTCACAAAAAAATTCATTTTTTTTACAAAGAATATTTTCCGTAACAAAATGTGGAATGTAAGTCTAATAAACAAAAGGCTAATTAGCGTGTAGAACTTGAATTTTATACCAGATTGGAGTTTAAACCCTCACATGTCTAATTGGGGAGCTTAGACCTAGGGGTTCTCTTTTTTCTATTATATCCTCCCTAATCTATACTAGCATATGTGCACGTGTCTTGCACGTATTTTAACATTTTTTAATTAGTTTAGGAAGATTCTTTAGAAAGACTAAAGGGTAGTCTTCCTAATTACTAAGTTATCCTTATTAAAATTAATGAACTATTTTTAATTAGTATAAGTATGTAATTCGGAATTCAAAAGTTTCACCATCTAAGTTTTCCTATTATATAGTAGAATAGATATGAAAATTTTATTATCAAACATAAAATGAGGGTACAATAGAAAAAAAATCAATGTCTAAACTTTTCAATTGGACATGTCAGTACTTAAACTCTAAATTGATATAAAACTCAGGATCTAGACACTAATTAGTCCATAAAAAAAAAGTAAAAAGTAAGTACAATTTTATATTAATAAGTGTGAGGAAAGTTAAAAAAATTTCTCAACTACAAATAAGTGACAAAATTTATCTAAATTAAAACAATAAATGAAGTGATGGTGGTGTGCATACTTGCCCCCTCCTCCAATTGCTTAATTTGTAACAGAGCATAATTATCGCTCCAACATCCTGACGAAAATAAAAACAAACACTCGATGTCAGCAATAGGAAAATACTTGCATACTATAAACATTGCTAAAAACAGAAATTTAGACAGAAATAAGTGAGATATAAAGAAGTAATAATAATAAGCTGCAGCAGTCCCACACAAACTCACATTAAACAAATAATAATCTGCTGCTGCTGCTCTTCTCTTCCTCTGTTTATAAACACCACCAATTCACTCGCTTCTTCCCACTGCTTAACAAAAGCGCAAGCTAGCAGCAATGGTGGCGAAGCGGCCGAGGATCGTGATTGTCGGCGCCGGCATTGCCGGACTCACCGCCGCCCACCGCCTCCGCACCGCCGCCGGGGACCTGCTCGACGTCACCGTCCTCGAGGCCGGCGGCCGCCTCGGCGGCCGCGTCCTCTCCTCCCACTTCGCCGGCGACCGCGTCGAGATGGGCGCCACGTGGATCCACGGCATCGACGGAAGCCCCATCCACGCCGTCGCCGCCGCCGCCGCCGCCCTCTCCCCGGACCCCCTCCATCCTTCCTACGAGCGCATGGACGGCTTCCCCGCCGCCCCCGTCACCGTCGCCGAGGGCGGCGGCGTCGTCCCCCCCTCCGTCGTCGACTCCGTCTCCTCCTTCTACAGGAGCCTCATGGACTCCGTCAAGGAAGGAAGAGTTCCCGCCACCGCCGAGATCAACAGCGTCGGCTCCTTCCTACGGACCAGCAGGAGCGCGGTCACCGCCGCCGGCGACTGGACCCTGGAGGCGGTGTTCGCCATGAACGAGAACACCGAGAGGACCTACACCGCCGCCGACGACCTCGAAACCCTAGATCTCGCCGCCGAGAGCGAGTACAAGGAGTTCGGCGGCGACCAGATCACCATCGCCAGGGGCTACTCGCGCGTGGTCGAGCACTTCGCGGCCGCGCTTCCGGAAGGTTCGGTCCGGCTCAACGCGAAGGTTGTAGAGATCGAGTGGTGCGACGCGGCGGACGGCGATTCGCCGGCGAGAGTGCACGTGGACGGCGGAGGGCGGGAGGAGGAGGTGGTGGTCGCCGACCACGTCATCGTCACGGTGTCGCTCGGGGTGCTGAAGGCGGGTCTGAAGAAGGACGCGGGTCGCGGATCCGCTATGAGGTTCTCGCCCGGCCTGCCGGCGTTCAAGAAGGAGGCGATCGGACGGCTGGGGTTCGGCGTGGTGGACAAGCTCTTTATGGAGATGGACGGCGAGGACGAGGGCTTCCCGTACCTGCAGCTGGCGTTCCATCCCGACCGCCACGTGGGGAAGATCCCGCGGTGGATGAGACGGACGGCCTCGATCTGTCCGATCTACGGAGGGTCGCGCGTGCTGCTGGCGTGGCTGGCGGGGGCGGAAGCGGCGGAGATGGAGGAGGCGGAGGAGGATGACGACGTCATCGGCGGGGTCCACGCCACGCTGGAGGGGTTCCACGTGGGGGGAGGGGGCCGGCGTCACGTGAGGAGGGTGAGGAGGAGCGCGTGGGGGAAGGACCCGCTGTTCTTGGGGTCGTACAGCTACGTGGCCGTGGGATCGAGCGGGGAGGATCTCGATCGGATGGCGGAGCCGCTGCCACGTGGGGGACGGTCGTCGCTGAGGTTGATGTTCGCTGGGGAGGCGACGCACCGGACGCACTACTCGACGACGCACGGGGCGTACTTTAGCGGGGTGCGGGAGGCCGACAGGCTGTTACAGTACTACCGGTACGGTAGTAGCTGTTAAGAGTGTCGGTACTTTTTTTTTTTTGCACTATTTTAAAGTCCACTCTTTTTTCATATATTTGTAATTGTTTGTTGATGTGGTTTCTGATATGGGTATAAGAATATGTTCTTTATTTTTGTTAGAGTTAATTTTCGATATAATACAATCAAGGCCGCGGCTACGTGGATCGTATTTTTGATCTGCAGTTCACATGGCAGCCTTCCATTGGCAGGTCTACCGGCAGTGGTTTCCACGCAAATAGGAGGAGGAGGCGAATGGGGTTCGGCCATGTAGGCTCGCAGTCACGTTCGCGTGCAAAAATCGCAGACCATTTATCATTTCCGTACAATCAAAACAATAGAGGTGGTCAAACAAGATTTTAGATTACAATTTTCTACATTTTCATTTGCCGTCTCGTGGTCATAGATAAATCCCAAAATAAGACCCTCATTCTTTTTATAAATTGGAAATCCAGCGAATTTAATAAATTCAAAATGTACTATAATTAGTTCTTGAAGACACATAAAGTATCATCAAAAGATGCAATAAATTACGCAACTCAAACTTCTAAATTTATTACATTAAAGGATACGAAATAATATTAAAACTAAATCTAAGAAGAAAGAGTTCTATTCTTCTCTTTTATGATGTGCAAAATTATCAATTAAAATATACCAAAATAGTTTGAATAGTTGGTGATTTCTCACTACTTAACTGTACGACGTTCGACGACGGATCAAGGTATCGAAGGACAATGGGTTGCTGATTGTGATGCACCGCATGAGAAAGAGCCAACATGATAATGGTATTCCTAGAACCTGCACTCTTAATAGGACACGAATTTCTATTTTATAAATATTAAAGAATTAAAAATTTGAAATCCTTGGAGGAGATCCTATACGACTGCCCAGCCCAGCCCGACTCTGACCATTATTGTATAGTTCATAACTTGAGAAGTGGTGCTCAATTATTATTGTCGTTATATTATTATTATTATTATTAAAAAAATTATGATAAAAAGTTGGATGCAAGTCTGATAAAAAAAAAAATGATGATGATGAGATATCTTGTTTAAGTTAGTTACAAGTACAATCAATATTAGTAATCTATTGTGAGAAACTTGTGGCATGGTATCATCAGCTCAGCATTATAATATATACAAGATCAGCCATTAACCACTTATTAGTATTAGACATTGCGTGGAGGGTTCTACAACTAATTATTAGTAAGAACAAGACCGGGAAGAGAATTGTGTTTCGTACATTAAAAGAAGAAGAAGAATAATGATTAAAGAGAGATCACATTCGTACAGGTGAAGGAATGATTAGTTCGACTGGAACGAAAGAGAAAAATCATTTCGTACCTACACATACGAATGTTGCTAAGCACGAGCTGGTTGTTGGCAACAAACTTTGGTTGCTCGCTCGCTCGCTAGTGCTTCATTCTAGTGCACGGTGCCAAAATGTTCACATGGCTAGCTAGCCATGGTTGCTCAAGAACACAATAACTCTGAAACAAACAAACAAACAAGGGCGAATCACATGTGGTAGGTGGCCATGGATACTCTACGAGCAGTTCAAACATATTACAACTTTACTTGCAACAGTTGGAATTCTAAAACACAGGAAAAAAAAAAATCCGGAGAAATAAGACAGACAGCGATGCATCTTACATGAGGAATCAAACAAGGTACCGAAACAGTCGGTAAATAGTTGACGGGGCCTTGCATGTCCATGTCAGCGTATCGAACTCTCCATAATTTCCCTCATCCTGTGTTCCGATGGCGATCTGTGGATGTTGTTTCTCTGGATTGATGGGTCATATTATCATGTGTCACTAGTGTTTCAAGTGTGTGGGGACTGGGGAGTAGGCTATGTAGATGTTCCTACCTCCTCCATTATTGTCAGCCACCACAGCATCACCCTGCCTCGTCTAACACCGCTCCGTCGCTGAAAGCTATAACATCTGGGGCCAACCTGGATGACACAGAAACAGCGAGATCAGGACGTGACAAGAGGGAGCAGCAGCAGCAGCAGAAGATACAAACATATTTGGATTGGGTATGAAACATTGATGATCTCATGATTCGTAGCCATCCATCCCGAAAAGGACCAATGTTATGAATGATCTAAAAGATTGACACATAATTTTTCCTGAATATAAGAAAAAGCATTATACTATAGTTTTCACAGGAAGGCAAGCCCTTGGCAACAAGTTGCATCAACTTTCAAATCTGACAAAAAAAAGCATTCAAGTCTAACAATAGATGAAGAGTAGGAATGATTAACACCAGTTGTGGAATCTAACAAAAGAAGCATTATAGATAATTTTATAGTTCTGATACCAAAAGAATTTGGGCCTCAAGTAATCTATTGATGACAAAGCAAAAATGATTTAGTACAAGAACAAAGATGTAGCCTAGTCCTCCCAAATGATGAATTCGTACAAGAACAAAGCAAGGTTCACAGTATCGATATCGGAATCGGTATCGGACTATTCCTACGAGTATTGGTATCGGCGATATAGGTAGTATTGGCGGTTTTGGATCGGAGTATCGGATTTTTTGGTATCGGAAAAAAATAATTATTAATAAATTTACATTTAAAAACATATATTTTATACATTTAGGCATAATTTAAGTATTTTTAGTGTTATTTCGTAGTACTTTTGAAATTAAATAACATTGTAATCACCCTTAGCGATTGGTTTACATATAATAGATTGATTTTCTTCTTTTACATGTTTTTACAATCTTATTATGCTTTAAACCCTTGATGATTTGTCTTTTTTGTTTAATTTTCTTTGCCGAATTGACCGGAAAAGAGACCCTCAATGTTGGTATCGGTAAGTATCGGGTATCGGTCGGTATCGGATCGGGACATACCAAACCGTATCGGTATCGGCCGTATCGGATCGGTATCGGCCGATACTTTAAACCATGGAACAAAGACATTAAAGAAATGAGAGTTACTAGTGCCAATTCAACAACTCGAGCAATATTTGCATATACTGTAAATAGGTTTATCACTAGGTTTATCACAAGGTTCGCAGTATCAGTATCAGACCTTTCCAATGAGTACTGGGATCGACAATATCGACAATATAGGTGGTTTCGGATCGGTGTATTGGATTTTTTTGATATCGAAAAGCAAATGATCATTAATAAATTATTAAAGTTTTAGAATTTTTTTAATATATATTTAGACACAATTTTAAGTATTTCTATGTTTTGTTTCTTAGTAAATTTGGAATTGAATGAAATAGTAGTCAACCTTGTCCATTGGTTACCAGCGATAGATACGTTGTTTTTTTACTTTTACATGTTTTTACAACCTTATTATGTTTTTCCACCCATGTTGATTGGTCTTTTTTCGTTCAATTGAAAAATAGACCTCAGTGTCGATATCAGCCAGTATCGATATCGGCCGGTATCGGATCGAAACATGTCAAACCATATTGATATCGGCTGTATCGGATCGGTATCAGCCAATGCTGCAAAGTATGGTTTATCATCAACATACACTGCCACGTAGTGATCTCGACATCCAAGCTTAGGTTACCAATGCTGTACTTGTTTCCTAAAAGGATTATCATCCATACAACTATGTGGTGCCTACCAAAAGGCTAGAGAACCCTTATCATCATAATCAAATGCCGAAAGAGTTGGAATGGCAGAGATTCACATCCTAGCACATCAAATCAGATTTGGTCTGCCTCAGGTGCATGTGTCTACCACATGCATCATATTTGTCGAATACGAATAAGGGTCGTACCAATGACAGCCATTTGATAGAAGTTATCGAATGGACAAGTGGATGTGAAATAGACCCAAAAACTACAATCAATTGGTTGCCTTGTCCCATGTTTCCAAACATTATACTTGAGAGACAACTGTAGGTAATGTAAAGAAAATTCACTAGGTAAACCTGTACTATATGCATGTACTGATATTGTAGGCACAAAGTTCACTGCTGATGATCAGGCTCTGATCTTATAAAGAAAATTTGATTATGGTGACCTACTGGTCTTTAACTCAACTAAAGAACGTATCTCCAACAAAAATCTGTATGAACATTGTTGTTGTTCCACAACCTCCCACAACAGGTACAATAATTCACTCTCCATATCAACATCTCACCAATATTTCCACCAAGTTATCATTAATTCAGGCATCCACATTGTTAAGGTCTAGAGAGTACTGCGATGTTGCTAAGAAAAACATCTTTTTCACATCGAATTTAATAATTCTTATAATGAAGGCAAATCATCAACAATTACATATAAGCAACGATCCATTTCAAAGGGATGAGTTGGTACCAAGTCAAGTACTCTTTCTAATAAATATCAGAATATGTCATATCAGAAGTATTATTAAACTTTAAGTCGCCTTCTTTTAAAGATGATGAAACATGTGTTACTTTGAAGGATTTTGCCTTCAAGCAAAGAGAGAGATTTCTTTTGCAACCTTCCTTTGGAATAATACTTCCTAACAATCTCTATTCATTATGACCAAATAACATTAGTAATCTGTGTAATACTTAAAACTTGACCAATCTATATTCAACCCAATAATAACTCATTTCAGCTAGAAACATAAACTTCCATCTGCTGTGCCAGAATTTGTGACCTCCAATCTTCAATAGGGAAAGATTACCAAATTCAAACACCATGTTAACCAAATTGAGTCGACACAATCCTAACACCTTCACTATGCAACTATAAGCAATCTTTATCATCATCATCCCTCTCCCATCAAGTTCCTCGTAGCCTTCGACTTTAGATTAATGGATTGAGTCTCTCTCTTTCGGTAGTTGGTTTGACTTTTGAAAACCAGTTCCAACAGTTGTTTGGTAACTATTGCTTATCAAAAAAAAAAAAAAAATACAACTTTTGGAAGCAATCGGAAGACTACTGTCAAAACCTAAGTAGAGCCCAGCTAATACCAAATTAGTAATACCAAATCCAATCTAAGTAGAGCCCAGCTTCCTAGTATTAACAGGCAACAAGGTCAGGCGGGGTCATCAAGAGGATCATACAACACAGGAAATCCTGGAAAAATAAATCTTAAAGAACTCATATATGCTCCATTAGCATTTTAAAAAGGTTGTTTGAAGTAGAGCCCAGCTTCCAATTCATCACCCAAATGTATTGGATACCATCCTTCCATTTAATTTTTTTATTAAAGGCATACACCACGCTCATTGATAACTAAACTAAATTAGCATGATGAAGATTTCCTAACTGCACCTAGAAGTATGTATTGGCATTAACAAATATACACGAAAGTTTTTAAATTAATTTCTACGGATAATATTAATTTAGAGAGGTCATTCTGTGTTTGATAGAAATAACAAAATAATCAACAAGAAATCAATTTGATCGATTGAATTGCATAAAAGGACAATCGAAAATCAGGAGGACTCATAAGAGTGCCCTTCGCCCTCATTAAACTTCAGTCACCATTTTCTACACGTCGCACAACTCCCAAGTATATTAGCATAGTGAACAAAAATTAAAGGCCTGTCAATGCCATCATTCATGTACTCATACATACATATCACTTGCATCACGACTTATCACTATCGCTCAGGAAACATAATTATACCTTTAGGCCTCGTTTGGTTCACAGATTTAAGGAACCAAGAAAGAAAAGTTGTTCCTTTCCTTTGTTTGGTAGGCACAAACTTGAGAATCAATTTTCTGACAAGGGAAAAAATTGGTGGGAATATGGTTCCACTCAAGACCCATGGAATTGATTTTTCCTCCTCCTTTTCCAACATTTATTACAAAAGTTATAACAAAAGTAACCATGTGTCATTGCTTATTTTACCATTAATGTTATTTTTTATAATATTATTTTTATTTTAAAAGGTAAGGATATTATTGGAACATTGTCATATTTTGCTTTCCTTTCCTAGGTAGTTTCCTTGTTTTACCAAACAAGGGAAAAAAATGTGACAGGAATCCTACTTTCCTATTCCCATGGAAAATACAAGGGAATTCATTTCCTTTTCGTGAACCAAACGACGCCTAAACATACATTGAGCTGAATTGCAGCTATGGTGAGCATTATTCCGTTTTGGACCACGAATAAGAGATTCGGTTCGATTTAAGGAAAAAATATCGATTCGATTTCATTTCTAAAAATACTGAAATTTCTTATTCGGTTTTGGGTTTCGATCCAAAACCAAAAACTGAATAAGATCTACAAAATTATTAAATACCCTCAATTTTATGCATAATTTAAGATTAAAAATGTACATATTTTTAAAACTATATATATATATATATATAAGAGTCAAACAATAATTTAACAACTAGTTCAACTTTAGATCCAACTTTGAAATACAACAAATATATGTATAAAAATTATAAAATTTTAATATAATTTAACCACAATTCCAACTTTGGATCCGGTCCATTAAAGAATAAAAATAGTCCAACCGAGCAAACTGAATAAACCGAATCGTTTAAAGGTTCGGTTTCGGTTATGACTAATTTCGGTCCGGTTTAGATTTTGGATTTTTAGAATTTCGGTTTATTCGATTTTGACTCGAGGTTCGGTTGAAACCGAATAAATCAGACTATCACCCCTAATTGCAGTGTCATATCAGACTTCTGCTTTATGGTCCTAATACATTTGTGAGAAACGAACAACCTGAATTACTATACAAACCCAAAACTAGCACTCACATTGCTAAGATCCCACTGCTGGCTGCGCAACTCCTTTCGCATTGGCTGCTACTGAAGGTGGCGGAGATGGCACTGAGGGAGTCTGCGCTTTGGTAATTACCACCTGACAAGGCAACTGGGACACCATTCCTAGTGCCATGCCATGGGGAACAATTGTGGCTTTGTGCACAGGCAGAACACCATCAGTGTGGATAGCATCTGCTTGCGAGAGATGCTGGTCTCTACCGTTGAATTCTGGTGGGTTCAACTTCCTGAACTTAGTCACCTTGAATAGGGAAGAAGACTTCATCATGGAAGATTGGGCTTCTTCCTGTTCTTCAACCAAAATCTCACAAACTGCCGCCACGGTTGTCGCATTGCTGCTGGTCGCCATGGAACTATCCGAGTCAAGGCGTCCATCTGCTTTTGCTGTGCACCGAATTAGGCTTGAATCTGCGCATGAAGCTGTTGCTGCTACACCGTTGCTTGTCTCTGCTGCACCTCCATCGGACGCATCAATCTTTCCATCGGAGTTTTGCTAGGAGCTACTCCCTCGGAACTACTTGAACTATTAACAGTGTTGGGACTAGTTTTCTTAGTCATCCCAACAAAGAGAGTAAACTCGTTAGTATTCTCAAAATATTTACGGACTTACCGTATGGAACTATTATTTCATGCGACATATGTTGAAAAGCATTCAATTGAAAAATCGCAACAAAACTTCCAGAACGAAAACATTTTTGAAATCCAAGGAAGTGAGCCGTGCTATCATTATGCCATGCCCCGATTTCGTCGAATCGCTGAGTTGCCACCGGATGTGATGTCATACAAGTCTAAATTGTACCTGTACAAGACAAGAACGTGCAATTGATAATTCTTTTGAACCACATGCTGAAATCTCACAATAGCAGAAAGTTGAAAACACATTATAGGAAAAAAAAAGGTTTTTCATTAATAACTTGCAACTAAGTACAAGATCAGATCTACATTTGATATGTTGTCTCGGCTACATTCATGAAATAACAAAAAGTTCGACAAGTTGTCATGAAATAATACTTGTCTTTCCATACATTACAATTTACACCATTGTATATATTGAAACCAAAAGCCTCCAAAATAAACCGGCTTCAATACTTCAAAATAGGAAGTATACTTGGGAATGCATTCGTGAGCCGGATGAACCCACTCGCCTAAATTGACACTACTTATTAAGGGAAACATGCATTCAAAGTTATCTTGCTATTCAGAGCTAGGTGAATTACATTTCATATCGTTAGCAAACTTGAAAGCAGTAAAACATGACAATTGCTAAAGGCACTACAGTTTTTGCTCAAGACAGCCCAAGTCTTGGTGCTAGTCCAGTTTGGAGGAACTTTTACTCAGGCTAGCCCAAAATTTGCTAGGGCTACCAACCCTCTCCTCCTCCTCTCCAACCCTCTCTCCTCTCCGTCCACCCTCCGGCCTCCTCCTCCTCCCGCTCCTCCCCCCCCCCCCCCCGTGAGATGCTCACCCTCGCCAACCACGCCATCCCCAGTATCGGCGTCGCCTCCCTCCTCGTCGTCGGCACCGACGTCCGCGAGGACTGTCCTCGTCATCGTCGAGGACTATCAAAAAGTTTAACAGTCATTCCAAAAAAATTTGACAGTCCTAAAGATTTAGGACTGTCAAAAAATTTGACAGCCCTACCTATTGGAAGGACTGTCAAAAAAAGTGGACAACCTCAAGTAAATTTTTTCGGTGGCAAAATTATAAATAAAACAAGAAAAACTTGGGCTATCCTGAGTAGATTTAGGACTGTCAAAAAATTTGACAGTCCTACATGTTTGAAGGACTATCAAGAAAATTGATAGTTCTAAAAAATGGGATTGTTCCGAATAAATTTTTTTGGTGGCAAACTTGTAAATAAAACAAAAATAAATTGAACTGTACAGAGTAAAATGTGTACTGCCTTTAGCAATTGCCTAAAACATATATACTCAAATCACTTATCAGTCATTTCTTACCACGACCGATATGTCTGCCCCTGCATAAAAACAAAGAGAATACTTACCACCCATGCAAAAGACAATATATTAGAATGTGATTTATTTTATATGCGGTCATTGGTGCTATCGACACCGTGAAGGACTATTACACGACATTGCAATGCGTCCTATCAGTCCAGGTTACAAGTTCAACTGGAGGTCTCGCAATGCCTTGCGCCGAAGCACGTTCACATAATTTTCTCTAGGTCGATTCGGTTTCGGTGCCCCGGATACCGTTTCGATGAAAGTCAAACATTGTGCGCAAGTTGTCCATGACCATGCGTGAACAGTTTGTCTATGAAACATATGCATGATATGGAACGGAATTTAAGCAATATATTCTATATACTCATGCAACAGTTCATTTTCTTCAAAGTCGTATGTTCCGATTTGGCGACTCGTAGGCACCAAATACTATAAGGCACCATGCCACAACCGACGTTTGGATACCGTTTCCTTCTACCATTTTCGTGGTTTTGAAACACAACTGCTTGCTTCGCGTACGAAGCTATTATTATAAGTCTCGTGCATAGATACGCTCGACATCTACAGTTATCCCATGTTATACTCTTAGTAGTACAACATGCATTGTGGCTATAATTCGCTAGTTACATTCAACCGGACATCGTAGATTGGAACGCTTTTGAGGTAATAAGGATTCATTGACGTAAAAGAGTAGAAAAGAAGGGTCTGAACCACCCACCGAGTAGAGAATATGTCGAGAGATGGAGACCGCTTCACAACGATCAAGCGTCAGTTACACGCGTTTCTGCAGTGGCACCAACATCGTGTTAGAATTCTTCTATCCTTCCTCTCGAAATTCTCAGAAAATGAATGCAGAAATTGACGTGAAAACACATTCATCAAAATCAAACATCGAAAACATTCAAGAAAACTACAGCGAATCGATCCCGTTGAAGAGACTCTTATAAAGAGCTCACTCGTCGAGACACAGTCCACTGCATCTAGGATTTATTCCAACAGAAACCGATTCATTAGTTGAAAAGGTTCTTATAGCATTCGTCTGAATCGATTTGATGCCAAAAAGGTTCTCGTATAATAAGCTTCTGACTGACTAGCGCCTAGCGTTTTTCAAAACCTTGGCCACAAGCACATTACATTGTTCACCGCCCGGCCAGGAGCGTAGCTTGACAAAGCTCGGGATAGGGGCGATCCCACGACCAGGTCGTAGTAAATTTTCCACTACAAAACATGAACCAGGCGGATCCCACTGTCGGGTCTGTCCAGGTTTATCCTTCTAAACTCGATAGCCCAGTCAAATTATATATGTGGAAGGAATAATGCATTTTCCCGTGGGATCGAACCCACCCAGCTACGAAGCTTTTATCTCTACCTCCTTGCTACTTGAGCTAGGAAGCTTATATATATATATATATATATATATATATATATATATATATATATATATATATATATATATATATATATTGGAAGAAGGTAATTATCCCATGATCTTGCTCCCACAGGGAAACGAACCATCACCCACTCAGGCCTTATGCCTCCAAACTAGCCACTTGAGCTAGAGTCATCGGCTATATATATATATATATATATATATATATATATATATAATTGGTGAAGTTCTTCAAGCTAGCTCTCTCTTTTTAATCAAAACTATAATGGTTATGTTGGTTTCTTCACAATGGATGTTCTCCTTTATTACATCCAGTGTTATAAATTTTGCTAGGCGGGTTAGGTGCGCCAAAGGGCATCTAGGCGCCGAACTAATTTCTTTATATATATATATATATATATATATATATATATATATATATATATATATATGTTATTGAAAACACAAAAAAACTTTGGCCACTTGGCCAGAAGACTGAGTTATAGGTCACATGTTCTTGTAAGGAGGTGGGGTCACTTGTTCGAGCCCCTCCTTCCTATTTTTTTACATAACACATTTCTCCTATGTATACATAACACACTTTTTTTTAGTTGTTTTGTGTTTTCAATAAGGGACCCACCTCTTTGCAGCAGCAGCAGAACCTCCCCTCCCCTTTCCTCTTTGCAGGGCAGCAGAACCTCTCCTCCCCTTTCTCCTCTCCTCCCTCTCCTCTTTGCAGAAACAACAACAGCAGAAACAACAACAACAGAAGCAGCAGTAGCAGCAGCAACAAGCAGCAGCAGAAGACTAAGCAGTAGCAGCAGAAGATGCAAGCAGCAGTAGCAGCAGAAGAAGCAAGCAGTAGCAGCAGAAGAAGCAAGCAGCAGAAGAAGCAAGCAGTAGCAGCAGAAGAAGCAAGCAGCAAGAAGAAGAAGAAGAAGAAGAAGAAGCATCAAGCAGCAGCAGGTATGTATTTTATTTTATTTTTGATTTTTTTTTTTTTTTTTTTTTTTTGAATTTCAAATTTCAAATTTTCGAATTCTTTGAAAATTTTGAATTCCGAACAGGACGATTAGGCCGCCTAGGAGCGCCTAGAGCCGCCTGACGCCTAGGCCGGCCGCCTAGGACATTTTCGGTGCGGCCGGAGGCCGCTTAGGCCGCAATTTAGAACACTGATTACATCACATAAACATGGTTATTACTAGTTACAATAGTAAGCACTAGAATAACGTATGCTAGATGTGTGTGCTAGATGTATGTTGCTAATTGAGTAAATAATTATCTCAAACAAACAAAAATAACCTCATTGTTTAGAAAGACATGTATGCAATAAACTTTTTGTTATATTTCTACATTAAATTGGGTTATAGTTGTTCTATTTCTACATTAAATTGAGATATATTCGTTCTATTATATTAGATGAACTCCAAAAAGTACTCAAATAAATTTAAAAAAATCAAATAAGATCCAAAAGTTCCAATATACTCCAAGAACTTTGGCCAAACACAAGTATACAAATGGGAAGCAACACTTTGTTCTATAGAATATGTAGAAAAAACTAAATAGAATTCTAGACACATAACACTCTTCTTAGAATAAATTTTGATCCGACATATGGTCTACTGCAGAGGACCGAGGTACCAATACATCTATCTATTTCTAAACATGGAAAACAAACTATCAAAATTTACAACAAAAAGGACCTCTTGGAGGAAACGTTCGCGGCGGCGGCGGCGGACTGCTGGGTCTCGATGGACCTCCGGGCCTCGTCGAGCTTGGCAGAGATCTCTGACTCGGTGTAGCCGTGGTCGGCCAGGGTTTCCTGGAGGACGAGGAGGCGGAGCTGGATCTGGCGCTTCCGGTCGTGCTCCAGTATGTCCTTGTCCGCCTCCCTGACCCCCCCGCCGCCGGATCCGGCGGAGTAGGGGTCGCCGGAGGGGGCGGCGTTGGTGTTGGATCGGGGTCTGACGAAGAACTTGTTGGCCTGAACGTAGCCACTGGTGCCGGAACCCCTCGCGGTCTGGAGACCGATCCCGTTGTACATGATGGCTGGCTAGGAGGAGGGAAACCTAACCCTAAAATTTGGGGGAAGGGGAGAGAGGAACCCTAAAAATTAGATCGGCAGAGAAAGTATTTGTTTGTGAACGGCCCGACAGAATCATGGAGAGAGAGTCTTTATAAGTTCGGAATCCTATTTCAAGCAGAAGATTAGACCGCGAAGCGGTTGTTTAGTCGGCTCAGATAAATATATTTTTTAGGCTTAATTGTACTTTGATACCCTCAACTATTCCCCTTTTTCAACTTAATATCCTAAACTTTTTTACTCAACAACGCGATACCCTCAACTATTTTAATTTTTCAATTTAATACCTAAAACCCAAAATATTTCCAAACTACCCCTGACTCCATCTTTCTCTCTCCCCATGCCCCCCCTCCCCCCCCCCCTCCCCCCCCCCCCTCCCCTCCCTCTCCGATGGAGTCGAGAAAGGAGGGCGGCGGGAGGAGGGTGGGTGGCCGGAGCGGGAGGGGGGGACGGCATCGCCAGAGGGGGGGGGGGGGGGGGGGGGGGGGGGCTGCTGCTTGGGGCTGAAGGGGGAGCACCGGAAGGGGGGGCACCAGAAGGGGAGCGGGGGTTGCTGCGGGCGGGGCGGAGGAGGGGTAGGGCGGAGGCGGCTGGCTAGAGGGGGGGGGGGGAGGGGGCGATGGGGGAGGGGTTGCTGCGGGCGGGGCGGAGGAGGGGGGGGGGGGGGGCGGAGGCGGCTGGCTAGAGGGGGGGGGGCGATGGGGGAGGGGTTACTGCGGGCGGGGCGGAGGAGGGGTGGGGCGGAGGCGGCTGGCTAGAGGGGGGGCCGATGGGGGAGGGGTTGTGGCCGAAGGGGGGCGGGGGGAGGGGTTGGGGCCGAAGGGGGGAGCGGGGATGGGGGGAAGGGTTTGGGGGGTAGTTTTGAATTTTAGGGAGGGGCATTATTGTCCAAATAAAATTCAGGGTATCAACTTAAAAAAGAAGAAGTTGAGGTAGTAAGTTGAAAACCGAGAATAGTTGAGGGTATCAAAGTGCAATTAAGCCTATTTTTATTAATGTTACACTTATTTGTGTTGGACAATTTATTTAAAAAATATTATTTTGCATCCAAAATATTTGGTGATACTATTTCTCCTTTTGTGACATATGACATGGCTGATGACATGACAGTTTACATGGCAAAATTAAACATTAAAATTAATATTAATATTAATATTAAATTAACATGAACATTAATATTAAAAATTAATTTTAACATTAACATTAATTAACATTAACATTAACATTAAAATTAATATTAATATCTAAACATGAATATTAATATTAACATTAATTAACATTAACATTAATTTTAACATTAATATTAAATTAAAATTGGCATTATCATTAACAATATTTTTTTGGGGGGTAATTAATTTTTTGGGTTAAAATATGACATGTTAACTACCATGTCAGATGTCATGTTAGATGCTACATAATAGAAGATGACATCTTCCAAAAATTTTGGGAACCAAATAGTATATTGATTTATTTAATTTATAATATAAAGCACAGTGGATTTTTTGTCCGACCCATGTGTTTTGGTTCAACGATGATGAAATGACTAAATTGTCCCTCTCTCTATAAGAGAGGAGGAGGTCTCATGTTGGGTGCGGAGCAACCGGTTGTTCCAACGGCACCCCCGCCTCCAGCTCCTCTTGCACCGCCCCTCCCTCTAACGCCTCTGCTCTATCCTCGCCCACGCCGTCGTCGTCGGCCTCTTCCACAACCCTTTCGTCGCAAGCAGCCTCCTCCACCGCACCGCCGACGCCGACCCTTCCTTTGCCGCCTCCCTCTTCTCCGCCATGACCAACCCCAACCTCTTCTTCTTCAACACCGCCATCGCCATCTCAGCCGACCCACTCTCCATCTACTCCCAAATACTCCGTCGCCGCGTCCCTCCCGACTCCCACACCTTCTCTTCCTTGCTCAACACCACCACCGCCGCCGCCGCCACCAGGTCGCTCCACGCACACGCCCTCCTCCTCGGATTCCGGTCCGACCCCTTCGCGCAGACCGTCCTGCTCACCGCCCTTGGACGCCCCGCGACGGCCCTGCACGTCTTCGCCTCCATGAGGCCCCACGACGTCCCGAACGCTGCCACCGTGGTCTTTGCCGTGTCCGCCTCCGCCGGGCTCGGGTCCCTGGCGCTGGCCCGGTGCCTGCACGCCTACGTCGAGAAGGTCGGGTTCGTGTCCGTGCCATTATGGCACAGATTATCCACTAGTATTAACACATCGAATAGTAACTTATGGTTGGTCCAACGCACTTATAGTTCACTAGTAAATGCACGTGCTTTGCACGTATAATGACGTGTAATAAGAATAGTAACCAATTACAGTCAAATATTTCTTCTAACTCGTATGGTTAAGGTGGAAGGTATTCTCTTGTTTGGTTGAGTTCAATTTTCCATAATTTTTTGCAACAATTTTTTACATAATTTATTCTTTTTACAAAATAAAGCCTCATTATATAGTAGAAGATATGAAAAACAACATAAATATCAAGCGGAGCTGACATGATTCGAATCCCCAACCGTAAAAAGATGTAGGTATATGGGTTATAATAAAGGGAGTTGCAATTGCCAAGGACGCTTTTACAACATCCAAAGAATTTTCAAGCTGGATTACCAAAATTTATCTTAATTCATAAGGGAAGCCATAAATTTTATCTTTAAAACTTGTAATAAATTGAGGATAGCATTGGTAATCTATTCTGAAATCCTTCAATATTGTAAATGACTCCTTGGCAATTACAATTTCCATAATAAAAAAATAGTATATTATGATTATGTTATGATTGTAATCTTGTTGTGATAATTATGCTTTAAATGTTGTAACTGCCTACAACATTCGTTGCGACGCTACTACATGCAAAAAATAAATGAAAAATCAAGCCCTTGTATCACCTAACCTTTGTATACCCAAAAAAAAAAAAAAAAATCGAGCCTTTGTATTGTATTTTGTATGTGAAGTGAAACATGTTTGCTAAGCATAATTTATATGGAATGTGATGCACAAACATAACATGTCAGCATTAATTGCATTAACAAGTTTGATATAATTTGCATATTTTCAAAAACATATAATATATTTTAATTGTAAATTATTTATATAACAAAATATAATTATATTTACTGGCAAAAGTTAATAAGACAAAGTATGCAAAGAATTAATTGATAGTTGTATCTTGACAGAAACTAAGTGCCACGATTAAAACATAGTTATGTATGTTATCGATAAGTCAATAATTTTATAGATACTATTACTAGACGAGGTAATTGATAGATAATTTGTCAAGGGGGTGTCGGAGACTGACGATTTATCAAGTATTATCAAAGCCACAAAGAATACTAGTACATTTTAGCAGTACGATATTATATTTTTCAAAAATAATCTACGTCCAAAAAGATAATATCCACAATACTACCATGTAAAATTATTTTGTTTGTGGTAAGCCATCAATTGCATAAATGAAATGAAACTAGTAATTCACAACACACGTAATATATATTGTTCCTCTAATATTATTTAAAAATAATTTAAATTTAAATTGGCATTTGTGATATATATGTTTATATTTTAATTAGAGTTTGTTATAGATATGAGTCATGTTCACACACACAAAAACTATGATAATATTAAAAAATTAGATAAAACAAATTATTTATATTAATATATTTTAAATATGAGTTGAATATAGTTTTATTATGATTTGTTAAGATATATTTAATATGTTTAATTAGATAATGTCATGTACTTAGTTTAAATACAATTAAAATATTGAATATATTTTAGGTTTTTTTTATATGTTAAGATAGTTTTATACGATAGTTAATTTTTAACATTATTTTTTGTTATTTAATGAAGGATATACATATGATTTGACGACCCATCTTTGAGCCATTTCCAAAGCACATGATAATAGTAAATATAGAGATATAAATTAATTTTAAATAGTTAAGCTATCAGTTAGGATATTTTTTTAAAAAATAATTATTAGGACAACTTATTTAGACGATTTAAAATTAAATTTAAATTCTTGAATATTTTTTCTAATCAATTAAGGATATATGTACAACTTATAATTTTGTAGCCCTTTTTTTAAAAGAAGAGATGTGCATATGTTATCATTACAGTTTCTGTACTATGAATACATAATAGTGATTCTAAAATTAGGTACAACAACTTAAAAAAATACTATAGTGTATATATTCTAAAATTTTTGTAGGCTTGTCTTCTACTATATAATGCGTCTTGGAAATGGCTTAGAAGTGAGCCGTACAAGGATATCTATATCATCATCCATTTAATTTTAACAAAATTATGGAATATTATAATTTTAAACTTTTTCTCTTTTATCTGTGTGGCTGAAATTGAATACCCTCTTTTTTTTCACATATGTCAATAACAAATTATAGTTATAATTTAATTATTTTTTGACAAATTCAATTAAAATATAAAAAAAAAAACTATGAAAAATAAAATTTTGGGAGAGAAGTAACCGCCGCCTCTCTCTGCTTCCCCTCCGATCTTTCTCTGCCTCTTCTTCTTCTCCTCCTCCTCCATTCTTCACTTCTTCTCATTCCTTCTTAATTCTTCTTCTTCTTCTTCTCTCTTCATTCTCTCTCCTCTCCATCCCCTCACCCTCTCCACCCGACCCCGCCTATAGTCCACCCACCACCACCACCACCACCGACAGCCACCACACCACCGTCGCCCCTCCCTCTTCTCACTCGACAGCACCCAACACCACCACCATCACCGCCCGCATCGCCACCTACACCCAACCGTCCCGGTCATCCTCCTTTTCCAACTTCAAAATCCCAAGGCAAGTCCTCAACCCCATAATTTCCATTTCTATTTCATTTGATTTTAGTCTATATTATGATCAATTTGGGGTATTATATTCTGATTTTAGCATATAAGTGAATTCGATTAGGTTGATAACATGATTATGGCGTGGACACACAAATCAGACACGAACCAGATACGTTGACACTAATGACTAGGACATGGTGTCAAGGATTGTATGCCTATATCTGTGTGTATATGTGTGTGTGTGTGTGTAAACAAAATAACAAAAGGTTAGGGTTACCGGTCTACGGGGAAGTCATGCACGGAGTATTGTCCTAAGAGTTTATTCGAGGTCTATGTGTAGGCTTTCTCTCGAATCCTCTTAGAGGTAAAACCCCTTGCTACCGGCTTTCCATCATTGCATACAACTTCGAGAGAATGACCCGAACTTAGCTTTGCCTGGAGTAGAAGAGATTGGAATGGAAATGAAAAAGGATGAATCGGTGATTTTGGAGGAGGAGGAATGGAGATATCATTCTTATTTTTTTCACCCTACAACACTATAGAAGAGAAGAACAGTGAGTAAATATATAGGTGTAAGGCCTATGATGGAGAGTTAAGACACTCAATTAATAGAAATTTAGGCCTAATAATATAGCCATTAGGGAATGATAAATAGGTCATATCAATGTTGAAAACGGCCAGGAATTAAGTGCAAAGTGATGAGGTTTGTAAGTTTTTTCACCAATAATAACAACAATCCTCCCCCTCCCAAAAATTAAGTTTCGAAACCAAAGATAACAATATTCAAAAGGAGTAAAGATAAAGAATTTATGGCCAATTATATATTATGCATAGATGAAATGGATTGCAGCCTTGAATCTCACTTAGTGACTATTGTCTTTATCTGAAAAAGTGCTTGATGGACTATACCTTGAATCGGACTTCTTGAACCAGATTCATAAAATAACACACATAGTATGCTAGAGGTTCTTGGGTCTATCGGGGTGGCGCTTGTGATTGTCCATGCGTACTTTTTTCTTATTCATGAGAGCTGTCTAGGATCGCCCTGCCCCATAGTCGTGGCTTCACGACCTCACATAGGTAAGTCCTCAAAGGGTTGGTGATTGGTGTCAATCCTATGCTTGGAACTATTAAGAGTTTTAAAAACCATCCTAACCAAATCATACCGGAATACTGTCACCATAGGGATGGAGTATCATTATACAACTTTGTACAACGTCTTGAGCATTATTTTTGAGAATTTAATCTCAAGGTCAGTGTTCCATACTAGTCACCGAAGTCCAGCTTGTTTCTACCCATAATTATTATCACAAAATGACAGGTACAAAGATTTGTAGAACATGTATATGCATAATTTTTGTGTTATTCAGCTTCTGACCAGATATGTTTAAGGATTTCATTATAGAGTCTATAATACTCCTATATATGATAGTTTGTCACATGGACCTATCAACTTACGAGTATCTAAGTTGTTCCACAGGTAAACCTTATACTGGATCTTAGTGATCTTTAGTATTTTTATATCCGAAGAATATGTCATACAATGACTCAGAAAAAATACTTAAAATTCTATGAAAACAATTGTAGTCAATTTCTTTAAGAGTTTTTGGTTTGACTAAGCCAGATGTTTGGATTACTCCTAAATCATACCGTGTGTCATTCTATTACTTGCTGATATAAATAAGCCTTGGATAGTAAAACAAAATTTATTCGACTATGCTACCTTTTAAGAATTAACCATTGAACTTTTTAGGCTTGACACTAGTAAACTCATCTTTACCAGCCATGTGTACCTCTTAAGAATTAAGTGAAATTCCAACCGAGTCTGATTGGAGATCCCAAAAAACCAGTTTGATGGGTAGAAACAAGCTGGACTAAGCCGACGAGATTAAACTCTAAAAATAACGCCCAAAAGGCTTTACGAAGTCGTATAATGTTACTCCATCCCTATGGTGACAATGTTCCGGTGTGATTTTGCTAGGAAGAGTTTTAAAACTCTTAATAGGTTCAAGCATTGTTATGCAGGGTTTACACCAACCCTTTGAGGACTTACCTATATGAGAGATCGTGAAGGCCACGACTATGGGACATGACGATCCCATACAACTCTCATAAATAAGAAAAAAATGCGTATGGTCAATCAAAAGCGCCACTCCGATAGACCCAAGAATCTCAAGCATACTATGTGTGTTATTTTTTGAATCTTGTTCAAGAAGTCTGATTCAAGGTATAGTCCATCAAGCACTTCTTCAAATAAAGACAATAGTCAATAAGTGAGATTCAAGGTTGTAGTCCATCTCATCTATGCATAGTATATAATTGTCCAGAATTCTTCATCTTTACCCTTTTTTAATATTGTTATCTTTTGTTTCGAAACTTTATTTTTTGGAGGGGATTGTTGTTATTATTAGTGAAAAAATTAATTTACAAACCTCATTACTTTGCACTTAATTCCTGATCGTTTTCAACATCGATGTGCCCTATTTATCATTCCATGCCCTATTTATCATTCCATGATGACTATATTATTAGCCCTAAATTCCTATTAATTGAGTGTCTTAACCCTCCATCAAAGGCCTTACACCTATATATTTCACTCTTCTTCTATAGTATTGTAGGAGAAAAAAGGAGGATATCTCCATTCCTCCTCCAAAATCACAATCATATGATTCATTATTTTTTATTTCCATTCCAATCTCTTCTACTCTAGACAAGAGCTAAGTTCAGGTCATTATTCCGGAGTTGTGTACAACAATGGAAAGCCAGTAACAAGGAAGTTTTACCTCTTGGAGGATTCGAGAGAACGTCTGTACATAGACCTCGAATAGACTCTTAGGGTAATGCTTCGTGCATAACTTCACCCTAGACCGGTAACTCTAATCTTTTGTTATTTTGTTTATAGATAAATTCTCTAACACACATATATATAATTGGCAATTAATATCCGGGAATGCTCCTACTGGGAATCGAACCCCGCCCTCCCGGGCTACATGCCTCTGCACTAGCCACTTGGCCTAGCGGTCATTGGCAAAAATAATTTATTTTGCCATGGAGATGTAGGGGAACCATGTACCTCTCGCATGTTGGTTGTTTTATATATATATATATATATATATATATATATATATGCTTAAAAATCAGCCGATTGGTTTTATATTATAGAACCAATATACGTTACAACTGTTGGATTTTGATTGCAAGACTGAGATTACAACTGTCTTATAAGTAGATTCTCTCACCTTTTGATCTCTGCCTTGCAATTCCAATTCAATAGTTATAACATATGTTGATTCATAGTATGAAACCAACCGACTGATTTTAGAGCATTTATATATATATATATGTGTGTGTGTGTGTGTGTGTATAACTGAATAATTAGGTACCGAGTGGCATCGACTTGTATCAGCTGATATCCGATCAGTACCAACATTACTTGGTAGATCCTGTAGTTTTTGTTGGGTTTTGGTTTAGGTACCTAGATTCCTATAAGATATGGCAAATACATATCGATTACCGCCGATTCTAGGAACCATGATTTGAACATGCTAGTGATTAATAGTCTTTATGGTTCAAAATTCTAGCTTGATTTGATTAGCTTATCTTCCTATGAAATACTTATTTCTGCAAAATTAGTCTTTATGGTTCAAGATTCTAGCTTGATTTGATTAGCTTATTAGCTTATCTTCCTTAGAAATACTTATTTCTGCAAAACTAGGAATTTATTACAATCGAATATAACTGATACGTCTGGACCAAAACACCCAAAAAAAAACAGTCACACTGTTATCATTAATGTGAATAGAATTACAGCTCACTTAAGAGCTTACTGGGTCAATCTCTACCTTTGACTTGATAGGCAGGCCCGGCCCTAGGGCAAGCCCAACAAGCGAGTGGGGTTGGGCAACCCCCTGATCATAGGGCAACATTTTTTTCAACCGGCCCAGCAAATTTTTTTTTTGCTGCTTTTGCTGCTGCCGCATTCGTGAGCGGCTGCTGAGTTCTTTCTCCTCCCAAGCAAACAAACATGAAACATTTGCTGCCGCATGACCGCATCTTCTCCCAACCGGCCGGGCCAAGCAAATATTTCCTCCCAATGTTGCAGTGAGAGGAGGCTGCTAAGGACCAAAAAAAATTGTTGCCGAGTGTTGTCATCCGATTCCCACTTCTCTCATCTCCATTTTTAGGAATTCTTCTCTCCTCCCCCCTCTAATTTCTTCATTGTTTATTTTATTTCTCCATCAATCTAGACTAGAATCTACTTTGTTTGTTGAAGAGGGACAAGAGTCAGACCCATATTTTTTGTTTCATGGTCATGGGAAGAAAAAAAAATCAAAAGATTTCAAACATGGATGATGGATTTGATTTGATTAATGATTATATATGTGGGTAATACCAGAAATCAAAAAACATTCGAACATGAAAAAAAAAAAATCTAAAAATTCCGAACTTGGTACTTTGTTGAAGACCGAGACCCCATTGTCCAGAAGAGAAGACTTATCTTCTCTTGTTAATTTAATGAAACCTATAGATTTATGCTATACTTGATTTGTATTATTGTATAGGTATCATGACAAAAAAATGAAGATGATAAAGATCGAGTGAGATTTCGACAACAAAATTCCGGAGCTTACAATAGAAGGGTCAAACAACGTAAAGATGAAATTACAAAATCACTAGCGGGCTCAATTTCCAAGTTGTTTAATGCAAAAGCTCAAAATTCTCAACCTTTGAGTCTAGTTGAAGAAGCTAATAATGAGAGCACGGATGATATCCTTGAAGAGCCTATCAATGAAGGTGATGGAGAGCATAATGAAGAAGATCATAATCCTATGAATGATATTCTTGTGAATGAAGATGCTAATGGAGAAGATAGTGGTGAAGGTCACGTGGAGCCTATGAATGAAAGTGTACTTGATCTTGAAAAAGATGTTGATGTGAATTACGATCCGGATTTGTGGGAAAAAATTAATGATGCCGAGAGGATACTCTTAGTTCAACGAGGCCCTATGAAGATTTTGAAAGCAAATGATGAGTTTCCAAGAGACAAAAATAATGGAAGATCATTTTCTTCCAAACATTACATTAGTCATCAACCAAATGGGGAGAAGCAAGAAAGAAAGTGGCTTGTCTATTCAAATGAGTTGAATAAAGTTTTTTGTTTTTGTTGCAAGCTATTCAAGCATGGAAGGATGATATCTAATTTGGCCGAAAATGGAATTAATGATTGGCACAACCTACCTACAAAGCTTCGAGATCATGAAGGTAATCCGGAACACAATGCAAATGTTGTGAAGTGGGTTGACTTACAAAAGGGACTAAAGCTAAAGACAACTATTGACAAAGAAATGCAAGCACAAATTGACAAGGAAAAGGTTCGTTGGAAGATGATACTAGTTCGAATCATTGGAGTTGTGAAGACACTTTCGCGAAATGGTTTGCCATTTCGTGGTACTAATGAGAAGATCTATGAGAAGAATAATGGACTCTTTTGTCAAATTATAGAATTTGTTGCGGAATTTGATCCAATTATGCAAGAGCATCTTCGTCGTGTGATCAATAATGAAATTCAACACCATTATCTTAGCCACAAAATTCAAAATGAGTTGATAATCTTGTTAGCAAATGAGATCAAAGAAAAAAATACTCCAAAAGATTTTGAAGGCAAAGTACTCCGTTATTCTTGATTGCACTCCAGATCTAAGTCATGAAGAACAAATGTCAATTGTCATAAGATGTGTGGATGTTGAAGATGGAAGTAAAGTAAAGATAGAAGAGTTCTTTCTTGGGTTTATAAAAGTTCATGACACTTTGGGCCTTGGACTTTTCAAGCAACTTGAAGATACTTTGATTGATCTTAAGCTCAACATTGATGATATAAGAGGTCAAGGTTATGATAATGGGACAAATATGAAGGGAAAAAATCAAGGTGTACAAAAGAGTCTACTTGACATAAATCCTAGGGCACTTTATGTACCATGTGGATGTCATAGCTTAAACCTTGCACTATGTGATATGGCAAAATCTTGTGTGAAAGCTAGAAACTTTTTTGCATATGTGCAAAAGGTTTATACTTTGTTTTCGGTAACTCGTTGGGAAAGTCACATTGAGAGTGTTAGCTATAAGAAATCAAGCACCGGAATTGAGAGATGTTTTGATTGAAATTGCAAATAGTTCTAAAGAGGATGTTGTGATGGCCGAAGCTAAAGGTTTGTGCAAAAATGCTTTAGAAGATTTTGAGTTCTTGATTAGCTTATGCATTTTGTACTAAACTAGAAAGGTTCTTGGAACACGACCAACATTGTGATATAAATGGGAAAGAGTTATTTGGAGACCTTAAAGAATTGAAAGTAATATTGTCCAAAGAAGTAACAAAATCAATTGACATCCTCGACTTCATAGGATCTTATTGGGAAGATGGTGGCTTTCGGAATGCTTGGGTTGCTTATCGAATTTTGTTGACTATGCCGGTCACGGTTACTTCGGCGGAAAGGAGCTTTTCTAAGTTAAAGTTGATAAAAAATTACCTTCGGACTACCATGTCACAAGAAAGATTAAATGGATTGGCTATGATCTCAATTGAAAATGTGCTACTAGATAAGCTTGAGTATGATCACTTGATTGAAGAATTTGCTTCAAAAAGTGCAAGTAGAAGCATTTTTCTTTGGACCGGATTGTAATAGTTTATAAACTATGATGATCGGACTTACTTTTTGGTTGTTATTTTTGTAATCAAGATTTTATGGTATAGTTCAAGCTAAAGCACAATGTAATCTTGATTTTATCAATCTTTTTATCTATATGCTTTTATGTTTTTTCTCATTTGTTCGATCATTTTATCTAAATGTAGTGTTCTTTGCAAATTGTATGTGTGGTTGTTTTTGGTTACTAACATTGCAATGCTTCAGTTAATTAGTAGATTCTTTTCAATGCAGCATAAGATGTTCACTGTTCAGAGTCTAGGATGCACAGACACTCCAAAAATCTTTTGTCAATTCTATTAAATAAATTGTTTTAGTACTCCTAAGATAGCATTTTGGTGGTCATCATCATCATCTATAACTTCTAACTGATTGTCAATCATCAATTTTGATATATATAATTTTATCCTAAACTCACTGCAGGATCCTGTGAAAGTGATGCCAGCCATGTATCTGTGGAGAAGCAACATTGCAGAACTCTTTCAGTAGCTGGGCAGTTTTCAGGCCACAGTACATGACAGGTTCTGGGAACAATAAAGATTGTGAGGAGTGTTCTTCGACCGTATGACCCCTTCTCTATTCAATTCAGTTTAGTTCTATAAATATTCTGTGTTTCATGAACATAATTTCTTAGTTTTATGAGTTCCAGTGAATCATTTCTGCTCCAAAAATAAAAATAACTACTTAGAAAGACCATACAAGCATATAATCGTTTGGGATTTATAGGAAATGTTGACATATACTGATGAAACACAAAAAAAAAAAAATGAGAGAGCCTTTAGTAGTGTTCTTTGGACTGGGTAAGGGCAACCAAAATTTGTTTCGTCTGGGGCAACCCAACCCTCCGGGCCGGCCCTGTTGATAGGGATAGTCACCTAGTTGAGAAGTAGGTGAGCTTAACCCTAGTCCTCCCCCAAGCATCCCTTATATCTCAACTATCATATATATCATGATGGTACGCCCTTATATCTCAACTATCATATAGGTTTGTTTATACACATCTTCTTGGAGATATCTTACCATATAACTTTTGGACTATTTGTTGGACTCAGGTAGCTTTCATCAAATATTCATGTAAATAACATATATAAAATCAAACAGTATATGATTGCAGCCCTTCTGGTGTAGAATAAAATCAACTATTTCTTTAGATTGAGCGCCTCCATGTGGCTTACCGTCTCTCTCTCTCTCTCTCTCTATATATATATATATATATATATATATATATATATATATATGGTTAAGTGTCGAAACTGCAGTACGTGAATAAACTTTGAAGTACACATTTTAGCCTTCTTGCTTCATGCACATGGACTCCAGGCAGAACCATTTCCGAGCATGTACAAGCTGTGCAATCGCACATGACCCCAAAAAACAGAAGGCCCCAAATTTTTTAACCTCCCTACATATTACTAATGTGAAATCTCCATTTTCAGATTTAGACCTCCTTGGTAGTAACATGATCCTTAGAATGTCATCAGAAAGTCCTTTTTTTAAGAATGGTTAAAATGGTCAATTTTTTTAATATTTGTACAGGGTTCTTAGAATGACATAAACGGCCCAGATACATCTGCATTGCACTGTAACAGATAAAACTGTTTGGATGGTAGTTATGATGGTACAAGTATATATTTTAAAATCATAGTCTCCAGTTGTAGAAAATATTGAGTGTGGAATGCACACAGTGTCTCAGTCTACTGATGCACATATATTGTCTTATGTCCTCATAATGTTTTTATTCTAAGAATAGCTCTATACCTAATTTCTGAGCTAGGTTTAAGTTTTTCACACTGACTGAGGTTGGTTTTATGCCGTGAACAGTTTACAATTAGTTTTCTTTGATACTCCAAACAGTCCACAGTTTCATGGTAATTTGGCATGATGCTATATGGTTAATCAACTGCATAATGGTGTAGCCAATATTTTCTATTGATGCTCCACGTACAACTGGATTTGTTTGGATGTCAGTGATGTTCCTATCCAAGTAAAAAACCGTTATATATCGGTTATATAACCGATATATAACGGTATCGGTCCGACACCGATTTATTTTTTGGAAAAAATCGGTAAAATATCGGTACCGATATTATCGGCCGATATGACCGATATATGAGTATATATCGGTTTGGAAAAAAATCGATATATAACGGTTAGGGTTTGTTAAAACCAAAAGTCGGGAAGAGAGAAAAAAAAAACGAAGAAAATGAAGAAAATGAAGTTGATGCTAATAAAGATTATTAGATGTTGAAACTTGAAAGTTGAATTGGGATCTTTTTTGTTTTCATATTAGTTGAACCGTTTTGAAGTGGTACTTTTTATATTGTAATGTTGGTTTGGGTATGAACTTTTTAGTTTTAGTGATTTAAGAAACTCTTGTTGCATATTTTATAATAGATAACTATTAAGTGTGTTGTTTATATTATAAAAATTGTGTTAAAAATGTAAACTGACATTTACCGTTATAAATCCGATATATCAGTGATATATCAATAACTTTACTGGACCGTTATCATAAAAAAAAACTATTTTTAACTGCATAGGTTCCAATGAGAAATTAGTTGAAACCGAAGACTTTACTATTAGGGACAGTAGAGTGCACATTGTTTTTTGTTGTCTTTAACATATATACAGCGTGCAGGCCTGGGTTACATCCTATGCCTTTGCTAAGGTTGGTTACTGAACTAGCTAGGCCATCAGCCAACCGTTCAGATCAAGTTACCACTATAATGGTATTAAAATGCATAACTTTGAGAAGGATATGGTGGGGGTACAGGAATCAAGATTCGCAATATTGGTATCGGACCCTTCCTATGAGTATCGGGATCGACGGTATCGGGAGTATCAGAGGTTTCATATAGAGTATTAGATTTTTTTGGTATCAAAAAACAAATAATTATTAATAAATTATTAAAATTTAGATATTTGGACACGATTTTAAGTACTTTATGTGTTGTTTCTTAGTAATTTTAGAATTAAATGAAATAGTAGTCACCTTTGCCGATTGATTTACCTGCAATAGATTTTATTTTACATGCTTTTACAATTTTAATATGCTTTTACACCCTTTCTGATTGGTCTTTTTCGTTCAATTTTCTTTACCGAATTGATTGAAAAAGAAACTTTGGATATCGGTATCGGTCAGTATCGGATCTGGACATGCCAAACTTCGGATATCGGTATCGGTCAGTATCGAATCTGGACATGCCAAACACTATCGGTATCGCCTGGATTAGATCGGTATCGGCTGATACTGCCAACTCTAATAGGAATATATAGGAATTTAATGATTGATTACACTGCCACAAGTGGGTATGGGATAATTGCACCAGTTATAAATAGTCTATGCAGTTCCACATGCATGTTTTTTCCAGAACTTATGTTGGGCCCGATGTCTTCTTTCTTTTCTCATCCTAGTTGGTGACTTTCAACTTTCAAGGCTTGATTTGTGCCTAAACACAAGAATAAGAATACTTCTGGTAGGTAACGATCCTAGTTGGTAGACATAAATACTAGGGCCATAATAGTTTTTTCTGGTAACCAACCCTGCCAGTGTTGACAAAAATAAACTAAACTGAAGAGTGAAGACAACTGTTCCATAGGTTAGAAACTATTTTGCTTGTGCAATATGTAATAAAACCTCCAAGCTATGGAATGACTGATAGCTGTAAGTTCATTTGTAGACTTTACAACCCAGTATCAACTTGATGGTAAGTAGAATTTATTCTAACTTTTTGTAGGCTTATTTTGGATGTTCATAAGTTTGGGTGACTTATTTGTCGATAAATATGCTTATAAATTATTTTTTCAAATAGGTATGCTAATAAATTGTAGATGTTGATAGTAAGAGCGAGAGAAGGATTATAATCGCACTATCGATATCGGCGATATCGACAATATCGGCACTTTCGGATCGGAATGTCGGATTTTTTCGTATCGGAAAGCAAATAATTATCAAAATTTTAGAAAAAAAATAGTTTATTTATTTAGGCATATTTTTTAAGTATTTTCTGCGTTGTTTCTTAGTAGGTTTGAAATTGAATGAAATAGTAGTCAACCTTGTCGATCGATTTACCTGCGATAGATAAGTATTTTTAACACGCTTTTACAACCTTGCTATATTTTTACGTCCTTACTAATTGGTCTTTTTCGTTCAACTTTTTTTTTGCCGAGTTGACCGGAAAAGATATCCCCAGTGTGTATCGGATCGAAATATGCCAAATCGTATCGGTATCGGCCGATATTGCAAACTATGGATTATATACTTGGGGCATAGCAGATGACACTGTCCTGCAAATGACCTCTAGCTAGTGGTTAAGAGAGATGCATGCGGCCCAAGTGGTCAAGAGATCGATTCCCGGTGGGAGCGTTCGCCACAATTACCTTCTTTCAAAAAAAGAAAAAGAAAAAGAAAAAGAGATGACACTGGTCCTACTGCTGCTGGAGTAATTGGATATCTTAGTCAGTTGCAGATTTTGTGCCTTTTAACTGACCGACTAGGTATTAAGTTAGTGTTTGAGAGAAAGAAGAACACAATGTTTGGAAACCTTAGATTGCAAGTAGCAGATGAATGGTAGGAGCTCGAACAACCATAAATAAATATCCTATTTGAAGTTTATATTCTTCATTTGTATGGAAATTAATATGCAGTCAACATTTTTGTTTTGAGTATTCTAAGAGGTAACTTGATACAGCAGATAATTTAGTGGCGATTCTTCAATTGATTTAGTAATTGTTGGAAAATAATACTAAAGTATGCAATCAGAAAAGATTCAGAAACTAAAGATAGGATTTGAAAGTAAATCATTCGAGGCACGTTATAGATGCCATCCTTAGAATATATTTTCGCCTCAACGAACAGTGCATCAGGAAGTGACGATCTATTTTCGAAATACAATGAATTCCGGTGATCCACGATATCGTGCATCCGGTGGCAAATCCGACGAACGATCACAGCCTTGCGTGGGAGAGGAGATGGACGGAGATGGAGATTTGGTAAATTTTTGGTTCTAGTCGCCTTTTCTTTCTTAAGTAATAATTTCTCTCGAGAAAGAAGATGGTAAAAGAGATAAATTGTTTTTAAAACAGATCCTCTGGAACGTGTTCATGGTTTACGTTCGCTAGTAATCCCGTAACGGAACTGTGACAGACTCGTGGCAGCGGGTCACTAATCCCGTAACGGAATTGTGAGAGACATGTCGTAGCGTAAGACTACTAACCGCAACTCAAAAAGAAGACTCGTGTCAGCAGAGACTAGTAACCGCAACTCATGCAACTAAAAAAGAATAAATACTAGTAACCGCAACTGCAACTCAAAAATAAAAAATAAAAAAATAAAAAAGAAGACCCTTGGTCAGGCCCACTAAGTGAAAATTGTGCACTCATTCGCTGATTGGATGGACTTGAGCCCATTTTCCACAAAACCCACTTACCCAATAAAGTGGATTTAGTCCTTTAAACAAAGGAGAGTGCCATCTCTTATTCGATGTCGGACGAACATATTTTCTTCTTGAATCACATATGGAATTATATGTTGCTCTAAACAAGCAACACGATCAACACTTTAAGTCTTAGGTCTCGTTTGGTTCGCGGAAAGGAAATCGATTCTCTGCACTTTTCTTTCTTTTGGAAAATTGCAATTCCAATCAATTTCCTGTCTAATGTTTGGAAATGTCAAGAAAATTGGAAGGAAATGTGAATCCATAGAGAGGGAAAGTGAATGCTAGGGTTGGTGGAGGGAATCATTTTATCTCCTATTTTTTTCCCTCTTAGAAATCAATTTTCTTTCTATTCATTTCCTTTGGCATCCAAACATATGAAATGAACGACTTTCTCTTTCCAAGACCCTTATTCTGGGAACCAAACATGGCCTTAAAAGGGAGACTACAAAGCAGCAGTTGTGCCATCGCAAGGAAATGATATAAGCTACTAATGGACCAAAGCAGGAAGCAGAAATACATACTAAAGCCTATTGCTGCCTTAGGAACCAATTTAGTTATTATTTTTCATTAGAACATAGAGGTCTTAAGGATGCCTCTGTTCTGTTGCATAATTTTTTTTTGAGGTGTCCTTTTCTCCGGCTTGACAAATGCCAAGGGGGGATTCGAACCTGCGTCTTCCGTGCCAGGACCCAGTTGTTATCACTAGGCCACAACCCACGGACTGTTCTGTTGCATTGATTCACTTCAAACAGTAGCTTCCAGAATTTAAAGACCTCTTTGAAGTTGTTACTGTTAATTATGCTGAGAAAGTTGCTTTAGAACCTGTACATGCGGCTTAACTGAAAATCTTGGATTGTAAATAAAAATGAACGCCCTTATCATTTGATTCATCAGAAGGGGGATTAAATTCAAGGTTTGGATATATAGTTTAGGTTTGTGATGGCCAGCTGATGTATCATGACAGCCCTACATGATCCAATTGATATTAATAGTAATAGGTACCAAACAGAACTAAAGCGCTGGCAGACTATGCTTGTATTATAAGGGAAGATATTGATATTGCTATAATAACACGAAAAGGAATTATGTTAATTCATTCAAGAAGGGTAAAGATTTGCAGTTTTGCTTTTCCGAGTCCTCGTTTCGTAGGCGTGTCTATTTGGTTAATTGTATTGGCTTCAATTGCTCTTGAATCGACTCCAGATGTCAAAGTTCATCGTTTGGACACGACGTAAATGTACGGGTGAGCATTATTCGGTTTTGGACCAAGAACATAATCGAACCGAACAAGATATTCGGTTCGATTTGAAAATTTGGTTCGATTTCGGTTTTGAAAAAAAAAAAAAATTTGTTCGGTTTTGGTCCAAAACCGAAAAATTACCCAATTATATAATTACCTTCAATTTTATGCATATTTATCATTTTATTGATTAAAAATGTATATATATTTTGTGCATATTTTGAAAATAACAATTCTATGAATGTGTTTTAAAGCACAACTTTAATAATTTAATAACTAGTCCAATTTTGGACCCAATTTTGAAAATACAACAAATATATGTATAAAAATGACATTTTTCAATATAATTTAACTACAATTCCAACTTTGGTTCCGATCCATTAAACAATAAAAATAGTTAAACCGAACAAACCGGATCGAGTATCGGTTCGGTTTGTTTCATTATGGTTAATTTTGGTTTGGGTTCGGTTCTGGAGTTTTAGAAGTTTGGTTTATTCGGTTTTGACTATTTTGGTTCGGTTGAAACCGAATAAACCGAATGTTCGGCACTACCTAAATCAAATGCAACTCATTTTGATCTTATTTGTTACCCTTAATAGTGTGAAGGAGTGTTTCAGTTGGGTTTTTACCCCCTTTTTTTTTTTTTTTTTGAAACCATAACCCCAGAGTCTTGACTGACTTTCATCATGATGTTCTGAAACTCAGGTTTTAAATCAAAGCACAGATTTGGTTTTCTTCTCAACTTTTCTGGACTACAACCTCCTTAGTGAAAACTGAGATACAACTTGCTGACTAGAGTTTGTTGTGTAAGTCACTATTCCTGAATGTCCTCTTCCTTTGGTTATAGCAACTAAAATTTGCCCAAGAAAATTTGTTGTCCCCTCTTCCTTTAGTTCACCTATCCTCCAATCACCACTGAGAGAAATCTTCCAGAAGAAACCAAAAAACTATGGAACTCTGTAGCTCCAATTAAATTCTCACCTGCCCCAATACTTTTAGACTGCCACGTGACCACCATAAAATCCCACCTCCTCGAGAGTATAACAAACATACAGATTACATCAGAGGATAAAATGGACATATGCTGGAAAGTTTGGGGATATTGTTAAGGGCAACACACAAAGTGACATGGGTTATCATATCTTTTAAAAAAATATAATCATTTTTTGACACCCAAATTATTCTTTAAAAAATTGTTATGTGCTATCACAATTCTGTTCTAGGACTGTCAGGATTCTGATAGTCAAGTCTGTCATGACATAGTTATATCTAATTCTCTATCTTAGGATTGACATGATTATGTCAGTCCCGTTAGGACCGTCAGAATACTTACAGTCCTTCATCGTCTCAAACTCGACTGTTATGATTTCTAAAGCTTCCAAACCCCTGTAATGGGGTTGGAAGCCTGATCTTCAAAAGAGGAAGATGTTGTAAGAGAAAAGTTGTATGGGAGAAAGAAGAATTTGGATGTTTGAAATGGTGTGTTGTCCCCTAACAAATTGTGTGTCGGTCTCTAATAATTTTTCAACTTAAGTGTGTTGTCTCCTAACAGGGACGGCCCTGGCCCAGGGGCCCCTGATAAAAGGGGGCACCAACATGGAAATGTCTATGATGGAACTAGTATGTGTAATGTACCATTTAAAAAAAAAAAACGTTGTGGTGTAGTGGTTGCAATGCTAGACTTATACGCAAGAGGTCCTCGGCTCAAATCTTGACTACAACAAAATTTTATTTTATTTATACATTTTTTTACATTATGTATGGGGGCCATTTTGAAAATTTCGTCTCGGGCCCCCAATTGCTCAGGGCCGGCCCTGTCTCCTAACATGTGTATCACTTTGTGTGATAGTCCTTAGTAATTCCCCCCTCCCCCCCCCCCCCCCCCCCCTCCCTGCGCGCTAACCTCTACTTCTTCTCTCTTCTCCTCATTGATCTCTTGGACCACAAAACTACAACCAAGTTCACGAATGCAAACTTGCCGGGTGATGGCTCCCTTCACCAATAGATGAGTGTAAACTGTAAGATAGTTTCACAAGCAAAGGAAAGGAAATGAAGAAACCAAGTATAAGAATGTACATTGTTTGCTGCCACACCAGCATCATACATTCTTTGCAATCATACGTCTTGGTGTTATTGTTATTGGTTTATTCTGTAATCTCCTCAATAATCTGTTTTTTTGTCCTTTGAGTGATGTTAAGTGTCGCAAAATATAGTTGTTTGTCACGCACAAAAGTTTGCGTCCCACCGAGGCGGACTTGTGTAACTCTACGCGGAGCGGGGTTATGCTGGAAGCTTCCAGAGCTTTATAGAAGATGGTGGAATCCTCTGGAAGACTCAGGAATATTCTAGAAGATGGTGGAATCCTCTAGAAGACTAGGGATCTTTCATGAAGACTCGTGAACTTTCTAGATGTTCTAGAAGCTTCCTTGTAAATATCTAGGTTCTAGAGTTTCCTAAAATAATCCCTGAAATATTCTGTTTTCAGAAGTTTCTTGTAAGCCGTATGGGCACTACAAATAAGTGGGAGGCTCATTTGTTCTTCACCACCCAAAGTTGTAATCTCTTTCTAGTATAGTGAAGTTTTCATACTTCAAATCTCTCTCTTTTGTTCCACATTATTCTCAATATCGCCTTAGCGATCTAGCTAAGCGGGTTTGGGAAGGTTGGCACGGATCTTTGAGTAGGAAGCTTATGCGTCGCACAGGTCGAAGTGTAACCTAAAACAGTAAGTCCGTGACATGCTGCTGTGAAATGGAGACATTGATACTTTTATCATACCAAAACCTGGTGACTGAGAAAGGAATGAGAATGCCATCAGGAAGAGACCACCTTGTTCACAATCTTAGTCTGTCAGTTTAATTGCAAACAATCAACTTTCAGGCTTGAGTGAAAATGGTTGAGCACGTCTTTCTTAATTGATGACATAGTCACATGATGACAATAGCAACAAATCTATACTTAAAATGGCTTCACCTGTGTTCCTTGTCATTAGTATAAGTAGGAATGTTTCATTAGCATAATCTTCTTTTGCAACATCTCCTAAAGTAGTTGGAGATTGTGGATGGTGTGAACTTCATTAGCATAATCTTCTCCATAATCATCAACAACATATATCATGCACACTGACACATTGCTGCCTGACCATCAAGATGTAGTTGAAAACAACGAAGTTGAGATGCTCTGTTGAGAAGTCATTTCTTCTTTCTGACCATTTGTGGAATTCTGTAAAATTGTCCCCCTTGTCTGCAATTTTGAAAGAACACTGCTATTTTGCCCGCCCGTGAGCGTAACCGCGGGTGGTCCGCGCCCACGTGTCGGGCTCCTATTGGCCCGGAGCATGCAGGAGGGCCAATGAGAGCCCGCCATGTGGGTGTGGGCCACCCGCGGTCACGTCCACGGGCGGGCAAAATAGAGTTTCCGTCGTTGAAATCATAACCCCCCCCCCCCCCCCCCACCCCACCCCACCCCAAATGAAAATTTCTGCTTTTTTTTTATCGCTGTCAATTACAAATAGGTAAAAGAAATCTACATTTACTTGGTATATTTTATTATCCATGTTCTCTTCATTTTTCAATGATTCTATGCAATGCTAAATGTTACATGCGACCAATAGATTAAAGCCACATTCACTTTTCACAGACAACATCTCATCCTCTGTCGATTTCCTACAGGCAAAGTTTGGGATCAACCACATATAATTCTTGGGTGGGGATCTCTGGCCAGAGTGAGAGTTCAATCGGTTATTGGATGAAAATTCTGTGAGGTGCCACTGAGACACTGGCAAAGTTACTGCTCTAGTTTGGATTCTGGCCAATGGGCGAGCTTGCTCATTTTTTGTGAAGACAGATTGTAAACTATCAAGGTCCACCTTGTATTTGTTGGCTTCTCTGGGAGCATCACATCATTGTCTTCAATTCAATGCAGTTTATAGAGAAAAGGAAGTAACAGTTAAGCAGTATGTCACGATCCGTTTTCTTTTTCGGGATACGAGTACATGGCCAATTCCAGTCTACAACACAACATCGACGGTAGTGGTACTGTCTATATCTTAATAACAATCTTCGTCACGTATTTTCAACATTGATCACAAAATACTATCTTTTGCTCATTCACAACAAATAACAAACTTATAAAATCTAATAATACATTTGAAGCAAAATTCTTCGAAAACAAATATGCTAAATATTTAAGTGACTGGTTTCAATGTTTAAACGAATACCATCCCTAAAGTTGATAGGATACATGGTAAAGCACTGATTACAAAAGAATTGCATGCATATAATATTCCATTAATACAATATATTTATGCCATAGGAATGATCTTATAGTAGGAATACTACACATGAATGATTACTGAAGTTTCTCAGCACAGGGCAGTGATCAACTTCATATACTGCATCTAGTTTACTCCTAGGACTATGTTTGGTTTGCGGAAAGGAAAGGAAATCAATTTTTTGGTATTTTCTTTCATTTGGGAAATTACAATTTCTAGCGATTTTTCTTTCAGGTATTTGAAAATGTCAGAAAAATTGGAAGGAAAAGTGAATACTTAAAAAGTGAGAAAGTAAATCCTTGTTTGAATGGATAGAACCATTTTTTTTCATTGAGAATCACTTTTCTTTCCTCCTCAATTTCTTTGGCACCCAAACATAGAAAAGTTTTTTTTTCTTTTTTTTTCCATGCTTCTGCAAACCAAGCTATATCCTAGTGAAGCTTATGGTGTTCCTAGTATGCGTGTGTTTTCTTTCTGCGCATTCCTACTACACCCTTGCATTCATGTCATCATTAAATAGCCTTTTAATTTCTTTCTCAAAACCAGAGAACTGTGTACTCTCCACTATGTTCTGGCCTCTATTTATATACTCCATGTGAGAGAGAGAGAGAGAGAGAGAGAGAGAGTTGTGACTTATTCCAGTGGCCATGGCTTCAGAAACTCTAGCTCTTCTCCTCAAGATCCTGCTCACTTTCAGCATATTAAGTTCATCTCAAGGTTCATTGTTCTTATGTGCTTCTCTGATTCTTGCATCATTTTACTTTGTTCCAGAACCGTTTTGGTTTACTCTACTATTTTTCTTTTCAAGTCTATGTTGAGACAAACTTGTGAAATGTTATTGAGATTTTTGTGATATGTGCTTATTATGTTAAGTTTGGTGAGTGTCTTGGAAGTTGGAACCCCCTCAAAAAAACATGCAGAAGGCTAGTTTATAGGAAGCACATTTTGTAACCTTCTGCTGTTCTAAGCATCTTCCTTTTGGTTGATTGTATGATTGTTTTTCCTTCGACCCTTTCTCTACAGTTGTTGTGATATCTGTCGAGAAATTCCAATGTACCTATTTTTATCAAGTTCACAGAGTTTAAACACTTACAAAAGGCAAAATCTTGAGCCTTGTTAGCCATCACCCGAATAAAACTCGTATTATACGCGAATTTTTCCGCATCTTTCAGAAACGTATAATACTTGCGTACTTTTGACATATTCAAATCAGTACGTAAATTTTAAGCACGCGAAGTTTTAAACGTTTTCGTATAAATCATTAAAAATTTTGAGACAAAAAACATGGTGGGAATATGTTTAGTTAACCAAATTTGACAACATATTAAGATTGTGAAGTTTCTAACCTCAATATTTCCATTTTTTAATATTTGACCGAATTTTTAAACGTATTTTATTTGCATTGGACCGATTTATTGTACTTTTGTCGTCCCGAATTTTTTCCGTTTGCTGAATTGCTATTCTTGAGAAATTGATGCAAATAGGCACATGTATCCTTGATATCCAAGTCTTGGGCACAATGGGCCTCTTCTTCAATGTGAATCTATGATTAAAATTGAGACTCATCTAATATATTTCAATGATGACCTCTTTGAACTCATCTTGAACTATTTTAGGGGGTGGATGACAACAATTTAACAATAATTTTTTTTTAATTTAATGTTTGACAGGAAAGGAGTTCAGTAATGTGGGTCAACTGCATTTCTTCAAGGCAAGCAGCTTCTCATCAAGGCCATCACATGAGCACTATGACTACATCATAGTGGGAGGTGGCACAGCAGGGTGCCCCCTGGCTGCTACTCTCTCCCAGAAGTACAGTGTGTTACTGCTGGAGAGGGGTGGCTCCCCCTATGGCAATGCCAACGTCTCCTGGCTCCAGAACTTCCACATTGGCCTAGCCGACACCTCCCCCGCGTCGGCTTCCCAGCCGTTCATCTCGACCGATGGCGTCATCAACGCCAGAGCTAGAGTCTTGGGTGGTGGGAGTTGCATCAATGCTGGCTTCTACACCAGGGCTAGCACTAGGTATGTGCAACTTGATCTTTATGTTCATTGCTGCCTCTTGTTATTTCAGTGATATTGGTATGTAGGAAATGTAGAAGTTGAATTTACAGATTTGGTAGAACATTTATTCTTCAAAGTTAATGAGAAGGTAATACTTGCTGCAAGTCTAGTTTGTATCATTCAATTCTTTGCTCTTTTCTTTCTTTTGGGAAATAATTGCAATTTCTATCAATTTTCTTTTCCACTGTTTAGAAAGGTCAGGAAAATTGGGAGGGAAAGTGAATTCTTGGAATGGCTGGGGAACAATTTTTCCTCCTATTTTGAGATTTTTTTTCTTTCATTTGGGAACCACTTTCCTTTTCTACTCCTTTCCTTTAACATCCAAACACAGGAAATGAATGACTTTCCTTCCCCACGGTCCTGATTCTGCGATCTAAACGTGGCCTCAATGGATTCTTTGGAGAAAAGCTTATCGGGCTAAACTTTGATACTGAAGGCTGTATCAAAATTTGATACAGCCTTCCTTCTGTATCAAAGTTTTTTCCAAGCTCGTCTACATTAAACAAAATAAGCAACTTGCATCTACGCAATTATGAGTAAATTGGACGAAATTTATTATTCTTGCATCAAAATCTAAGCCTTAGCTCGCAGGAGACTGGCACCATTGTCATGGCCCACCTGCCATCGAGGCTAGCGACCGGGGCAACGGTCGCGGTGCTGGCAATTAAGTTTAGCATTTCCCTTCTTATGTATGTTCCATTTATTTCTTGACAGTTTCACCAAATCTAACTCCAGCTGGCTTCTACAAACATACTATGATTGTCTTTAGGATTGGTTGGTGAGAAATAAATGATGCTGGTGGGGAAACAGTTATGTGTATAAGTTAATTTATGTGGGCATTGCCAAGCACATGTAAACAATGTGATGCTTTAACTCGATCTTTCTAGTGAAACAGACATCAGTCAAGTCAATTACATGTCATCTTACGCCTCTTCGATTCTTTGTTCTGTCCTTTTCTTTGGAAATTGCAATTCCAATCAATTTTTTTCCGGTGTTTGAAAAAGTCTAGCAAACTGAGAAGGAAAGTGAATTCGTAGATGGGGGAAAGTAAACCCTAGGGTGGATGGGAGAACCATTTTTTCGCTAGTTTCCTTTTTCTTGGGAATCAATTTCCTTTTCTGCTCTTTTCCTTTGGCATCCAATCACATGAAAGGAATGATTTTTCTTTCCCAATGTCCTGATTCCGCTAACCAAACGAGCACTAAAGATATTGGTTGGAAATAGTAATATGAAACTATGTTATTTGATTTTCGTTCTTTCTTGTTTCAGTATCGATGTAACGCTGCAGGTTAGATCTTGCTTGTTTTAACTGCCATGTTAAGAAGAAGATACTGCTAAGTCATAATGGCTTCTTCTTTTTTCTTTTTTTTTTGGAATAAGGATAAAATTTTATTCCACGAACATCACATAAAAAGTATTACAGTACACTCTCTTCCATCAATCCTATCCCGGTTAAGGGGCCATTACAGATACATCGAATTCTAAATTATGTAGAATTTCTACGGAGGGGTATCAGTCCCTCGAAGATACGCCTGTTATGCTCTCGTCAAACGTGCCAGACCGACGCTGCAAGACGGACTCTGGCTGTCTTGGCCCAACCCTGTTCCATTCCTCGCCGTTCCCTGATCCAGGCAATGATTCCCCCGGATATCTCTATCATTGTCATAATGGCTTATTTATTTGTTTATGGGTATAGAATTGAATGAGAAAGTACAGTGGGCTGGAAAAATAGGTGAGGGAAGAGGCTTTATTGTTGTTTGCTTATTATGATCATTGTCAGTTGGTTTAGGAAGAGATTAATACATGTCAATTCTTTGCCTTTTAGCTTTGAGAAGGACCAAGTACAATACAATAAAGCAGACATTAAGTGGCACTTAGGAAGGCTCTCGTACATTATGAACTATAGGAATATGGTTTTGAATAAGAAGCTGAAAGTTCTTATTTGCATCATAGTATTAATAATTTCATAAGTATCAATATTTTGCCTTTTGTTGAGGCAAATATTTCTCCAAGTTTACAAAACATTATCTTGCCCTTCCAAATGTTACTAAGGGTGTGTTTGATTGCAATACGGAAAATATGTGAAAAAGAAATTAGTTCCATGGAATTATTTCCTAGAAAAAAAAATCCATGGAATTTTAAAATTTTCCATGAAAAATTTAATTTGGGTGTTTGATTGTCATTATTTTCCACGAAAAATAGTTATTTTCCATGAAAAATAATATTTTCCTATGGGTTGGACGAGTTTCATTTTCCACCATTTTAGAAGAAAATATGGAAAATGATAGTTTTTTGGAAAATAATTCCATGGAAAATATAAGCTATCAAACACTACAATTGGCGGAAATATTTTCCATGGAAAAAAAAAAGCCCAATCAAACACAACTATAAGATGTAAACTTCTAACCCAGCGCACACGCGCACAAAAATGAGGTTTATTAAGGTGTTGGCTTGTACTATTTTCCACCAAGGCAACAACGCTAGTGGTATGAACCTCATAAACCAATTCCTACCTCTTACTTGGTATTTTCTTTCCTTTGGAAAATTACAATTCCTATCGATTTTCCTTTTCGGTGTCTGAAAATGTCAAGAAAATTGGAAAGAAAAGTGAATACTTAAATGTGGGAAAGTGAATCTTTACTTGGATGGATGTAACTACTTTTCCTCCTAATTTTTTTTCGATTGAGAATCACTTTCCTTTCCTCCTCAATTCCTTTGGCACCCAAACATAGAAAGGTAATGACTTTTCCTTTCCCGACCTCCTGATTTCCACAATTTGGTGTTTATGAAGACGAGGCCAAAGGTGTATCATTCTTCTGACAAAATTTGAATTACTATTAGCAAATAATGCTTTGTAACTATTTTTTATATGGTTTTTGGTCATGTCTATTGATTATTGCTTTTGAACATGTATTAGTGTGAGTGTATATACCTTCAAGTCTGATTGAGAAATGCGGATATGGTCTATTGCTCCCATCGAAAGATTCATGATATCCATTTTAAACTTTGCTTTATTGAAGTCACTGAAACCAAAAAGAATCTGAATTTTCTGGTCTCTGTCAGTTTTCCTTATGAAAAACTTAGGGTCTACTTGGTAACGGTGTTTTCACCGGTTTTTGAATGTTTTTGAACCGACCGTTTATGAAAATCCATGCTTGTTAATTTTTTGATGCACCGGTTTTGGTCGGCTCAAAAATCCTCCAAAACCGGGGCAATGTATTTTTGGGTGGCTTTATAAACATCCCAAATCGGTGGGTTTTGAGCGACTCTATTTTTTTATTCCATTTATATCCTCACAAAAATATATATAATTATAACTACTGATACCCTTCCCTATTTAACTTATTCGTGTAAAAAACTTTCAGAACCGCTAGTTAGTGAATTACCAAGCATGGATTGGACTAGTTTAAAAGCTGCTACTTAAAAACCATCCAAAACCAGATCTCTCATAACCGGTACTCTAAAAACACCTCATAGCCGCTACCCCTACAATTGTCAAGCAGACCCTTATGGTTATTCTACTTCCTAGAAGTACATGGTTGTTATAGTTCTCTAGTTAGAAAGAGTTTTAATGAGTTGTGATGCTAGTAGTTGCTTTGCCTTTGAATCCATGGTTACTAACCTGGGTGTTCGTGACTGCAACAGCTATGTAAGGGACGCAGGTTGGGACGCCGAACTGGTCAGCGAGTCCTATCCCTGGGTCGAGAAGCAGATCGTTCACCGGCCCAAGGTTGCGCCGTGGCAGGCGGCGGTCAGGGACGGACTGCTGCAGGCCGGAGTCGACCCGTTCAACGGATTCACCTACGACCACCTGTACGGGACGAAGGTCGGAGGCACCATCTTCGACGAGAGAGGCTTCCGCAGCACCGCAGCCGATCTGCTCTCGTCCGGCAACCCCGACAACCTGAGGGTCCTGCTCCACGCCACAGCCCAGAAAATCCTATTACACAAACGAGGTAAATACTCGAATTTTTTTTTCCGTATCTTTCAGAAACGTATAATACTCGCGTACTTTTGAAAGATTCAAATCAGTATGTCAATCCTAAGCAAACGAAGTTTTATACGTATCGAACATGTTTAATTAACTAAATTTGATAACATATTTAAGAATGTGAAATTTCTAACCTCAATATTTCTATTTTTTGAATACTTGACCGTATTTTATTTGTACTGAGCCGATTTATACTCGTACGTTTGCCATTCCGAATTTTGTCCGTTTGCCGAATTGCTAACAAGGTTCAAGATGTCGATTTATGTTTCGGTATGTTGAAACAGGGACGACGACGGCGGCGACGACGCCAGAGGCGGTCGGAGTCGAGTTCAAGGACGAGTTGGGCAACCGGCATCTAGCGTATCTCAGAGCCGGGGGAGAAGCCAAGTGATCGTGGCGTCGGGGACGTTAGGCAGTCCCCAGCTGCTGATGCTGAGCGGAATTGGCCCCAGGAGTGAGCTGAGGAGGCTGAACGTCCCGCTGGTGCGCCACAACCGCCACGTCGGGAAGCACCTGTCGGACAACCCGATGAACAGCATCTTCATGCCGACGAGGAGGCCGGTCGAGCAGTCCTTGATCCAGATCGTCGGGATCACCAAGATGGGGTCCTTCATCGAGGCTAGCAGCGGGTTCGGCCAGTCCTCCGATAGCATTCTGTGCCACCACGGAATCATGTCTGCCGAGGTTACTAACTACCACTGTCAGTGTCAGGGCTTTCCTAGCAGTTTTTATAGGTTCGCACTATCGGTATCGGAATCGGTATCGGACCATTTCTATGAGTATCGGTATCGGCGATATCGGTAGTATCGGCGATATCGGATTGGAGTATCGTATTTTTTGGTATCGGAAAATAAATAATTATTAATAAATTATTAATATTTAAAAAACATATTTTATACATTTAGACATAATTTTAAGTATTTTCAGTGTTATTTTTAGTAGTTTTGAAATTAAATGAAATAGTAGTCAGCTTTTTCAACCTTATCATGCTTCAAACCCTTTTTGATTTGCCTTTTTTTTTAATTTCAATTTTTTTGCCAAATTGATCGGAAAAGAGACCCCTAATGTCGGTATCTGTCAGTATCGGGTATAGGTTGGTATTGGATCGGGACATGCTAAACCGTATCGGTATCGGCCGTATCGGATCGGATCGGTATCGGCCGATACTTTAAACTATGAATTTAAGGAACGGGAATAATATTTGGCCCGTCCTGGGCCGCAGGCTCACCCCTTAAAATCCGGACCAGGGGGTTAACGGGTGGCAGTGCCACCACGTGGCGCAGGTCAGTGGCGGTTATGATGTCCAAAGGGCGGGTCAAATAACAGCGTCCTTCAACGAAATGCCATTGCTGACAAATGGTTCTTGTTGGTTTTGGCAGATTGGTCAGCTCTCTACAATTCCTCCGAAGCAAAGAACTCTTGAAGCAGCCAGAGAGTACGCCAGGAACAAACACAAGCTGCCACGCGAAGTATTCCAAGGCGGATTCCTGCTGGAGAAAGTGGACGGACCCCTCTCGACCGGTCGCCTCTCCCTCGTCGACGCCGACGCCGAAACCACCCCAACGTCACCTTCAACTACTTCAGCCACCCCCAGGACCTCCGGCGCTGCGTCTCCGGCATCCGCACCCTCGAGAAGATTGTCCGCTCGAAGCACGTGGCCGAGCTGACGGACGACCGGGGGTACACGACCGAGACGCTCCTCAATATGACCGTCAGGGCCAACGTGAACCTGATACCGAAGCACACCAACGACACCGCCTCGCTCGAGCAGTTCTGCAGGGACACGGTGGTTACTATCTGGCATTACCACGGGGGGTGCCGTGTCGGGAAGGTGGTGGACGAAGATTATCGGGTTATGGGAGTGGGCGCGCTGAGGTTATCGACAGCTCGACGTTCTCGAGCTCGCCGGGGACGAATCCGCAAGCTACAGTAATGATGTTGGGCAGGTAACAGTCGTCTACTCTCGATCATTTCTGTCTAAATCCTAACAAGAGCGGATACAAATATGAGTTATTTAGTTTTATGGTCTCGTATAATATTAGTAATTTACGTTTTAGGTCTCAGTATTGTTCAGAAGAGGAGTTGAGTCTCGTTTTAAAAGTTGAGTTGACTTGGGATGATCATGGAGACACAAACGCAAAATTTGAATTTTATACGAGATCCTGAAACTAAACGAAAATTTTGAATATTATGGAGACCTAAACGAGATCTAAGGGTCAGTGTCGTCCTCTTCTCGACAATACGAGGATCTACAAATTTTCGATATTATAGTAGACCCTCAAAACTAAATATGCCTTGTATTTGATTCTTGTTTCATGAACAGATACATGGGAGTGAAGATGCTCAAGGGAAGGTTGGGAGAGCAGCAGGAGATTAGGTTGAAAGAAGCTTTGTGTTGGTACTAATTTTTGCAGGTATTGTCAGCTGTGGAAGTTGAGTTTATAGATAGAAAAGAAAAGAGAAAGGCAAATGGGAAGGATTTGTGTACTTTATATGTACTCTATATATTGTTAAAGTTGGTAAAGTAACGTTCCATCTTGTACTCTTTTGATCGACTCCAAATTGTACATGGTTTCTGTGTTTTTCTTCTCTCAACTGCTTAATAATGGCAAGTCTTGTTTTTCTTGTTTTTTCTTCTTTTTACTAAGGGTCTTCTTGGCAATTGTAAGGGTAGCGGTTATGAGGTATTTTTAGAGTACTGATTATGAGGGGTCCAGTTTGGTTGGTTTTTAAGTAGCAGCTTTTAAACCAGTCCAATCCATATTTGGTAATTTACTAACGAGCGGTTCTGAAAGTTTTTTACACGAATAAATTAAATAGGGAAGGGTATCAGTAGTTATAATATATTATTTTTGTGAGGATATAAATGGAATAAAAAAATGGAGCCGTTCAAAATCCACCGATTTGGGGTGTTTATAAAACCTCCCAAAAATACATTACACCGGTTTTGGAGGATTTTTGAGCCGACCAAAACCGGTGCCTCAAAAAAAATTAACAAGTAGGAATTTTCATAAACGATCGGTTCAAAAACACCCCAAAACCAGCAAAAACACTGTTACCAAGCATACCCTAAGGCTGTCACCTCTCAGTGTTGATATATCTCGTTTAGGTCTCCATATTATTAACATGAATATTTAGTTTTTGGGTCTCACATATGTATGAATATTAGAATTTGGATTTCAAAATTGACCGATGTTAGAATTTGAGTCTCGAAATCACTGATTACGTAAACTAATAAACAATGATTTCGAGACAAAATCCTAATATCGGTCGGCTCTATTCATATAATATGTCCTAAAACTAAATAACTATTATTAAGAACGTGCACGAATTTGTAACATCTTTCTGGGTTATTAGAGTTGCAAACAAATGAGCAGATTGACTTACTCGAGATTTTATCTTCAGTTCTTCTTTTTATCAATTTCCTTGTTGCATGCCGATTTCTAAAGGACTTGGCTCTCCTTAGATTTTCTTTTTCTTTTGTCACTTGTAATACTAAAGAAAAGCAAAAAATGAAAAAGAAAAATAAGAGGGACTTGGCAAGTGTAGCCCCTCCTAAGGGTTTCTAGGTTTTGAAATCAAAACCTCTTCCTTTTCGTAGATTATTTATAAGGGCGCAGTCAAAGTTGATCAGGGGTATCCATTATCTGGCAGTTCAGGACTGCCACAATTTATGGCAGTCCTAGATACTTTATGGAATGCCATAAAATGTGACAGTCCAGCCAAACACGAGATGGACTGCCAAAAATGTGCCACATTTTCTAGCAGTCCATAATGTTACTAGGACTGCCAGAAATGACTAGCCCCTGATCAACTTTTGTTGTGCCCTTATAAATAATTTTTTCATATTAAAGAGCTAACTATGTATTGTGTTATCCAACTTTTGTTCTATATCAATCACAATGTTGTACATTATGGTTTCAAGCAGATGACTAACATGAAGTACTTAGTTCGTCCTTCCCTCGCTGTAGGATTGCAAGAAGTCCAACTAAGTGCAAATATAAAGAATGTTATTTATTTTTATGGGCCTCTGATAATATTCTAATTTGTGTTTAGATTTTTATTTGTTTAGAAGATTGTCTGAGTCTCTCTAATGGTTGGCTTAGACCGACTGTTCAAAATTGAGACATAAATATAAATTTTGAATATTATACAATACCATAAAAAAACATAAAGTTAATATTATCGAGACCTAAACTAAATCTAGCATTCGGTCCAAATCAACTGTAAGAATAAGACCCAAATCAATCATAGAAGTAAATTTTAAATATTATACAAGAACCTAAAACTAAATAACCCATATAAAAAGTGTACTTCAACAAATTTGTCTTGGATGGAACAAATCTAAAGAACATTTTGAAGTTTGATTTAAAGGTAGAGGAACAATGATGAAAATAAGTAAAACTAAAACATATAAAAGACAAAATGATAAATCACTCCTCAAGGACTATTATAGTATAGGGGATGGACATATACTTGAACGTTATTTTTGCGGACATTTGTTGGACTAGTATTCAAAAAATGTCCTTTGAGTACCCAAACTTAAAGGCGTCACGTTTGAGCAAATGCTTATCCAAATACAAGCGGCCAAATAAAATATAACTAATCTAAAGTGCTCCTAAACAGCGTAGATGTGTTAACATGTTTAAAAATAACCTAAACCTATTTGCCTTAAGAAGACAAGTTGATAGATTGACCCATATTTGGTCCATTGTTCATTCATGTGTATCTTACTTTTTTGTATGGCGATTTATGCCTTGAAGGTCAATGGTAAGACCTCAACATCAATTTTTTGTGGTACATTTTGCGACTTAACTCATTTATATTTCTCCTCCAACTTATTTTGTATACAACTTTTAGGAGCTATTTGGATTTGTAGCTCATCAAAAGTGTAAAAGTGTCACTTTTATCGTGTTATAATGCAATGCACTTACAATAAGAGTATGAATGTATTCATTTTCCAAATATGTTTGGATACATAGTTTTTTTGTCCCCTGCAAATGAGAAGTTTCAAACCATTTTGTTTGGATGACAACATAAAAGTGTAAGTAAAAATTTAAAAAAAAAATAGAGAGCACAGCCACTCGTAATGAAGTGATAATGCATTTCTCCTGCAACTGAGAAATGAAGAAATGATAATTTCAATTGCAATGAAATGCCACATCACAAGTACTTGCAATGGAGCTTATTCTTTTGACTTTGAAAGGAAAGGAAGGCGTTGTTAAGCCCTTGTTTGAAGGTTCTTCCCTAACTTGACCATAGGAAAATTGAGAGGTTTGAGGTGAGATCAGGATGAGAGAGAGAGAGAGAGATCACTTGTTAGCTAGAACAAGGGTAGGATAATGAGATGAGCGTGAAAAAAGACTTCAGTCTAGTGATCCAGACCCTATGGGGTAGCAGGCAGGGTTGAAAGAAATACCTTACAAAATTTACCTACTCGAGTCGAGACGAGCGAGTGAAGTGAGTTTTTTTTTCTTCCGTCAATAGGTGTCAACTTAACAAGATGAAAGCCGAAAAGAAAATTTGAGGAAGACTATCAAATTCTTAACGTTGGGACGTAGAGTTTTCCGTACCTTCTTAAGGGAAGCCACTGAAAATGTACACACAACCGTCAGTAGTAATGAAAGTGTCAGTTTTAAACCACTTCTAATGCACCCTCACCTATCCAAACAGACCCTTAAGAGTCGAGGAATGGAGTTACCGTGACCGACCCGGACCCGGATCCGACTCAAAACGGGTAACAGGGCGGATCGTGACCCGCTGC